>CM032456.1:30143943-30391443 GCA_019049505.1 Pachyrhynchus sulphureomaculatus | reverse complement strand
TTAGGGGTTGTTTAAGACCATAGACCCATAGAGGAAGTGTTCAGCGAGTTGCTCATAATTACCGCTAGGTAGCGCGCCCATTCCGGTTCTACTACTCTCGCTACACAATGCTTCAATCGATCTGTGGCCTTATACAGTCCCCAATAGAGGGCAGATATACCTTCAAAAATAGGGTTACAATAGCCAAAGAGCAAATTGTTGCTTTCGACTACTGATATGTAAATCATAGATAATAATACTATAGTTTAAAATGGTGCTTCAATTTTGCGCTAAACTGTATATACATATGTACGACTATTGTTATACTTTATTATATTAATTTCAGATGACTTTTTCCTAAACAGATAAGTAACTAATTTTCACACTATCTTCGGCAGTGTAATGGGAATTCGTTATAGTAGCACAGCATATTTAGCTATCGCTAGAGAAAGCCAACAAAATGACGGAGCAAGACGAAGCCGGCTGGCTATCACCGGATCGTTAAAAAGTGTCTTGTCGAGTTTTTCACAGATCCAGTGCATATTTTTCCCTATTATCCAAACACTCGACGAGACATATTTTAAAGGCTTCGATTGCGGCACACTTCATAATACAGTCTTATGATAAAAAAAAAATTTGAACAAGTAGAAAAGATTATCCAAAAGAAGAGAAGTTAACAGGAATACTGCTTTTAGTAAGGGCAGTTCTAAACATGTTCTTTAAAAATTTTGTGCCTACCAGTACACACAAAGAGTTCATAGGTTAAACCCTATAAGTACATTTGTGTACATTGGCTATTACCTATGAAATCCACAGTATTAACTTACGTTAGAATCTATCACATCAGAATTAAAAATTGAATAGAAGAGATAACACAAGCTTACTAGGCATGCTGGTCCATCATTTGGTTCAACGTGTTTAGCTTTCTGTAGCGATAGCTATATTTTTTGTGGTCGTAGTGTGTCCATATTGTACATTTCAATTATCATTTTATTCTGTCTACTTTAGTATATTGTAATGCATCTAGGTACCATTAACTAGTGTTGTTATGCTATATTAAATATGAAAAATTATATATCTTGTTTTATTTGTATAAAAAATGCAAAAATTGTCTTGTAAAGTTATTTACCCAGTATTGTCCTCATATATAAATATTTATTGGAATATTTTCCCTTGGTTAGATGTTTGTTTTCGATCCGAGGACCCATCTGACTGCGCCAAGGTTATGTTATTTTGGCTGGTATGGAAGCTTGCATCCCTTTTTCGAAGACATGTCTTTCCAACGGTAAGCCTTAGTTCGATCGCAAATGCAAAGAAGCTATTGCCTCTAAACATCTTGCCTACCGACAATGACGTGAAAATCTTTACGCCTTAAATCGTAACACCTTTGTTCGTGCCCGGAACAGATCCAAAGAAATTATCGACAAAACGAAGGAGGCATACAATCAACGAATTAGAAACAAACTTCTCGCTTGTCTCAACAATTCCAGGTCTTTTTGATCAGTCATTTTTTTTTTGTCTAGCACACGTGCTGCAGGAAAGTCCCTAAAGCGCTCTAGGAGCGGCACGAGTGCGGAAAAAGCGATTCACGTTGTTCTTGAATCGCTGTAAATTGTACTCGGTGGGAAACAGCGCTGGGCAAATTATTCCAAAGGGATGACGTTCTCCATATAAAAGATTGCTTGAAAAGCGTTGTACGCGGAGTAAAAAGCTGAACCTCATACGGATGCGAAGCACCAGCGCGACGTGTATTTCTAACATGCACCGCTTTGGTAGGAATTAGGCGGGCTACATCCTTCGAACGCTTTCCATGAAAATACTTGTAGAACAGACTCAAGTCGCCAACCGTTCTTCGATGTTCCAGCGAATCAAGGCCGCCTGTCAATTCCGGGTCCCCAATCAGACGGACCGCTCTTCTCTGAACAGAATCCAACAAATGCAGTGTATGTTTGGGAGCGGAGCCCCAAACGTGGGAGCAGTATTCCATAGTTGGTCGAATTTGGGCTTTGTAAAGAATTAACAGTTGTGGGGTGTAAAGCTTTCTGGTTCTAAATAATATTCCCAACTTTTGAGAAGCTCTTCTTGCTATGCCTGCAACATGTTCATGCCAAGACATATTTGCTCCCAAACTAACGCCCAACAAATTGAGCGACGATGCTAGGGGAATGGAGTGCCCCGACATAACTATGTCGGGTTCAGCAACGTTAACTTTACTGTCACCCCAAGATAGAATTTCTTCCAGGTCTTTGTTAAGTTGAACGACCTGCTGTCTGCGGATATTCGCCTGAGCAGCCGATGTCCGAGCGTTCAAGGTGAATGAAGAGACAAGCGTACTGTCATCTGCAAAGCTATAGATTGGATTCCCGGTCTTTTCCAGCAGATCGTTAATGTAAATGAGAAAGAGAGTAGGGGACAGTATGGAGCCCTGGGGCACACCGGCGTTGATAGTGAGGGTGTTAGAAAGAAATCCGTCAACCGCCACTCGTAAAGAACGCTCTCTGAGGAAACATGAGAGCCACAAACAGAACCTTTCAGACATACCATAAGAGCGTAACTTAGCCAACAGTCCATCGTGTCAAACACGGTCGAATGCCTTGGATATGTCAAGAGCAACCGCTCGAGATTCTCCAAAGTGTTCAATTGCGTTGTTCCAAACATGTGTTACATAAGTCAGAAGATCTCCTGTTGATCTATGTTTACGAAAACCATATTGGTGATCGCTAATAATATTGAATCGTTCAAGATATTTTAGAAGATGCTCATTGATAACCTTTTCCATGACTTTTGATATTATTGAAAGCAGTGCAACTGGTCGGTAGTTATTTGGCAAGGTCTTCTTACCTTTTTTAGGTATCGGCTGAACCGTGGCACATTTCCAGCAGGACGGAAATATTCCCTTTCTGTAGGATAGGTTAAAAAGTCTACAGAAAACTGGTGTTAGTTCCCTTGCACAGTTTTTGAGAACTATGGCAGGTATTCCGTCAGCGCCAGAAGCCTTCTTGGTGTCTAGCTTCATTAAAATACGCTTTATGATGCGCTGTCTGAAGACAACATCGGGCATCCTCGACTGCAATATGGGAATAGTAGGTGGTGTTTTTCCTTGGAAATCGACAGTAGAATGTGAAGCAAAGAGTTCAGCCAACAAGTTCGCTCTCTCAAACAGGTGTGGTTGCAATGGAATTATCTGGCCGTGTGAGTGGTGGTATGGTGGATTTGGTAAAATTTTGACTAACTGCCTTAGCGACTGCCCAAAAGGACCTGGAATTGTTGGGACAAGCGAGAAGTTTGTTTCTAATTCGTTGATTGTGTGCCTCCTTGGTTTCGTCGATAATTCCCTTGCATCTGTTCCGGGCATGAACAAAGATGTTTCGATTTACGGTGTTAGGATTTTCACGCCATTGTCGGTAGGCAATATGTTTAGAAGCAACAGCTTCTTTGCATTTTCGGTCGAACCAAGGCTTGCCGTTGGAGGAGCATTTCTTCGAAAAAGGGATGTAAGCTTCCATACCAGCCAAAATAACATCGGAGACCTCCCTGGCGCAGTCAGATGGGTTATCGAATCGAAAACAAACGTCCATCCAAGGGAAAGTTCGAAAGTATTCCATGAGATCTTCCCATTTAGCAGATTTGTAGTGCCAAATCTTGCGCGGCCTAGGCGCCTCTCTGTCACTGATTGGCAGGATACTCGATGTCGAAAGCAGTTTATGGTCGGAAAAACCTAACGGCGGATTTACAGTGACCGTGTAAATCTCCGGATTGGTGGTTTAAAAACAGATCAAGAAGACTGGCGAACTCCCCGTCTCGATCAGGGATCCGTGTTGGTTCGTCAATAAGCTGAGTTAAGCCACAACTGATTGAGAATGACTCAGCTTCACGACCTTGTTCGTCGGTAGTATTTGAATATTTAAGCCAGTTGATATTGTGGACATTAAAGTCGCCCAGGATGGCAATTTCGGCACTTGGATAGTTACTTTGTAAATGATCGATGGTGTCTGCAAGAGAAGTGAAAAGTGTTCGAAAATTGGTATCACTTGGTGGTCGATACAGGATACAGATAAACCTTGTGGTTTGTTGAGTCGTTATTTTTAACCACATAACATCAAAGTTTGGGGACTCCAGAGCTTCTTCTCGTTGACAAGAGAGGTCGCTTCTGACAAAAAGACAGATTCCGACGATTTAAGGCAGTTAGTCAAAATTTCACCAAATTCACCATACCACCACTCACACGGCCAGATAATTCTATTTTGTCGAGAAAACGAACTTGTTGGCTGAACTCTTTACTTCAGATTCTACTGTCGATTTTCAAGGAAAAACACCACTTACTATTCCCATAGTGCAGCCAAGGATGCCCGATATTGTCTTCAGACAGCGTATCATACAACGTATTTTAACGAAGCTAGTCACCAAAAAAGCTTCAAGCACTGACGAAATACCTGCCATAGTTCTCAAAAACTGTACGAGGGAACTTACACCAGTTTTCTGTAGACTTTTCAACCTATCCTACAGAAAGGTAATATTCCCTTCCTGCTGGAAATGTGCCACAGTTCAGCCGATACCTAAAAAAGGCAAGAAGGCCTTGCCAAATAACTACCGACCAGTCGCACTGCTTTCAATACTATCGAAAGTCATGAAAAAGGCTATCAATCAGCATGTTCTAAAATATCTTTAAAGAAAACAACTTGAAAAAAGGGTAATATTCTATTTCAACTCGGTTACGATACATAGAAAAATTGCGAAAAACGGGTTTTTCTCACAAAGAAATTATAATGTCACAACTTCCTATTTAAATAACGAAACAGCTATAAATCTGGAATAGCTTCTTGCATGGCGAGTATGGTATTTCAGAAATTCTAGATGAATTTTTCTTGTGATTTTTACCTTAAAATTTGACATAATATCTTACCCAACTTGCAGTAAAATAAACATTGAAAAAATAGCAGAAACTTAAAAGCTTTCCATTTTTCACGTTTCAAGATACTTTCCTAAATGTCAGTTGTGGCTTGTTGGATCATACAAGTGAAGCACCGATTTACCTCACAAATACAACTGATTAATTGATTCGGCTTATTATTTTCTTTAAGGGGAGTACATCGGAGTGCATTTTCCATTGAAATGCATGCTTTTTTTTTCCTAAACTACAAAAGATATCGGGACGATTTTTTTTGTTTTGTTTAGTTAGTAACACGCAAACATGAGCCTTTTTAAAATAAATCACTATATAATTTTTCAAAGCATTTTGAAAAGTACTACTTTTTACTGTTTATTTTTTTGCCAAAAAAACGACTACACAAATTTTTTCAATGCGATTTTTAAAATTCCTTCATCTCGGTGTGTTTACCAACATAAGAGCGAATAAAACAAAAAAAAAGTCTCTTGTAGTTTAGGAAAAAAAGGGAACATTTATTTAAGGGGTAAGGCCACTCCAGAATTTTCAAAAACTCGCTAATATGTTACCTTGAAGGCTATTGTATGATGCAGGACATGGCCGATTAAAGGCATAACGACATTTTCTACGGTAGAATTTTACTCAACTTTTCAAATGCGCAAAGGGTGCTTTTTCGCATACAGGTAACTGCTTGTATTTGGACGTAGAATACCATGAAAAAAAGTTTGCTGCTCTGAAATGTGCGGTAAGCCTACAAAATAGAAAATTCAGGTTTTTCGCAAATATCTCGAAAAATAAAAAATATATCGAAAAAACTAATGACACCACATGAAAGAACAGGAAATTTAAAAAAAAAAAATAGAATTAATTTTTTTTTTAGTTTTACCGTAATTTCAAAAAATTATTTTAAATAAAATGGCTGGTTTTTTACCCTTTATAGTGTATTTGTTTGGAGTTGATAGCGGAATTCTCTCGTTGTAAATGCAAATACATGTTGAGGTGCGCTCAAAAAAAAAAAGAGATTTCTTATGCATTTTACTGGATTTTGCTACCTGTTTTGAATTATTTTTAAGAGTTCACCCCTTTAGGCAGAAAACCTCTGCTATACAGTAGTCATAAAGTGTAAATGAGAGTTCATCGGCAGCATAGCCGTCCGAGCGTAACCTGCTTTTAGTGTTTAAGAAATAAAATTATATTAAAAATTAAAAAAAAATATAAGATTTATTGCCAAAAATTTTTTTAATCTATAGATCTATGTATATATATATATAATATACATATTCATTATATATATATATATATATAAGTACTATAATTATATATATACAATCAAAAATTCAATAATCATCTTCAAAAATCTGAAGACTCGACTTCTCTTAAATTAAGGGTTCTATTTCCACAGTCTCTTCGATGTATTCGTCAAGTTTCCACATTTTATTTCTTCTTCTATAACATGTCAAATGGCATTTTTCCAATTATCCTTCCGGCGAGTAATAATTGCCTTACGTCTTGAAGTTTGAACGTGGTGTTTTCCCTTGCAACGAAACCTTTCATTTGTGCCCAAATTAGCTTTATGGGATTCAATTTGCAATCATATGGAGGTAATCTAAGCACTGTGATATTCCGTTCTTTTGCCATCCCATCGACTGCGTATTTCTTGAACTGTGCCGTATTTTGTTTCGCTTTGATAAGTTCCGCTTTTAACATACCATCTTTATGTTTGTGATGTTTACCTCTTATCCACTGAAGAATATCCGCTTTTTTCTATGAATTTGTCGGGAGTCGTTCTAATAATCGAGAATGGTTTGGGGCATTGTCTAATACTTTAACTGATTCTGCTGGTATACATTTAATAATTTGTTGGAAGTACACCTTAAAAACATCGGCCGTCATCTCATGGTAATCTTTAGCTGACTTTGATGCCAACAAGCTATCGTCGAGAAATCTGTTTTCACTATGTATATATGCTATAATTAGTCTGCGATCTTTTCCTGAAGGCGGTTGTAATCCAATGGACCAATCTTCCATGAAAGCTTATTTGGCACTCTTAATGTTTTTTGTCAATCCAGAATTTTTCACTGTGTCCCTCATTAACCCAAGTCTTATTTAAATAAAAAATATTTCTTTCTTCGCCTCGAAATTTTCTGATTGCTCGTAGATATTCTCTTCTCCAACAAAGTATTTCTGTTTTATCTATAAGAACAGATTTCAAGTTATGAAGGGTTTTCCTAATTTCCATTTTTTAAAATCTGGTAAGTCCTGGTCTTCTCTAACTACTAACACTTTATGTAGTGTAGGTATTTCTTTTTTAATAAAGAAAAATGGTGTACTTTTCTTCTTATTGCGTTTTTAAAGTCTTCATCGATCTCTAAGGGCTCCTTTCCTTTGTGATTCTGAGGTTCGTTGCTAGGACCGCGTTTTCTATCTTTTAGAAATCTATAAATAGTTGCTGAACCAACTTCCGTCATGTTGGCATAGGTTTCCACAATTTCACAGACTTGGCTTGGTGGCTTTTGATGCACTAGGGTATCGTAGACGTTAAGTATCATTGTTTTTCTCGCAAGGAAAATGCAGATTTACAGACTCCGCGAAGCTTGACCGGGACAAAATTGAAAGTTGAAGCCATCACTGTTCTGATTTAAACTAAGCATATTATTTATTTTTATACTTACACACAATATTTTTATTGCATACTTAAGTACTTAGGCACCTAGCTACCGATAAGTTATATTCCAATAACTGCTAAAATCCCAAATAATTTTATTGTACCTATTATCGTTAAGCTTTATAACACTGTAGATTTCTAGTTCTTAAGAATCGTTAATTGTACTCGTTTAGGCCTTTACCACACAAATAAGAATTTTAGTTTCATCATTTACTCATTAAAATAAACTTTGAAATGCGTCGATTTATATAGCTTATTGTAAAGTTTGGAAGGCATGTAATAAAATATTTTTTAGAAAAAGATCCGCTGCTGTATAGAGATAGAAAATAAAGGCGTTTAAAACTAAAAATGCAAATAATTGGTAGAGAAATTTCGGACGCTTATAGTTTATGACATTTTAATGTTTATCAACTCCAAACAAACGGACTTTAGTTGTGAAAATCATGCTTCCAACCTCATTTATAATTAAATTAACATTTCTATACACTACTAAATATTTTGAAAGTGGCTATTAAGGGGTTTCTCGGGGTGCTTATTAAGAATCTGATGACATATTTGAAAAATTCAAAAAGGCAGATACAATGTGACGACCAGAGAGTATGTAATTCATTTAATTTCTTCGAAAAATTAAAATTTTTGTGTTTTCAACAACTGTTTTCTTTGTACCCGGCTGTTTAAATGAAATAAATAGTTTATACTTAAACTTAGACTTTTATCTTTCATTTCCCTCTTAAAATTTTTTTTTATTTTAAATTTAAGTTGTATGATTAATAATAAGCAAAATTACAAAAAATTTTTTTTTTTTTTAAGTTTAATGATTTTCTGTCATTAAGTATACTTTTAGATGTAACTAAAAAAAATTTTCCGACCATTTCGTACTCTCTTGAAAGTAAAATTACCGGAGGCGCACTACAGCAGGCAAATTTTCATATTTTAAAACTCAATTTTTAAATAAAACAGACAATGCGGGTATTTTTAATTAATCTTATATTGAAATTTATGGTACAATAATGATATATGCACAGAGATTTTTTTTCCAGTACTATATTTTATTAAATATTTGTAATTTACTGTATGCTCCTTGAATTCATGCAAAGAAAAATTTAGTTTTAAATTTATTATTAAAAGCCAAAAAATAAAAAATTATTAGTATCATCGGAAAGCTGAAAGTCTCGATTAACCTTCAAGCGGTACGCGTAGACTTTTAAATTAAATTGTTTCGTGTGCTACACTTTTTGAATTACCTATTCGAATTTTTAATAAATTTTCACGCTAATAAAAAAAAAATTATATACTGTTCTTTCGTAAAAATTTTCCGCTCTATTATCTAGTGCTATTAATTTTTCGATATCTTTTTTTTTTTCGAGATATTACCAAAAAACTGAATTTTTGATTTTATTTTGGATTTTGTGGGCTTAGGGTACATCAAAATTTAGCAAACTTTTTTTTTGTCGTATTCCACGTCCAAAAACTACCTGTGTACCAAAATGCAGCCTGTTAACATTTAATGAGAGTTCAAAACCCCTGGCGACTTGGCTATTATCTACTAGTTTTTAATATATATTAATGAAAACTTTTTGGTTTCTTGTTCTAGGTTAAAATCTATGGAAGCAATCGTTTCGCCCCATTTCAAGCCTCGCATAAAAGGTGTCTTGTTATCCTGGGTTCTAAAGCGGCCATTTAGAATTGAAAAGATAAAAAAATATATTTTTGTCCACTTCGAAATTAGCTTTTTTTTTCTTGGGACCGGGAGTGGCCTTACCTCTTAAAAAAAGTAAACTTTTCAGGAGAGCAAAAAACCGAAATGTAACTACTTCCCACTTTTAAGAAAGATTTTTATTACTTCTAGTTCCCATAAAAACATGCGGCTTGTGATGTTTTATGCAGAAATGAGAGTAGAATAATAATATGCGATAAAATAAATTAGATTGATGCGCCTATATAGAGTCACTACGTGTTGCCAGGATTAGTGAAATTTTATTTGATTTAGAGATTTTATAAATAATAGTGATTCGTTAGAGCTTTCATATAAAGTGTTTTTAATGATTTTTAAAATAACTGTTCAATGTTAATTGCGACATTATAATTATATTATAAGTTTCGATACAGCTTGTATTAACTTCATTAAAGATACATCTAGAATTTCTGTAAAATATGCGACCATGCATCAGCAGTTAGATTTTTTTGCATAACAATTATTATTTTCAGATTGTAACCTTTATGTTTGGAGTTAAGTAAGCACTGCCATTTTGTCTTTCTATAACATATCAAACATGAAAAATTTCAGCTATCTCGATTTTCTTTAACAGACTGTACAAGATCCTCTCCAACTTTATTAATTTCATCCACCCGCTTATGGACTTTCTTATGCAACATAACGTATCTTTGTTCTCTCGATCTAAAGTCACATCTGTCACAACAAAACCATATTATCTCCATGTTGTCGAGTTTTTCTTTTATAATAATTTCTTCTCCATTCTTTTCTCTTTCTTCGTGTTTTTGTACGTGCTTTTGCATTGTTTGCTCATTGTGGGTTACAAAGATACCTGAAATTTACAGCATGAAAACACTGCAAATGTAATGTCGGTTGTCAGAATCTGATACCTCCCAGTCAGCATAAATTTGTCATAAAAATTTCCTATGAAAGCAAAAATTTTACTTACATTTTTCACATTGAAACATAGGCTCTGCCTCAAAACTTTCATGAATTTTGTTTTTATCATTTGACATTTCTTTCTCCCCATTTCCCCCATGCTGTTTCCGTATATGTCTCGCCAAGGCATCTAAAATAATACAGAATGCTTCCAAGATTTATTTCAGAGTTTTAAAGGTAGCAAATTAAGAGATGCTGTGGAGTGAAATTAATACATTGGTCATAATAATATAACACATAAGCTGAAAAGTTTTTGGTCTGACACATAGATGTCATGCTTTTCAAAAAATCCATATGATTTTTAGGAAGGGCCAACCTTCAAACAATACGTGCCAAAATTTCATGACATTTTGCCGATTAGTCTACAAGTTACAGTGGTTTTAGTGACGCTACTTTTGATATTTTCAAAACAATGGAAAAAATCGAATTTCGTGTATTGATTAAACACTGTTTTTTATGGGAAAAAATACCGCTCAAGCAAAGCAATGGCTTGATAAGTGTTACAGGGACTCTGCCCTCATTCTCATTTACTGGTACGCTGAATTTAAACGTGGTTGTACAGATACAAATTATGCTGAACGCTCTGGATGCCGAAATTAAGAGGTAATATCAGAAAACATCAAAAAAATCCACAAAATTGTTTTTGATGACTAAAGTGAAATTGTATAAGATAGCTGACACCCTAAAGATTAAAAAAACGTGTTGGTCATATTTTGCATGAACATTTGGGCATGAAAAAGCTCTGTTCGTGTTGATGATTCTAAGCGGGGTTTGGGCCTGTTTAAGTGCAATAAAAAGGATTTCTTTATGTGATATGTGACAATGGATGAGACATGGATCCACCACTACACAGCAGCCGGTAAAAGCAACCCGAAGCTACCAAAGACACAACAGTCAGTTGGGAAGGTTTTGGCCTCTGTATTTTGGGATGCACATAGAATAATTTCCATCAACTATGCTGAGAAGGCAAAGACCATAAATAGCGAATACTATATAAAGTTATTGGTGCATTTGAAGGCAGAAATTGCAAAGAATGGCCCTAGATGAACAAAAAAAAAAAAATGCTCTTTCATCAATACCATGCACCATGTGACAAGTCAATAGTTACAATACTAAAATAGCATGAATTGCTTCCTCATCCACCGTATTCTCCAGATTTGGCCTTCAGCGACTATTATCTATTTGTAGACCTCAAAGAAATGCTCTCGGGAGCAATTTGGCTCCAATGAAAAAGTTATCACTGAAACTGAGGCTTTTTTTGAAGGCAAAGCCAAATTGTTCTATGAGAAAGGTATAAAAATATTAGAAAAGCATTTCACTGATTGTATCGCTCTTGAAGAAGACTGTGTTGTTGATGAATAAAGTCAAATTTTGCAAAAAAAATATATTTTGAGTAGCTAGACCAAAAACTTTTTAGCCCATGTGTTACTCTCCACACACACATACTTTTATATATTAACTTACTATAATGTAAAAATATCAAATTACAAATTGGACAATGAAACCTTTCCACATCTTTATGGACTTTCATGTGAGCCCTAAGATTAGATTTAATCCTCGATGCATAATCACAATTTGGACAATTAAACAAATGGATTTTTCTGTGAGTTCTTTCATGTGCTCTTAAAGCGGCAACTTGTTCAGTTTTAAATTCACAATCCGTACACTGGTATAATTCCTAAAATAATAAAATTCTATTAGGCACTTTTAATCAACTTTAAACACTATTGCAGCAGCAAAATAGCGTATGAACTTTATAGTATTCATAATTTTATTAAAAACATACTTGAACAATTACTTTATGTTTACTTTGGTGCATTTCCTGATGTATATTTAATAAGTTGAGATGTCTAGTTTTAAAAGTACATAGATTACATTCAAATTCTTCATCAATATGATTATGATCTTCAAATTGGATTCTGTTATCTAAAATGGAGAAAAAATACTCTTTGGCTTTAATGTCTCTTCTAATAATTAATTTTAAGGAATTTCAAATCGAGTATGAACATTTTTAAAAATTCTTATTTGGCACTACTATAGTTCTTTAATTTAGTTTCATTAAGAGATTATTAATAAAAATGCATAGAAATATAACATTCAACTCCCTTAAATTGAAGAAGTACTTACATACCAGTTTTAGTAATTAGTTCAATTTCTAGGTTACTCTTTTTCTCTACTTTAACCTTTGTAAATCCATGTTTCTGGTGCAGATGTTTATCTAAGTAAGGCTTTCTTAAAGTATTGTAAGGGCAGATTTTACACTGAAATGTGTCTTTTCTTTCCGTTTTGATTGAAACTTGGTACTCCATGCTTTGATCATATATACTAAAAAGTTATTGTGTAATTTTTTAGACCTTTTATATGTAGTTTTTAATACAGATTATTTTAAAATAGAGTTGAAAAACTGATTAAACTATTTACGTTTCATTCATATCCATATTAACTTTTTCGTGGTCACTTACTGCTATACCATTGTTTAACATTTTTTCCTCATTATTTGTATCGAAAGATTCCATTTTTATATTATCAACATCGATAATCTCCACTAAATATTAGCTTGCTTAAAGAAAATTAAATGAATTTCTTCGTCAAATCACATAATAACAAATAACCTCATTTACTTAGTTGTCAAACTACGGCTCTACCTTTCATTTTTTTAGTGGGGGTTCGGTCCTGAAAATTGGTGAAAGTAAGTTTTGATAGTTTTAAAATGTACGCTGTTAGTCACTCGACTTTACAATTTGAAAAGTAACTTAAGGCAATATGCATGTGTGTACCATAGACATAGAGGATGGACTGAGTGTTCCGTATCTCGCTGTGAAGTAAATATGGACGCAAAAGTGTGAGAGAGACAAAGCGAATGAACGGCCAGTAGCTGCCTCTTTCTAGAATGCTGCTAAGCTACGGCGCTCTTGAAAATAATATTTCTAAGTGTTCTATTTGAACTGAAATCGGGTGGGGACTTTGTTCACCTTGAATTGCATCTCGGGGTACTACGCCTTGTTTATTACAGGCATACAGAAAAGAGACAGCTATTGGCCGCACAGTCGCTTTGTCTCTTTCTAAAGAGTGGTCAATTTTGTAAGGTTAATGCTCAGTCCATCCTCCATGTCTATGGTGTGTACAATACAAAGGATGAAATGGAATTTTTTTGTTTAAGGCTATTTGAAGATTAAAGAAGATATTTTATTTCTGATGTATTGGTGACACTTGGTTGTATGCAATGTTAGTAAAATTTATTTCTGTAAGTTTTTTGCCTATCGTCACAGTTGTACGTGATGATGCCAAATTAACCACATGTTCTTTTATTACAGGATTTTAATAACATTTAAAAGTAATACGAGAAATACATATACTAAAATATTCACAAAAATATAAGTTGATTTGTCTTATTTTAATGTAATTTAAGTTACAGAAATCGATATTAATTTACCAAGGAAAAGTAAAATATTATTCATCCTTTCGAATTTTCATAGAAAGAGAATAATGACAACACTGTTATGACGTCATGACGTTAGACTGGATTTAACGTGTTAGAAAATTTGCACATGTGTTTAAAAGGAAAGTACGCAATTTCCTATTTCAAACAGTATTTTTCGCCGATACAGTTAACGCTTCCTGTAACTCAACGTCGGTAAACACAGAAAGCATCCAAAGAAGTAAATCAACAAAAATTTAAAGTGGCGAATCAACGTAACCTCAAAAGATCCTCGAAATACGAACCATATTTCGAGGAAAAAATGTCTTTAAAATCAGCAAGGACTCGGACTTCCACGGGGACCCCATCGATTTTAAAAAAGAACTCTAGTCTTAAAAAACGCCTCAGTGAAATAGTGCAAACACCCTCAAAAGTACGGTTTCAATTACCCCATTCAAAAAAAGTGCATACTATTTTGGAAAATTACTTGCAAACTAATGAAAGCAAGGAATATATAAGCTTAGTGTGTCTCATTAGAGATGCAGAATTACTCGATAGTGATATATCTTCATTATTAAACGAAGCTACCCAGAGTATTTCATTGTTAAACCGAGATTTGAGACTTTTTGTTGAGGCTTTGCTTTCGATTAATTGGAATGAGAGGGACAGTGAAGTTGTGAAAGAATACCAGAGTTTTATTGTGAATTTAATTAGTGCTCATAATTATCATGCTAAATATGTGATTGACAAGCTTGTAGGACTGTTTCTGCCAAGTAAGTATCTAATTGTGCAATATTTTATAACATTTCATTAGAGTAGAATATAAAATTACAATAAGTGAAATGTTTTGCAGTTGAAACTGTTGTTTTACATTAGGTATTTGAACAAAAATTAATTAAAAAATAGAAAATTTATTTTAAATCATAGGTTATGGCCAATTATCTATATTTAAAAATTCTTTATTCTTTTGGTTTGTATAACCACAGTTTTATTTCTTATTAATTCATTCTTTTATTGCAATGTTTCTATGGTGTAATATTACACATTCTCTAATATTAATCTGACAGTCATTATGTTGCAGTTATTAGTACTTGGGATGAAAAATCCCATGACTCGAAGAAAAAAACAATGTTTTGTCAAAAATCGATTTTATTATTCAACATTGTTTCACATCCTTTCAAATTTGGTAAGAGGTAATAATCGTTGGGGGCCAGATCTGGTGAATATGGCAGATGAAGCTATTCATAGCACAAGTGGTCCAATTTCACCATCAATTTTATAGATTTGTGCATCAGTGCATAATCTAAATGCAGCCTTTTTTTTCTTGTTTTCACCATTCAAATAGTCCAATAAACCAGTGTAATAGTCTCCAGGGATTGTTCTCTCCCTTCTCAAGATAGTAGTTGCTTTCAACAAAGCAGATGTACTATAACACTTCGCAAGCTATTCTTAGGTTGTGGCTGTATTTTTTACCCTCAAAACACAATGTTTAATCAACACATGAAATTCTTTTTGTTCCATTGTTTTGCAAAAATCAAAAATAGCTTCACTCAAACAGTTGCAACTCGCAAACTACTAGACAAAATGTCCTGAAAATTTTACACAAATCTTCTGAGAGTTGACACTAACTAAACATCATATGGTTTTTTGTTTGTGCTGCCATCTCCTGGAAAGTCTCGGGACTTTTCACTCCATGTAATATTAATTTAGCGAAACAATTATAATTTTAAATAAAATGTATTTTTTGCCTACTTTTTTTATTAATAGATTATCAAATTTACTACCTCCAATTTGATTTACATATTTTTCAGGGGTTGAGATGGCGGGGCGGCTTAGGGTTGGACGAGCGCCGATTTTTAACGCCGGCCTCGTGTTCACTGCCCCAAAAGTCGTTTCAAAACCCCATTTTTGGTTCGTTTGGTAGAGCGCCTATTAGTATTCTTCCCCACAAAATACGTTAGAAAACACCATTTTTGGTTCATTTTTGGGTGGTACACCTAATCTATTTATTGATCATTCACATAGAGAGTAAATAATAGTGGTCCTAATATGATACCTTGTGGTACCCCCATTATTATTTTATTATATTCACTTTCACTACCATTTATTTTTACTTTCTGTTGTCTATTATTGAAATAGCTACTTATTAGATCATGAGTTTTTCGTCTTATTCCAATAATATAATTTATCTAATATTATTTTATGGTCTACGATATCAAATGCTTTTGCCAAATGTAGAAAAGCAATTAGCATTGGCTTACTTTTGTCTAAGTTTGTATAAATTATGTTAGTAATGTTACTTGGAGCATCTTTTGTGCCTCCTATTATAAATTATTTTTTCAAATATTTTCGCAGTGTTTGTGATTAGTGAAATTGGTCTACAATTTTTTACTTTTTGTCTACTAGAAGATTTGTGTATTGGTACTATTTCTGCTTTTTTAAGGGCATCAGGCCAAGTAGCCTGTTCAATGTATATGTTGAAAATATGAAATAATGGCTCAGCCATGTATGTGGATATTATTTTTAAAGTTTTTGTGTTAATGGTATCTATTACTCCTCACTCTCAAGAGTGATACAATAAGTCCAACGTTTTTCTAATATTTCTATACTTTCTTGTAGAAGCATTTGTCTTTGCCTTCAAAATAGGACTCAGTTATGGTGATAACTTCTTCTTTGGAGCCAAATCTCTTTCCCACGAGCATTTTTTTGAGGTCTGCGAATAGATAATAGTCGCTGGGGGCCAAATATGGAGAATATGATGGATGAGGAAGCAATTTGAATTGCAATTCATGCAATTTTGCCATCGTAACCATTGACTTGTGACATGATAAAAACACTTTTTTCTTGTCCATCTGGGGCTGTTTCTTTGCGATTTCTGCCTTCAAATGCACCAATAACTTTATATAATATTCACTGTTGATGGTTTTTCCCTTCTCAACATAGTCAATGAAAATTATTTTATGCACATCCCAAAGTACAGAGGCTAAAACCTTCCCAGCTGACTGTTGTGTCTGTCTGTGGTTGCTTCAGGGGGCTTCCACTGGCTGCTGTCCACTCAGCTGACTGCCGATTTGATTCTGGTGTGTAGTGGTGGATCCATGTTTCATCCATTGTCACATATCGTATGAAAAAACCCTTTTTAGTGTGCTTAAACATGTCTAAACAGCGCTCAGAATCATCAACACGTTGTTGTTTTTAGTCCACTATGAACTAACGCGGTACCCATTTCGACAGAGCTTTCTCATGCCTATATCTTCATGCAAAATATGACCAACACATTATTTTGATATCTTTAGGGTCTCGGCTATCTCACGCAATTCCACTTTACAGTTATCCAAAACAATTTTGTGGATTGTTTTGATGTTTCCTGGTGTGACCACCTCATTTGGGCATCCAGAGCATTCAGCATCATTTGTATCTGTATGACCATTTAAATTCAGCATACTAGTAAATGATGAGTGATTTTCCAGGGGCAGAAACCCCGTAACACTTATCAAGCCATTGCAGTGTTTATTCAACACACAAAATTTGATTTTTTCCATTGTTCTGAAGATATCAGAAGTAGCGTCACTAAAACCACCGTAACTTGCAAACTGATAGTCGAAATGTCATGAAAATTTGACAAATATCGTTTGAAGGTGGTACTTCCTAAAAATCATATGGATTTTTGAAAAGGACGACATCTGTGTGTCAGACCAAAAACTTTTCAGTCTACATGTTACTTTATTTAAAATCTTAATATAATTTTTATATAGAATTTTTAGCATTTCATTATTTGGTTCTAATTTCCATATATTACACAATGTTTCCGTTTTTCACAGGATATTGTGATTGCTCTTGTGATCTATTCTTTTTTTATTTCAGCTTTTTTTTGTATTTAATTTTAGACACTTCTATAAAATTGTTATAGATAACTATATTAGCTTTTTTTATTACTAATATAAGATTCATTTTAGGTCCAAAAGATCCTGAATGGTCAGATGGTAAAATAACCGAAGTAGATAGACAGAAATGTTTAAATATTCATGTTCTAATCAAAATATTATTAGATGTAGTTCCTATGTAAGTAATTTTTTTGTAATATAACTGTTATTTAGGAATATATTATGTTTTTACCAATTTTTATTCATGATTTTCTTTATTAAAATTGCAACTTTTTGAATAGTCACTGTGTCTAGCTACACACTAAGGTTCAATTTATCAATATAGAGTTAGCATTAATTGCAAGTTTATCTAAGAGGCTGGTTGAAAAGTCCGTGCAAAAATAAAAACTACTTATGTGTTTGGGGTAAACCTTTTTTATTTTTCGACATAGTCTCCTTTTAGGCTTATACACTTCGTCCAACGATGTTCTAGTTTGTTGATCCCTTCGGAATAATAGGATTTGTCCAAGTCTGCAAAATATCCATTAGTGTCTGCAATAACCTCCTCGTTTGAATAAAATCTTTGTCCCGCCAGCCATTTCTTCAAATTGGGGAACAAATAGTAGTCTGAGGGAGCCAAGTCTGGAGAATAGGGGGGATGTGAAACGAGTTGGAATCCTATTTCCATTAATTTTGCGACCACAACTGCTGAGGTGTGTGCTGGTGCGTTGTCGTGATGGAAAAGGACTTTCTTGTGGGTCAATCGCGGGCGGTTTTCTTGCAGCTCGGTTTTCAAACGGTCCAATAACGAAGAATAATATTCACCTGTAATAGTTTTACCCTTTTCCAGATAGTCGATGAGGATTATCCCTTGCGAATCCCAAAAGACAGTCGCCATAACCTTTCCGGCCGAAGGTACGGTCTTCGCCTTTTTTGGTGCAGATCCCCCCTTGGTAACCCATTGTTTAGATTGTTGTTTGGTCTCAGGAGTATAGTAATGTATCCATGTTTCATCCACAGTGACGAAGCGACGCTTAAAGTCCTCCAGATTCTTCTGGAACAGCTGTAAACCATCCTTGCAACACTTCACACGATTCCGTTTTTGGTCAAGCGTGAGCAATCGCGGCACCCATCTTGCGGATAGCTTTCTCATGCCCAAATGTTTATGCAAAATATTATGTACCCGTTCAGTCGAGATGCCCACAGCACTAGCAATCTCACGCACCTTAACGCTTCGATTTCTGGAGTGGTAACCTCCACAGGCCGTCCAGAACGTTCAGCGTCACTTGTGCCCATATGGCCAGTCCGAAAATTTTGAAACCACTTATAAACTGTTCTAATCGAAGGTGCAGAGTCACCATAATGTTTATCAAGCTTCTCTTTAGTCTCCTGAGGCGTTTTGCCTTTCATAAAGTAATGTTTAATCACTACACGAAATTCTTTTTCGTCCATTTCTTGAAAATCACTCGACTTCCTTGATTCATACGAATGCCAAACACAAACAAATAGACCAATATGGCTGAAACTGGGTGTGCGTTCATTCAAGAGATGCTACTAACTAAACGTGACCTCGATACGCGCCGGTGGTGCCATCTCTCGGACTTTTCAAACCAGCCTTGTATATGGTGACACTGATCAGAAGTCTTTATTTAAACATTGTTGGCTTTTGTAACTGGGAATTAAACCCTAACTTTAATTTAATCAGTCTGCTTTAAGAATCTTATATTACTGTGTTTTTACTTGTATAGGAAATATTTTTTATTAACATAGTCAAATATAAGTTGCAAATAACCGCAAAAATTTCTTACAGTACAGTACAAGTTACTGTATTATCAGGAAATTATTAAAAGTAGTCTTTTTTCTTCTAGGTGTAAAGAACTTTTGATGCAGTCTATAAGTAAGCAATATCCCTACTATAATAAACCAATACATACACAAGAGCATTATTTACACAATTTAATTTTAATTCTCACATATCAACCATCATTTAGGCCCGATATTCTTCATCTAATATTTTCAAAGTAAGTATATGCTTTCATCAGTAATTTCATTCAAAAAAAGACAATGCAAATGTTTTCTTTCTGTGACTGTTAAAGAAAGACAGCAATGTGTTGGATTAATAAGTAGACCAGCATTGTGATTTTTTAAAAATAAACATATAAGTGCTCTTTTCTCCTTGATTATTCTATTGTTTATAGGAAAATTTCTATATCTCCTTAAGGGGTAACACCACAGTGGCGCGCGAAAAAGTGGAAGGGAAAGTAATTGAATAAAAATATCCAAGGATGTTATCAGGCATATTTTTAAGTATGGAAAAAAAAAATTGTAATCAGAAATATTATAAAATGGTAGTAATAGAGCATAAGATATCTTGAAATGAGGAGACTCCACAAAATTTGAATCTTTGAAAAAATTATCTCTTTATCTACATTATAATAGCTAGAGAAATACAGGGTGAGTAACGATAGAGTAAAGTTCATTATCTCATTTATTTCGGGAATGGCGAAAAAAATGTCAAATACAATAGTTTTAGGGAATGTTAAGGTGCACGGTTTAAAATTATTTTTCAGTATACAGGCTACTTCAAAAAAGTGTGGCCGATATAACATATGTTTTTTTTAAATGGAACATCCTATTTTCTAATTTATTTTTAAATTCTGCCTAAAATTTTATAACTTTTTTACTAATAATGTTATATACCTCATTTTTTTTAGTTTTCAGTTTTGTAAAAAATTGCCAGTAGCGCCTTTGTTTCTGAAGGTGGAATCCTCATAATTGGTACAAGCATTCTAAAGAGATGAAAAAAAAGATATATGTAAAGAAATTTGAGTTAGATGGGTGTTCAAAATAAATTTATACATTTCAATTATTTTAGATTGAAAAATCTCAAATTTTTTTAAATGGCACACCCTGTATATTATTATTTTTCTGATAGATTTTACAAAACCCTCCAACTTTTATTAAGTATGTCATATACCTATTTCTAGTAGTTTTCGATTTATTATGAATTTTTCAATTTTTACCCTTGTTAGTGTTCCGTACGGAACACTTATAAGATCACTTCGGTGTCTGTCCGTCTGTCTGTCCGTCTGTCACACCCGATTTTCTCTGAAACTATTTGTCATAGAAAGTTGAAATTTGGTAGTAATATAGGAATTGATGGCCTCATCAGAGCCATGTAGTTTTAAAAGTAAAATTTTGGCTTAAGGGGTTAGTTTTGAGGGGTGAAATCGGAAGTGAAAAAAAAAATTTTTTACTAGGTAATCGAGTGTGGTGTCAAATGAAAGCTTGTGAAAACACGAGTAAAAAATGTATATATAATGTAATATTTGCGCGCACTTTTCTTTGTATTATTTTTTAAAAATCGCGAAAAATCGTTGTCCACCCGCCCTATCTCGGAAAGTACTTATCAAAAAATTTTGAAAAAATCCTGGAATATTCTCCACGGGGTGTAGATTAAACGAAAATTATCACGAGTGCATTACCTGTAATAATTTATCTGGTATATAAAAAAAACAGAAATTTCAAGGTCATCAATTTTCAGTAAAGATTGGAAATAAATTTTGTTGAAAACTTATTTGGGATGTGTTTTGTGAAGTCACTGATCATTTTATATCACCGTAACATAAATTTTGACTTAAGAGATTCGTTTTGAGGGGTGAAATCGGAAGTGAAAAAAAAAAAATTTTTTACTAGGTCATCGAGTGTGGTGTCAAATGAAAGCTTGTGAAAACACCAGTAAAATATATATATATATATATATATATATATATATATATATATATATATATATATATATATATATATATATATATATATAATGTATTACTTGCGGACACTTTTCTTCATATTACTTTTAAAAAATCGTGAAAAATCGCTGTCCCCTACCTTATCTCGAAAAATACTGATCAAAAAATTTTGAAAAAATCCTGGAATATTCTCCACGTGTATAGATTGAACGAAAATTATCATTACCTTTAATAATTTATCTGATATAGAAAAAAAAACAAAATTTCAAGGTCACCAGTTTTCAGTAAAGATTGGAAACAAACTTTGTTGAAAACTCATTTGGGGTGTGTTTTGTGAAGTCACTGATCAAACAATCAACGTACGGAACACTAATTGTGCAAGTTCAACTTGCACTTGACCGGTTTTTTTTATATATACTGATGCTATAACATCATAGTTGTCAAGACGAAACAAAAATGTAGACATTGTCAAATTTTTACATGCATATTAAGCAAGTAAAAATAGTTTAATTTGTTGCAGTAAGTGACATATAAAGGTAATAGTTATGGATTTTCCTAAAAATGAAATAATCGACATGGTTTATATACTGGGCCATGCGGGAAAAAATTGTCTTTTGGCAGTAAGCCTTTACGGAGAGAAATACCCTAATAGACGTATACCACCTAGAAAATCTTTTCAGTGCCTAATGGAACTGTTTAATATGGTAGTGGTAGCGTTGAGTATAAAAAACATAAAATAGTAAACCAGAATGTTACCAATGAGGAAAAAGAAACGGAGATTTTACTTCATGTTGAAGATAATCCCCAGGTGAGCAGCCATCAACTAGCCCACTTATCTCACACATCCCGATCTACAGGTAATCGCACCATGAGAAAATACAAGTATCATCCCTTTCATATGGAACTACACCAAGAACTTCAAGACCATGATTTTGAATAAGTAAACTTTTGCACCACCATGACTGGAGCAATAAAGGCCGATCCAAATTTTTTTATCCAAAATAATGTTTTCTGATGAAGCTACTGTTCGCAGTAATGGAGCAGTTAACAGCCATAACATGCTTTATTATTCAACAATCCATTTTGGGTCCGGGAATTTCAAAACCAAAACCATTAGTCGCTTAATGTACGGTGTGGAATATTAAATTTTCGAATTATTGGTCCATATTTTGTCCGTGAACCACTTAACGGGCCTAGATATCTAAATTTTTAGTGTTCCGTATGGAACACTTATAAGATCACTTCGGTGTCTGTCCATCTGTCTGTCTGTCTGTCACACCCGATTTTCTCTAAAACTATTTGACATAGAAAGGTGAAATTTGGTAATAATATAGGAACTGATGGCCTCATCAGAGCCATGTAGTTTTGAGAATTAAATTTTGACTTAAGGGGTTAGTTTTGGGGGGTGAAGTCGGAAGTGAAAAAAAAAAAATTTTTTACTAGGTCATCGAGTGTGGTGTCAAATGAAAGCTTGTGAAAACACGAGTAAAAAATATATATATAATATATTTGCGCGCACTTCTTTGTATTATTTTTAAAAATTCGCGAAAAATCGCTGTCCCGGGCCTTATCTCGAAAAGTACTTATCAAAAAATTTCGAAAAAATTCTGGAATATTCTCCACGGGGTGTAGGTTGAACGAAAATTATCACGAGTGCATTACCTTTAATAATTTATATGGTATATAAAAAAACAAAAATTTCAAGGTCATCAGATTTCAGTAAAGATTGGACACAAACTTTGTTGAAAACTCATTTGGGGTGTATTTTGTGAAGTCACTGATCATTTTATACCTCTGTGATAATTTTTTTTTTACTTTAAAAGCAATCAACGTACGGAACACTAATTGCGCAAGTTCAACTTGCACTTGACCGGTTATTTGCAAAACAAATTACCCCAGCTTGTTGAACAAGTTGATAGCTTTGAAAGGGAACAAAGATGGAGTTCCTGCTCATTACCACCGGGAAGTTTGGGAATTTTTAAACTATCGTTACCCACAAAAATGGATCGGTAGGGATGGATTCATTCGGTGGCACCTTCAATCATGTGACTTAACACCTTTAGACTTCTTTTTGTGGGACTACATTAAAGATCGTGTTTATGCGAATCCCTCTACAACACCAGTAGATACGTAAAATAGGATATGGGATGCGTGCAGGACAATAAGGCCCTTTATGCTAAAGAAAGTAAAGGAAAATATAGTAAAACGACTAAACATGTGTATTCAAGTAGACGGGCATATTTTTGAACCTTTATTACGTCATAATAATTAATCATTAGTTAAGTTAAACTATATTAAAATTATTAACTATTTGTTTATGTTCAAAATAAATTGAAAACTATTAGAAAGGGGTATATGACATACTTAATAAAAGTAGGAGGGTTTTGTAAAATCTATCAGAAAAAATAATATACAGGGTGTGCCGTTTAAAAAATTTGAGATTTTTCAATTTAAAAAAGTTGAAATGTATAAATTTATTTTGAACTCCCTGTAGCATTTAACTCAAATGGTGCTATTGGCAGCTTTTTACAAAACTGAAAACTAGTATTTTTTTTAAAAAAATGAAATATTAGAAAAACTACTAGGTTGAAGTATATAACATTATTTAAAAAAAAATTAAACAATTTTACGCAGAATTTAAAAATAAATTAGAAAACAGGATGTTCCATTTAAAAAACATGTTATATTGGCCACACTTTTTTGAAATACCCTGTATACTTAAAAATAATTTTAAACTGTGCACCTTAACATTCCCTAAAACTATTTTTTTTTTTTTATTTATTTATTTGAACCAGACTTATTACAATTCAATACAAAATATGCAATACCTATAAAGATAACACAAGTTATCTGCACAATAGGACTGGTGGACAAAAATCCTTAAGAACTATACACAATTATAATAAACTATACTAAAATACACAAACTTAAATTTAAAAATTGTTGTATTTAACATTTTTTTGTCATTCCCGAAACAAATGAGATAATGAACTTTACTCTATCGTTGATTCACCCTGCATTTCTCTGGCTATTATAATGTAGATAAAGAGATAATTTTTTCAAAGATTCAAATTTTGCGGCAGTTATACCTTGTATGTAGAGGATTTTGAAAATATTGATTTCTGTGAAAATGGCAAGCATTCGAAGAAAAATGGTAGTTGTTACGTAATAAAAAAGACTATAATCAACTTATCGAAAATCCCGAAATGTTTTTTAAAGAGTTATGCTGCGTGCCGTTTTGTAAAATCGTATTTTGAGAAAAATGTGTTAAAGTTTTAAGTCACATTATTTATATCAAAAAATAAAAAATTTTGAGTGTTTTAAATTTTTTACTGTTAGTCTGCAATTCCAGCTCCATAAAGCTGTATTCCATTGCTGAAATTTTCCTCTTCATTTTCATTTCTTATCGATTTTAGTTCGGCGCGCGCCTCTTTCGCTGCATCCGTCAGTGACTCCTCAGCGCTCTTAATTCGAAGAGCATCGGCTTCGAGGCAAAAATTATTTTATTTTTATTTTTTATTTATTTATTTACGGGACAGGCCCATTAACTAATAAAGACAAAATACAAAAGTTTACAATATAAATGACACTTAAAACTAAAGGCTAAAACTAAGAAATTCAGAAAAGAACCCGGATCTGCCTCTTAAAAAGTGATAAGGAGCTGGAGAACAATTCCAGTGATGGGCAGTTGTTTACAATGCCCATAGATCTTGTTATGAAGGTATTAGCTCTGTAGGTTGTCTTATGATAAGGTTTGAAGAAGGACAACGTAGATCTAGTATGTCTAGAGGGTGCATAAAAATTAATCTGAGATAAAAGTTCTGGACAATTTACAATGGAATTTAAAATTTTAAAGAACGAGATCACGCTGAACTCTCCGGTTAGACAGGGTATTCAAATTTAATACAGATGTCAGTTTTGAATAACTAAAAGAATCATTGTTAAAGAATTTAAAATTAATATGACGTAGAAATTTACTCTGAGCAAGCTCCAAGCTCCTAGCATGGCAAGCAAAAGGTGGGTTCCACACACATGAGCAATATTCCAAAAGAGGCCTAACCAACAAGCAGTACAGCATTTTTATAGAGGTAATGGATGAAAATTCTGACGAGCAACGCCTAATAAACCCAAGCATCCTCAGAGACCTAGACGTTTCCTCGGTTATATGAGGAATAAAACTCACTGCCGAATCAAACTTAACCCCCAGATCCTTAACATTAACCACGGACACGAGGGAAGTCCCATTTATTCTGTAATCAAAAAACAATGAATTGCGCGATCTCGAGAAAGACATAAAGAAGCATGTAGAAGTATTTAAAACCATACCGTTTAACTGACACCAGACACCAAGTCTATCCAAATCACTCTGCAATCCCACACAATCTTCAATCGATCCAACCGCCGTATACAACTTCAAATCATCAGCAAAAAGCAAGAACCTGGAAGACCGAAAGCAGTCGGCCACATCATTCAAGAACAGGTTAAACAGCAGAGGCCCCATATGGGAGCCTTGAGGCACTCCTGAGGGCACAGTAATGTTGACAGACTTAAAATTATTAGCTCGAACCACTTGAACTCTGCCACACAAATAACTCCTAATCCAGCCCAACAGTGGACCCGATATGCCACGGTTATTGAGCTTCTTAAGAAGAACACCATGCTTGACCCTATCAAAGGCCTTAGAGAAATCGGTATAGATGGAATGTACCTCAGATCCACTCTCCAAGGTCCTCGACAGGTAGTCCGTATAGGAAATCAAGTTCAATTCAGCAGACTTGCCTCTCTGAAAACCAAACTGTTCATCTGTTATAGATGGTCCCAAGTTAGATGCCAATACTTTAGTTACTAGGTTTTCAAATAATTTAGGAACAGTACTCAAAATACTTATTGGCCTATAGTTTGCGATATCTGCCCTGTCCCCTGACTTGAATACCGGGGTGACAAAACTGGTCTTCCAATAGTCAGGAAAGTAACCCTCCTCCAATGACCGGTTAAACAACATGCATAATGGTCGCGATAATACGAAGCTACATGCCTTTAGTAATCCAGGAGGTAAACCATCAGGACCATACCCCTTTCTGTGATCCAACCTCGAGAGCCCCTCGTAAATTTCAGAGATTGAAATCTTAAATTTGAAGATATTATGAATATTAGTAGAGGGTAAGGCTGGATAATCTAGTAACTCATCAGAGTAAACAGAGCCGAAGTAACTTGCCAAAAGATTAGCCACATCAATGCCCATGTCCACAGATTGTTCATTATAAAACATCCTAGGAGGAAGGTAATTTGTGCCACGCTGTGCACCAACAAAGTCCCAAAAGCTTTTCACGTTATCTCTGATAGAGAGTTCAATGTTGGAGATATAATCAACATGGCACCTACGTGATAAATTCTTACACTGTGATCTTAAAGCAGAGAAGTAATAATAGTCCTGAGGTTCCCCAGATGATCTAAACCTCCTGTGTGCTTCTTTTTTACGAATTATTAAGTTTTTCAACTCAGGAGAAAACCACCTAGGGAATTTTCTACTAGATACCTTCTTTAACGGAACATACAAATCTATGGCCCTATAAAGTACATAATAAAAAATATCAACATCTGGTTAACCCCCCGGTTCGAAAGCAGATGATCCCACAATACCGAACCCAGAAAATGATTTATCGAAATATAATCCGCAGACTTAAAATCATAATAGAATTCAGTACATTGGGGTGAAATAATTTTTTTATTAGTTATAAATATTAGCTTAAATTCAAGATGTGGATGGAAATCATCCGGTAGGATCAGAGGATCATCAGCCATCCCCAGGGATAGATCATTTACATGGCTTAGAACCAGATCAAGAACAGAACCAGTTTTATTAATTACATTATTCACTTGAAATAAATTATGAAAGGCACACATATTTGACACTATTTCACATATCTCCAGTTCACGGCCAGCGGGTGAATCCAGGGGAAACGGTGTTGAACTCAATGCCTCCTCGATCCAGGCCATTTTAGGAATATTAAAGTCAGCAGTCACACAAAACTTAATAGGACTGGCAGCCAATAGTTAACCCTAATACTGTCATTATTTTTAAAATACTTGTTAGACCATCATTGAAAGTACATACAGCAATATCAGTTGCTACATTAGGTACTTTCATTGCTGTTTTGTGTGTATCCTCCCAAGCAACGTGTAAGCAACTCATCACGGCTCAGCTCTTCATACGTAGGTTTTATGGCATGAAAAACTGCATCGGAACGTGGTGGTTTTTGATAGAAGGAACCTAAGGAATCTGATGCTTGCGCCTTTTTCCAGTCACACCAAGACTCTGAGCACTTCTGGTACTGCAGCTTTTCGTCGGTTGACATTTTGTGATACAAAGTCGTCCATATACCTTTTCAACAGAGTTTGGATTCCTCTGTATTGCTAAGACATAATAAATTGTTAATTCATCAATTAATTTGGCAGTTGATTTACCCTTTTACTATTATTAATTTTAACTGAACATAAACTACTTCTAACGACCTTTATTAGTGTATTAGAGAAATTAGAAATTGAAAGGTAAATTGTGTCCTATATTATTCAAGCAGACATACTGCACGCCATGGGGAGCCGTTTCAGAGCAGTTTAATGCGCTTCAAAAAGTGCTCGAAATTTCACACAAAGAAATCGTGTAAACATAAAACCTTTTTCTCTTAATTCGGGTTCAAATTATGTTTTAAACCAATAAAAAAATCGACTTTTTGTGAGTTCTACAGTGGTGTTACCCCTTAAATATTTAACTATTTTTACATAACCAGATAAAATACTGCAGGGAGTACTGTTAAGAATACTTCAACTACCTTGTACAGTCTGTCAAGTAAGAATGGGTCCGCGATAATTCATTTTTGGTATATGCGATTTAAGCGATCCAGAAAAAAAACCGGTAGAGGGAATCTTCGTTTGTGATGCATTTTAGTAAAAGTATCAGTCGATTCCGAACTTTAGTCGAAATCACGTAAAATTCAAAATGAGTCACTTGTTTGTGCGTCGGTTTGAGGCAGTCTTTCTCTGTTCCCACCCAAAGGGTCCTAAAATGATACATTCCGCAGCCGCTGAATCTATTAAAAAGTCGGTGTCGTTTGTGAAGGAGTGGGTAAATCATTTTAACGAGACGAAAAATGTCTACGACTTGCCAAAAAGTGGTTCGGTAGGCAAAGTCACTCCGTGTGTTTGTTTCCGCGAAACCCGGCGCTGCATCAAAGAGTGGCAAAATTAAGAGAATCGGGTTTGAATGTGTCCCATGAGACCATTCAATAACATCTTCGTGCTCGTGATGTCAAATTCCGAAGCACGTTGAAGGAACCTTAGCTGGGGTCCACGATAAAAGACTAGAATGGCCTTCACAATCGACGGACGCCAACCTTATCGAAAACGGTTGGTTCCTTGTAAAGCTCAGAGGAAAGACTCTGAAGACTTTGATTTAGTTGTTTTGCGAGATTCGAGAAAATTTGCAGAGTATGTAGAAAATCTCATCAATTTTTAAGAATATGAGCGGTCATGTCCTTACTTGACAGACTGTATATTTTAGATTCATAATAATGGATGTGAACGCGCCGAAAGAAGAGATTCAAAAACGAAATATAGAAGATGAAGACATTTTCCAAATGGACGACGATTCCAAATCGATTCGAACAATAAAAACTGCTTACACAGAAGTAAATAGAAGTTCATTGGGTGTGGCACTAGATGTATGTATGGATGTGGTTTTGAATTATGTTTTGGAAGAGTGTAAGCATGATAATGGAGAGTTAGATTGGGAAAAAACTAAAATTCTTTATCATGATCTAATTAATATTTTTGACAAGGTAAGCAAACATTTACATGACTATATTTATTAATTATCCAGTCAAAATGTACATTTACTTTGCAAAAATTCGCATAGAGCTGAAAATTGGTATAGGTTTTAAATACACTATTACAAATAAAATATTAAAAGTCCCCCCCGATCCTACGCCTGCTAAAAATTTTATTCAAGGTCAAAAATATAGGTTTTTCGTATTTTTCTCGTAAACGGTCAGTGTTATCGTCAAAATAGGTCAGATAAAAATTGTAGATCATGCAATCTACAAAAATTCGCGGTTCCAAAAGTCATAAGTCATATTCTACATAATATGCACACATTTCCACACCACCTATGAGGTAGTGTACTTGGAGCATTTTTTTTTAACTTGGTTTCCCCAGTGGATTCTCCACGATCTATTGTTTATTTATTTATTTATTTACTGCACTTTACAGATTGATCACAGAGGTCTTTCCAATTGCAAAGTACTAGAACTTAAATTAACTTAATTTAAATAATATTACATAATAATCTACATACACTTAAAACAACGCACGCAATTTAGTTTTGAAAAGACTGCACTTATCATTAAATATATCTACACTATTCTGGATTCCATTGTATAGCATGCAAGCATTATGCAATTATGATTAAGTTTTATTAGATGGTATCCTATTGTTTGAAAAAATGGTACTATTGGTAATGATTAAAGTAGAACGGATTATTATTGATTTCGGGAAAATTTTAGTCTGATAGATAATCTTCAAATGCTACTTCAACAGTAATGTCTTCATCTTCGCTTTTTTCTTCCTTTTCTCGCTGGATTTCTATAGATTGTTCTAAGAAGAAAGATGTATCAGTTGTCTCCTCATTGATACCATAAGAATCCTCATCTGTTTTATTTGACTCAACATTGGAGCAAGACTGGCCTAGATAATTGGTACATACTGGTGAACAATATAATCAGACTTTTTTTACAGCCACAATTTTTACTACAACTCTTCTTGCAATTACAAAAAATAGTGTTTAGAAGTTTTTCTGTAGCAGGTGGGAGTAAAGTTTGAATTAGCTCCAAACTGTTATCTATTAATTTCCAACCCCAGTCTTCTGAGTCCAGTTGATTGACTAGCCACACTTGAACTTGTACAAGGTGGACTAATCGTAGATGTACTGGCCTGTTCCATCTCATGCTGTCTTTTAGCTGCAGCAATACTACTTTTACGAGTGTATATTTTACGACACTGCACATGGATTGTCACAGATTGCTTGTCTTTCAGGTATTCAAGAAACGCATCATTTCTTTCAACACTTGAATCAAAGTCTTCATTCTACGATCAACAACAATAATTTCACTTTCAGTCTAAGGTTTACTACAAATAAAGCAAAGGTGCAACATTTTTTAAAAATTATTTAACAGCACAAATTGAAATGAAAAATATTATCAATAAACACGTCTGTTCACTACAAAGAAACGTTCAATACTAAAAGTAGTTATTTCATTTACGTCCTTCAAAAAAGGTCAGGTATACGACCGTCGCCACTCGAACGATGGAGTACCTGACAGAAGTTGCTCAAGGTTAGACGGGCGAACGGAATTAGGGACCTAGTGTATATTCATTCCGAATCATATAATTTGTACGTATTTTAGTGTGTGATTCACACAAACCAATATTTTCATATTTTTACTTATATTGAACGCCCAATGACGTATACAGGTCGCGTAAGAGTGCATATTAGTATTTTCGATGTTTGAAAACGCGATATCTCAAGAATGGTGATTCACAGGAAAAAAGTATAAGAACAATTTTTGTAGAAAATTGCATGATCTACAACTTTTGCTGACCTATTTTACGATAACACTTACCGTCTACGAGAAAAATGCGAACAACCGATATTTTTGACCTTGAATAAAATTTTTGATATTTTATTTGTAACAGTGTATTTAAGACCAATTTTCAGCTCTATGTGAATTATTGTGAAGTTTTCCTCTATTTTTACTGAATAATAAGGGAATTTTCTCGTATTTTTTACCCATTTTACACAATATTAGCCGAGACGTTTACTCAGTGATGTTAGCTCTGCGAGCGATATTTTCGAACTGACCAGGCCAGCTACAATTTTGCATCAAACTGAAAAGATATTATATTCATTATAGTAAGCTCTCCTTTTACCTGCTTCTGTCTTTCTTAGAATCATAAAAGCAGCAGATGTTCGACTCAGGTAGAGCAAAACCGTTGTAAAGGGCCGAAAGGCGCACTGTGCGGCCGATTTGGCCTGTCTTACACTTGGCGCTATAATCGTCTATAACTTGGAAAGAATTTGAAATTTTCAGAGAATGTTATTAAAATATAATACTTTTCCATAGGATACTTTCCAAAAAGTCAATTTTTCCGACTCGAGAAAGTGTAAAGTTCCCTTAAGTGAAGTCTGCCAATTCTCAAGAAGTGGCAGTTATATGAACAGTATTTTATTTGTGTCTAAACCTTTTCAGTTGATATATTTTAGTTCCTTAAAGCAATCTGTGACATTTGTTGGTTTAAAAACGTGAAGCATAGATATAAGAAGAGGATTTTCTAGATTAGCATAAGTTATATTTTATAGTTTTTGAATCTGTTAGCATTTATGAATTGCCACAATATGGAAACTAATCTCAACTAGAGTATAGTACCAAATAGATATAATTTTTGATTTCTTTCAGTTTATACATATTCTATAAAAATATGATACTAACTACAAAAAATTACAGAAACTTCTACTAAAACTATGGATATTGACCTATGCAAATGAAGATAGAACAAATTGTAATGGCTTTGGTAAAAATATAACAAGCTAGCAAGTAAAAATATGTTATTAAATAGGATTTTTCTGTCTGACTGCATTTTTCAGTCACAGAATATTTTGCCGATTGTGACAAATTTTTACTGCTGATTTGTTCTTGCTACATGATGGAATAACTACAATATGGTTTCACCAATTAAGAAAAAATCTACAGAAAAGTTTTGCTTTTATAGCAAGTCTAATATTATTTGAACCTGTTTTTTTGTCCACAATTTAGGAAATTTTAAATTAAAAATATATTTATTATTTTTAACAATTCTTCAGGTTATTTTGCCAACTTATGGTAGTCACCACGTCCAGTTTGTCATGTTCGCTTTATGTGCTCTGAAAACCACAATCACTGAAGCGTTTTTAAATTATTTATGGAAAAAAGTATGTAATCCAAACATAGCTGCAGTACTGAGGCAAGCTGCAGTCACTTACATAGCTAGTTTAGTAGCTAGGGGATTGTTTGTTCCTTTATCGTAAGTATTAAGTATATGGAGTGCCTCATTATGTCCCAAAGATTATAAGATAATTATGTTATATTATGTAGTTTTATGACCTAAAAAACTGAAAAATAAATATTAAATATAAATATTTCAAATGAATCAAGATATACAGCGTCTAAAATAAGACATCATGGTTTTTATGATTAGACTCTGACACATTGGAGTGATTTTTTGACATTATAGCCAAGGTATTTGACCATGTTTAGCATGATGGATTGTGGTATCTCTGAAAGGTTTTGTTTATGGGTGGGGTGGTTTATGAGTGGCGTTCGACGAATTCCTTCCTAATACCTTCATTATGAACGCCAGTGTGCCCCAAGGCTCCATTCTGTCTTCTACTTTCTTTCTCAATTATATTAACAATCTGCTGGAAAGAACCAGAAATCCAATCTACAGCTTTAGAGTCTACTTATTTCTTTATTCACTTTGAACACTTTAACATTGACTACTCATACAAATAGCCATAGACAGCAGGAAGTCTTTTAACATAACAAAGACCTGGAAGAAATTTTCTCTTGGGGGTAACAGTAGTAGTAGATAAATAGTATTTAAAACTTCAAAAAAGCCAGGCAGCAGTTTTTTTTTTTAAATTAACGTTGGGGAATCCAAAATACACTGGTGAGCAAAAAAATCGACTCAAGCTATTGACTTCATGTAACACAGGCCCTAGAATTTAGTGTTCATATATCTTTCTAATGATACCAAATTCCATTGCATACCTCATGCTTTTTACTGATTAAAATGATTGACAGGCAAAACAAGGAGAACAAAGAATGAAAATAGGGGTAAGAGAAAGGAAAAATTAAACAAATTTTAAGTTTATTGATAAAAACCAAAATCAATATTTTGTATTATTCCATCTAGCCCTTATTATTGCTTCTAGCCGGCTGTCTATGGGTTTCTTCCCCACTCTTCCGCCACCGCAACCGTTAAGTCCCTTCTTTTGAGCTCATCCCACATGTGCTCGATTGGATTGAGGTCAGGACTCCGCGCAGGCCAATCTAATGTGGGTATTCCCACTGTGTTTCTTACCGAGTACAACTTACAGCGATTAAAGAACAACGTGAATCACTTTTTTCTCACGCTCGTCCCTCTTGTTGTTTTTTAGGGATTTTCGGCAGTACGTGTGCTATGCCCCACTGATCCCTACCCTTAAAGATTAATTCATTTAATCTGGTGTTCTAATCTCCAGCTGTAAAGATCCTTGGAGATGTCCCGTGCAATCAATCGTAGGCGAAACGTCAAAAAGTTGCACCAATTTGGCACGATCTAATGCCAGAAATCATCAAACCAAAGTTTTAATTTTCTGTTGACATTTAAAATAAAGTGAAAAGAAATTTAAAGCAATAGTGGGAATCTAGTTTTTTGTCGATAATCCTAATATCTTTTTCTTTTCAGTATGGTAAAAGGTACACTACAAGAAATGGCAGAATGGATACATACATACATAGCAAATCAGGATTGTTTGGAGTGTGTAAACTCTGATGTCCGGATTCATACCGTCTTTTACAGCGTATGTCAGGCTTTATTTTATTTAGTCGCATTTAGACACAAAGATCTAATTACAAGTAAAAAAAGTAAGTACTTCGTTTTTCCACCATACTGTAGGCAAAAAACCTCTCTCTCACACTTTACCTTTCTAAAACAGTGCTGTTTAGTAATAGTTGTCTTTCTCTCTCTTTTTTTTAGATATTGTGTTCTTAGAGAGTCTCCAGCTAGGTAAAATGGTAACTAATCGCCTAAACCCGTTAAGGGTGTGCCAGCCCGCCGTAGTTCAAAATTTTGCCGCTGTGACGCGCAAGTATCAGTTAGCTTATTGCTATACTATTATAGACCATAACACCAGAAATTGTATGCCGACGATATATCAGGACGAGAAAGGTTCACAGATTGTAACTGATCATATATTGAGTGATTATTATCCGTTTGATCCTTATATTTTAGAAAGGTAACTAAAATTTTTAAGATTTACTACTCTCTTACCACTTACAGGGTGCATCACCAAAATCCAGACAAATCAAATAACTTTTTTAAGGCCATATTTCTTAATGAAAAACTCGTTTCACATGGCACTTAGGGTATCTGTGTTAATAAAATACCTTGAATAACGGCCTCTAAGCTCGGTCTGAAGCGCTGGCACGTCCTCTGTAATTTCACGCTGTTCATATTGGCGAACGCTGCCACAGTAGCGGTCATTAATGCTGTCACGTTGGGATGCCGATCTTGTTTGTGACTTTTTCAATCACGCTTCATACATAGAAATTCAAGGAATTGAAATCTGGACTATTAGGAGGCTATAATTCCTTGGACCAAAACATGTCATAGTTATCCGAGAGAGTTCTTTCAAAATATAAAAAACAATTGTCTCAATTTTAACTTTAAAAGACTCAAAACTTTTTGATAACACAATATTTTATTTAAAAAAGAAATACGCAAATGACATCAACTTACCCCTGATAATCCATTCATTCACAAATAACTGTAGTTACCATATAAAAGAGTATAATATAAAAGGATATTTTTTATTTTATTCCAGATCAAGTAAAAACATTCAACCTCACTATAGAGATTACCACGAAGACGACCCATTCACCAACACTATGGAAGTAGATCATAAAGAAAGTGACGTAGATGATTTCTTAGAGAATATTCAAGAAATGTCTACAAGTGCCCCTAGGAATTCACATAGTTTTTCGTACGGCAGTTCGCCTGGCTTTAAATTTAAGGGTTAAATAGATTATTTTTTTTAAAATTTATTTGAATGATTACTTTTTATTTAAATTTTTTATATTTCTTGTTGCTGCTTGTCATTCATGTTTGGAGTTGGATATCTTAAGGTTGGCCTCAAATGCACGTTCTTGTGTTAAGTTTTGGGTTAATGGAATATGTTCTACCAATTGATTAATGGTGGAATTACTGTACGTTTACGACTGCAGCTGTGTATATCTGCTAATAGTGTAATCAGAATACGATTTTGCGGTGAAATCACCGGATACTGCTATTTGTTCTTTTTTTTTTTTTTAAATATTGCGACCGCTAAAAAATTGGGGCAGCACCCTCCAAAATGGAATAATTGGCCCGTTCTGGCAGATTTTGATTCTAGATACAAAAAAAACGAAAAAATATTGCAACCGCTGAATAATTGGGGCAACACCCTCAATATGGAAGAATTGGCCCATTTTTGGTTTTCTTTAGCGTATTTTTGCAATTTTATCACAAATTTGTGGAAGATAACCTAAAAATTCTGACAGATTTTGATTCTACAGTCCCTGGCCAAATTATTAGACGCACTGCAAGATTTCATGTAAAATATTAATTACCGAGTGATATTGTACCGTTTTATTATTTTAAATTGATTTGTTTTTTATTTTTATATTATCCAATCAATTACCTATTTATTTGACATAAATAAAACAGCATTAATTTAGAAAAGCATAAGTTTATTAAGTTTTAAAGAAAAGTGAAATTAATGTTAGTAAAAGTCAATATTTAGTTGAGCCACCTTTAGCCGCTATCAAAGCTTTAATTCTGCGCGGCATGCTATCAGTGCAAGATTGTACTGTCTCCTGCATTTGAGGATGATGATTCCACACATGAATAATCTTTTCTAGGAGCTGGGTTTTGTTGGTAATCACATCTTTAGCCACTTCTCTTTTCATCAGCTCCCACACATTTTCAATGGGGTTCATATCAGGGCTATTACCCGGCCAATCCAACAGAGGGATATTTTTTTTTTTCTGCTGCCAAAAAAGCTTTAACAGACCGAGCAGTGTGGCAGGGAACTCCATCTTGCATGAAAGTGAATGGTTCCCCATTTGGAAACCATTCTCTGAGCTGCGGAATCAACCGATTTTGTAATACTTCTTTGTACTGATCTTGCCTCATTATTCCTTTGACGACGTACAGACGTCCAGTGCCCTTGCCGCTGATGACTGACCAAATCATCACTTTGGTGGGATGTTTAACCGTCGGGACGACACAATCAGGATGAAACTTTTCTCCATGACGATGACGCACATACTGAGCTTTATTCTGCAAAATTTCGAATGTGCTTTCGTCACTGAAGCAGACCTGTCAAAAATAGGAAAAATATATAAACTTCCATGTTCATTTGCTTTATTTAACTGAAAATGATAATAATGTATCAATTATTGATTAAATTGCTGTATCTTACCGATCTCCAAAAGTCCACATCTTTGTCTTGCCATTGTTTGGCCCACTTCAGGCGCTTTGCTTTCATTGCAGCTGTTAACTTGGGCTTCCTGGCGGGGCGACAGGCCTTAAAATCTAATTCTTTCAATTTTCTTCGAACAGTGCGCTCAGAAGCATTTACGCTAGCATCCTGGAGTTGTGATTTTATTACCTTTGTGGTAGCAAATCTGTTTTCTACACAAATTTTCTTCAAACATCTCTCTGACCGTGGAGTGAAAATTGGTTTTCTACCGCATCTTTTCTTTCTTTTCGGGCTTAATTCCTTCCCTGACTCAATTTTCTTTTTTATGCGTCGTACACTAGCTTCAGAAACCTCCAATCTTCGTAATATTTTTCGGTTTGTAAATGTTTTCGCGATCACAAGGGCCTTCACTTCAGCTTTTTTACGTGGTGAAAGATCGCCTTTTCTACCCATAATGAAAATAGTCCAATTACTTTTTTAAAACACTGCATACAAAATAAACTAATAACTGAGTAGTATAAAACTGTTAAACAAACAATCACAGTCCATAAAGCCACAGAAACACGTCCGTACCTGACTCGATTCCGATCGCGACTGATACAGGTTTGTACTTGTTTACGTTCATGTATCACTTTGTCAACACAGTGTTGCCATATGTTAAAAATAAATACAAATATGTAGTCTACAACAATTCTTTTAAATAAAAATCAATAATATTGTAGTTTAAATATACCATTATTGCATAAAAACTCTTAAGAAACATAAAATTACTAAAAAAAATACAGTGCGTCTAATAATTTGACCAGGGACTGTAGATAAAAAAAAGAAACGAAAAATTTAAGGGGCTATAGATGTCATTTGAACCTTCTGGTGTGGAAAATTAGCCGTTTTTGTCGTTTTTTTTTGTCTTTTCAGGTTGACTTGCAAACTGTAAGCTAATTTTTTGCTAGTTAACTCTGGAAATATGTTCCATGGACATTACTTTAATTGATCAAAACATAATTTTAGCCATTTTTTACATATTACGTATGTTTTTCACTCCTCATAATTGATAAATTTTACCGATTCACGTTTTTTTCTTCTGACGAATTTTTTAAACAACATTTTTCAGTGTACCACTACCTTACCTAAAATATCAGGAAATGTTCCTTAGTTCCTAACCTTTCATTTGAAGTACTTAAGAACTGATTTAAACAATTTAGGCCCGAGAAATTGGCCATTTTAGTGTCCAATTAAATGTTTTTTAATGCAAATTTACGATTTTTTTTAAAAAATTATTTTTTCTTGAGTTTTATATTTTCAGTAACCCAATTTATTTTTAATTATTATACACAGGTTACTGTACATGTTGAATGTCTGAGGAAGTCATTCCGTCCATTTAGGCTGAAAAAACTGGCCAGTATGAATCTTATATTTGTACGTCATATTTTTTAATACGATTTTTATACAAATAAAAAATAAATTAACCAATAATGATGTTGAAAAGATTACCTTTTTATTGAGAATTATATATAAAGATATAATAACTAAATTAATAAAATTATAAAGTTACTGCACAAAATAATAATTTTAATGATACAAGTTTAACTAGTTAAATAATATAATAAATTATATTTAAATTGTTGTAGCAATGTATTTTTTAATTAATAGAAATATTACTACTTTTTCAAGACATTATGAAGTCAATTAAAATTAATTTTCTTTAAAAAAATCCTATAAGATAAAATGGGAGTTCTTAATATATCGGTGAAACCTGACTCTCCACCAAGATTCATCCAAATCGGTGACCACAGTGCTCTAGCCTCTCCTTGTAAGGTAATCATTTTATAACTACTAAAAATTATCTTCGTTACGGCAAATATGATACAATTCGAGAAAAATTAATTTTTTAAAAGTAACTGTAAATTTGAAACAAAAAAGCATAAAATTGAAAGTAAAATGGCCAGTTTTTTCAGCCTAAATGGACCAAACGACTTCCTTAGCCACTCAACATGTACAGTAACCTGGGTATAATAATTAAAAATAACGTTGATTGCTGAAAATATAAAACTCAAGTAATAATAATTTTAAAAAAAATCGCAAATTTGCACTAAAAAAAATTAAATTTGAGACTAAAATGGCTAATTTCTTGGGGCTAAATGATTCAAATGAAAGCTTAGAGACTAAGGAACATTTTCTGATATTTTAGGTAAGGTAGCAGTATATATAAGTATAGCAGAAGAAAAAAACGTGAATTGGTAAAATTTATCAATATTATGAGGAGTAAAAAATATATCTAATATGTATGGCTAAAATTATCTTTGGATCAATTAAAGTAATGTCCATGGAACGTATTTCCAGAGTTAATTAAAAAAAAAATAGCTTACAGTTTGCAAGTACACCAAACAGAAAGGCAAAAGAAAAAAAAACGACAAAAACCGCCAATTTCTTCCGACCAGTAGATTCAAATGACATCCATTAAATTTTTCGTTTTTTTTTATCTAGAATCAAAATCTGTCAGAATTTTTAGGTTATCTTCCACAAATTTGTGATAAAATTGTAAAAATACGCTAAAGAAAACCAAACATGGGCTAATTCTTCCATATTGACGGTGTTGCCCCAATTGTTCAGCGGTCGCAATATTTTTTCGTTAATGTACTCGTCGAGACGAGTATTTTAAAACGAAAAGGAGCAGTATTCGATGATTTCTGTTTTTTGGCCTGTTTTCGTCGTATTCTGATTGTACTATAATATAGCTGACTTATAACGGTTTTTGTGGAACCAGTATGTTCTGGGGATATTTTTATGTCCTAGTGCATACTAGTGCTGTCAATAAAAAGTGCAATGAATGGGTCGAGTCATATTTAAAGAAATGCCAAGTATTAGATGTACTATAACTCAACCTTTAGTCGATGGGAATTTTTTTACTTTAGATGTATCTGAAGGTTGTGTTAAAGTATAACCTAAAGTAATCAAAATCTTCATTAGATTCACTGAGTCAACAAATGTACTATCATTTGTGATATTGTTACAGGTTACATTTTCTAAAGCTATTTTGACTTTTAACGAAAAGTAGCAATATGGAAACTGGAATGTATTTCCATAAGAGTATTTTTACGACTTACGGTTCATGTTCGGAAACTGGGCTGTGATTAAAATTTTTATTTAATTTGAAGTTATCGGCGATAGAGTTTGTTTCTATCTCAATTTAAAAATTTGTTAATTATTTTCATGTAGTCATAAAGTAATGTATAAAAAGCACGGTTGGTAGGAAAATTATTATACGAATGTTACTGTGAAGATGTGAATAAAACACTAAATTTTTAGTAAACTTTCCACTTTTATTGATTTTTATACGTGTTTCGCTAAAACATTAGCTTTATCAAAACTACATACAGTATAAATAATTTAAACAAACATATCAAGAACAATAAAGATAAATCTTTGAAAAACCATAAATCTGCTGTCTACCAGTTTAATTGTGGTTCTTGTAATAAACTCTATATAGGAAAAACCGGGAGAACATTCGAACAAATAATTTCAGAACATAATAAAAGATTTTTAAAAAGTAAAACTGATTCTTCATATGCCAAAGATTTAATAGAAGAGAATCATGTATTTGGTAATAATTTCCATATATGACATGTTCAGAACAAATCGCATAAGTTAAATTTATTTGAGACCCTCGAGGTCAATAAAAGAAAGAATACGAACACACTGTTAAATGGCCAACTGGACCTCGGAAATTCCCCATTGAATTTATTTAATGAATAGATAATTAAGTTTTGTAAGATTTACTTATAAAACCATCGAAAAATGTTTATTTCATTCCACATCCAGACTTTTGATAAAGCTAATGTTTTAGTGAAATGCGTGTCAAGTATAAAAATAATAAAAGTGGAAATTTTACCAAAAACGTGTGTGTTTTATTCTCACCGACTATGAATTTCCATCAACTAACTGTCGAGTCGGTTAATTATTACTGTGAAACATTACTTTGTGAGTGTTTTTATTCTATTCTGACTGCCGTATCGACATCAACGCCCTCGTATTTGGGCAGTTAAAAGGAAAAAATAAGAGTTGTCGATACAACTCCTTTCCTGAATAAATTTAGGTATTTATTTACAAAACAGTTGTTTTATTTATCTATTTCAATTGAAAATTTTGTAGAATGTAAGTAACAAGATCTTATTAACTATTATAATCAGAAAAAGATACAACAGCAATATAATTACCAAACTTAAGTGTGCATCATCCAGGAGAAACGTACCAAAGGCATGTAGTATGTGTAATGAAAGGTATTTAATTCACGAACGACTAGAATTGAAAGGTATTTAATTCACGAACGACTAGAATTCAAAGACTTGAACGTGAAATACTGAGATAATTGTCAATAATTCAAGTCAAGGTAAGATTTTTGGTGGGACGGATTTCTAACCTGCCAAGCCTATGGAAAGTCTCTATTAGTGTTTCATGCGGAATACATAAAGATCACTTTGGTATCTGTCCGGTTGTCACACCCGTTTTTGTCCGAAACTATTTGACATAGTCAGTTGAAATTTGGCGCTAATATAAGAATTGATGGCTCCATCAGAGCCGTGTAGTTTTGAAAGTTAAATTTTGACTTAAAGGGTTAGTTTTCGGGGGGGGGGGGGGGATCTAAAGTGAAAAAAGAATTTACCAGGAGTGTCAAATGAAAACTTGTGAAAACACGGATATAAAATTGTATATAATACTTGCGCACAATCCCTGTCCCCCTCTTTATCTCGAAGAGTACTAATCAAAGAATTATTAAAAAATTCTGGAATATTCTCCACAGGGTATAGATTGAATGAAAATTATCATTTTAACATTACCTTTAATAACAGCCACACAAAAAAAAGTTTACTATCGCGAACCAAAATACGTGGATCTAGTTTATCTAATGTATTAGCATTTAAAATAACGAAAAAACAATGTAATATTTCGACATCTTGCCTCAAAGAACGCCTAACAAAAACCCATAACACAATAAATCCGAAATCACCCTACTAACTCCCTTCGCCACCACTTATACTTTGCATAATTATTTATAGTAAATAATTATACTTAAAATTCGTTCATTATTGCAGCCAAAAAACTGGAAAAATTTACATAACATTATTAAAACTTTTCCAGATTTGACAACTCCGCCTTTTTCATACCCTTCTCCCATTAAAATTAAAAGTAATGTAAAAGTAACTTAATTTAAACCCGTATATATTTAACTATAAATAATATGCCTAAAATTTATCCAAATCAAAATGTTTAAATTATACAATATTAAACGATCCCCGCTTCTTTCAGTCCCATCCCAGGTTGAAATTGAAAGCACTTATTTTTTGGATTTTTCGACTTCAAAATCCCTAAAAAGGACATAACACGATATTTCCGAATCAACCTCTCTAATCTCCTCCGCCACCCTATTCCTCGCTTATATGTTTGACTATAAATATTTAAGCATAAAATTTGTTATTTCAACAAAAAAGAAATGGAAAGCTAAAGTAATTATTATTAAAGCATAAAATTATTGACCTCCACCCCCCTTGGCCTGTTCAAAAATTATAGGCTTTATCCTATCATTAGATAAAATCTAGGCATCAAGTTTGAAATTATGTCATTTCGTTCGGGAGTTATCGTGCCAAAAAACCGACAGATAGATCAATGGAAATGAGTGACCGTTTTGCGTAATCTAGGAATCCTCATCTGTCAAGATTATAGGACTAGAGGAACCCTAAGACGTGAAGAAAAACAAAAATCTCGGAAGTGTAACTTTTTTCCTTTAGCAAGGAAAGTAATAAAACATTTAAAATACGACCTACTAGGACGTAGCTGTTATATAGCAGCTCTCGTTTCATCAATATGAGAAAGTCGATCGCAAACTAAAATAATTTTCCGCTACGAAGCAGCCTAATTTTGACGCCTCCATGGCCAATCGAGATAAATTCTCCAGTAAATAAAGGAACTGCATTGTGCCAAATCTCATTTGGACATAGACGATCCTCTCGATTTTGCTTTTTAAGGGGACCTACCTTTTAACGCCAGTTCCGAATGGCCAAAGAGAGAGGGATTTACTAGACATGATATTAACGGGTGATTTGCTATTGCCTTTCCGAGAGAGGTAACTGTCACGTATTTTTTTTTACTATTATTTCTCGCGCTGAAATACGAACTCGAGTCTCCGGCGTAGAAAGCAGACATCTGAACCACTATGCTATGACCATCTCTTTTAGACTATTGGCAACACTTTTATTTCCCAAGCTGTTAAATGTCTAGCATATATGCAACCAAAAAAACCTAACTTTTTGGCGATTTAATTTTATCACAGCTTTAAAAGTTACAAAACTTGTTTACAATTTACGTATATTGAGTTTTATATTAAAATATTATTTGTTGAATTTAAATTATCACTTTGTTTTCGTCATTAAGAAGCATTAACTTATTTGTAAGTACTTTCAATTTTATGGCAAAGTTCAGTTGAGTTGTGATAAGTAAGGTTATATTTACCATTAAAAAAATGTTTAAATCTCTTACTTTTCTATCTAAGAATGTTAATTTAAAAGTAATTAGTGGAAATAGATCAAATCTAAATATACAAAATGTAAATAAGGTAAGTTTATAATTTATTTAAAAGTAATGTGAATTATTTTTTGTAGTCTTTCGTGTACTAATAGAACTTAGTATGATTGGTAGCAGCAAATACTTTTCTTTTTCATCACTTCACACCCATAAAACACCTACAATATAATTCAAATACCTTACTTTGTACGATTTTACTACAGTAACGAACGGTACCTTTAAAGTTTTGTAGACAAAAAATGGCACAAAGCAACAGTGTACACCTTCAAAATACTACAAAAACAATGAGTTACTATATGCGATTAAACGCCTTCAGACATTAACGAAACACAACTTGATTACTGAACTAGTTGCTCCTTCTTTTCCAATTCTGCTCACTGATGAAAAGAAAATGAAATTGAAAATACCTTTTTATATATGATTTTACCATAGCAACAAATATATCTTTGGTGTTTTGTAGATACAAATAAGTAAAAAATCACATAGAGCAACAGTGTGTTCCTATTAAATAGTAGAAAAGTTTTGCTGATGTTTGAAAATCTGGACTGAATTTTTTATATACTTACATAATTTTTTATGGTTTAAAATTTAGATTTTAGCATGCACTTTTGCTACAAGATCGGCAAGTCAGAAAAAGAAAATCTATAAAGATATTAAAGAAGCTATTAAAGACATACAGGATGGATCAAAATTACTTGTAGGAGGTAATAATTCTTTTTTATTATGCTGTCCAGAGAACACTCCTAACGAAGGCTTTGAGAGGTCAAGTTTCAAAGTGTATAATCTCTAGTTTTATTAAATTTTAGAAATGGAAAAAACCTATAATTAAAGAAATTCCTTTTCTAATTTGTTTTTAATGTGTTTGTGTGCTTGTCAAGAAATTATTTATGTAGATAATCTTTTCAAAAATTTTACCATTAAATAGTTGAGGATTCTTTAAAAATCAATGAATGTCAATATTAGATGTTCTTGTAACAGAAGATAGTAAAGGGGATTCACCAGTGCGGTTTCACCTTACATATGCCACTATAGACAACATAAACAAATTACTTAAAAGATCCAACATTTACAGAATTTTTAATATTGGTAAGAAGATACAATTCCTTTTCAAACTCAGGATATTTATAAAATTCCCTGTTCTTGTGATGTTGGGTATGTTGGAGAAACTAAAAGATTCATAGAATTACAGAACATAAATGAATGAAGCTGTAGCTGGACATGTAAAAGAAACTAAAGCTCTTGCTTTAATCTCCAATTTCTCTAAACAATTAGAGAAAAATAAAATCCCATAAGCACTGTAGTAACATTATGAGGGGCATGAAATAACCCTTAGGCCCATTCAATATTTCAGTTTTCATCATCATCACCATTAGCTTATTACGTCCATAGTCGGATGTAAGCCTCCCCAAGTTATCTCTAATGAGCTTTATTATTTGCTTTTTGCATCCAATTGTGTCCTGTCTGTGGTCTACCTCTGCATTTTTTGTGTTCTCTAGGCCTCCATTCAACTATACGGGTGTCCATCTGTAATCATTCAGCCTTGCGATATGCCCCACCCAATTCCACCTTAATATACATATTCGTTGTATTACATCTGTCACTTTTGATCTTCTTCGTATCCCGATGTTAGGAATGTGATATTGGAGTCTAATATTTAGCATTCTCCTCTCCATCGCTCTTTAGGTTACCTGGAATTTATTTATTATACTTTTATTTAAAGCCCACGTTTTAGTGTCATATGTTAACACAGGCAGTACATATTGATCAAATACTCTGGCTTTTATTGTATTTGGGATGTCCAGTTTAAATGTAGATTGTAACCTTCCGAACGCAGACCAACTAACGAGACCCTTCTATCCCGTCATTTTTTGATATTTTGATTTTTTTGCCCTAAATATGTAAATGTTTGTACCTTTCCTATTTTTTCACCTTCTGTTAATAGTTTTTGGCTGTTATCTTCACATTCATTGTTCAAATATTTTGTTTTGGAAAAGTTTATTTTTAGATCTATTTTTCAAGACTTCTTATTCAACTCCATCGGCATTTCTTGCAATTCTTTTTTTGTGTTGGCGATCAGAGTGACATCATCTGCGTACCTTAAGTGATTTAATCGTTCACCGTCCATTAGTATTCCTTTATTTTCCCAATTTACCTATTTAAACATTTCTTCTAGAGTCAACGTGAATAGCTTTGGGGATATTGAGTGGCCTTGTCTAATTCCTCTTTTAATTTTGATTTTATTTGTCTTTTCTTCAAGCATTATTTGTGATGTTGCATTTTTATATATGTATTCAAGAAGAGTTGTGTATTTTTCATCGACTTTGGTGTTACTTAAGGCGTTAAGGACTGTCCATATTTCTACTGAATCAAATGCTTTTTCCTAGTCAACCATTGCTGGCCACAATGTGACCTGATATTCAGTTGCTTTTTCCACTAGTAATCTAATTGTTTAAAGATGGTCCAAAGTGCTGTATCCCCGTCTAAATCCCGCTTGTTCACGTGGTTGATAATTGTCTAATTTGTTGTTGTCTAGTGAGGATTTTGTATAGTACCGATTACAGGCTGACGGGTCTGTAATTTTTGCAATTTAAATTTGTTCCCCTTTTTAAAAATAAGCACAATCAAGGCGTTTATACCAAGGTGTTGGTATTTTACTTTCTATTAGGCACCTGTTAAATAGAGCTTGTATTATCGATGCCCCTCCATACTTTATTATTTCTATAGTTATTTCATCGTCCCCTGGTTCTTTGTTGTTGTCCATATGTTGTAGGGCGTTCATTATTTCATCCGTTGTTACATCGGGAATTGCTTCAGATCTTACATTTCTTACTATCTCGTATTCCATTCTTCTTTTCCGCACGGTGGCGATATTTTCGTGTCAAATAGTGTTTGATAATATTTCCCTGTAGCTTCTTTTATCTCTTTGATTTATACGATCTCTTGGTTATCGTTATTTATAAGTTTTATCATTTGATGTCTCCCTTCAGTCATTTGTTTGTTTAGTTGTTTCAAACTCTTTTCCTCTTTCAAAGTTTCTTCTATTTTCGAGTTTCTGTACTGTCTGACGTCTTCTCTGATCTTTTTCTTTATTTTTTTTGTCTATTTTTCAATTCTGATCTGATGTTTGTAGGATCATGTCTTAATAGTCTTCTCTGTTTCATAAGATTTTGTGTTTTCTCTTTTTTCGATGTTGCTGTTTGTTTTGTAGTCATGAGTAGGCTGTTGGTTATGTGCGTTATGGTTTTCTAATGCTTGTGTTTTATATGGTTTTCTAATGCTTGTCGATATTCGTCTGTGTTTTGCTTTATTATTTCTGTTGGTGTCTTTATCTTTGTATGCATTATCAATTCACGTCGTTTCTGCTGCTTCAGATTTATTCTTATTTTTGCTCTAAGCATCCGATGGTCACTGTCGATGCTTTTCGTGTTCAGAACTGTCGTGTCGATTACAATATTGTTGTCATTTAATAACACATAATCAATTTCGTTTTTTGTCTGAGCTTTGCCATGTCCGTCGTCTATGTTCTGGCTTTTGGAAAAATGTATTCATAATGTGCAAGTTGTTTTCATTTACAAAATTTGATAATATTTCTCCTCTGCCGTTCCTCGTACCCAAACCAAACTTCTCAACACTCTTCCCATTTGTATTCGCTGGTTTCCCTATTTTGGCACTGAAGTCACCGATTATTATGATATATCTTATTTTATGGTGTAGCAATAATTTATTTATATCTTCATAGAATTGTTCAATTTCTTTTTCCTCGTTGTCTGATGTCGGCGCATATACCTAAATAATTTTACATTTGCATCTTCTGTTCAGCTGTCTGTCTACTGAAATCACTCCTTCCGAATAACTCTTAGGCTAATTCAATAATCTAATTTTAGAAACTTACAATCCCTAAAAATAATTTATGCAACTGTAGGCGAAAGTTGGAAAGTTAGTTTTTGGTTTAATTTCCACAGGTTTTTTCAATTCCTAAAAGTGCAATCAATAACATATTATTTTTTACAAAAAGTAACTTTGAAACTTAATTTTTTATATTATGATTTATAGACTTTTCTAAAATTAAACTTTTCAAGAAAAAACTTGAACACGAATTTTGGGTCTACAATACAAATAATTTTTTTTAAGGTTTCGGGCTCTGTGGTATCCCAGAAAACCTTATAGCGGCTTTATTACAGCATGAAGCAAAAAATTTAACAGTGGTATCTAACAATGCCGGTGTAGACAAATTCGGATTAGGTCTACTCTTAAAACAGAAAAAAATTAAAAGAATGATAGCTAGTTATGTGGGAGAAAATGCTGAATTTGAAAAACAGTATTTGTCTGGAGAGCTGGAAGTCGAATTAACACCTCAGGTAAGCAGTTTTTAAATGTAGGGTAAAAAACGCATTTTCCTAAAATTTGCATTTGCCAAGAAATTAGGTGCAATTTACAGTGCAAGTATGTTTTTAATAGGAATCTCTACATAAATGTTAATACACCTCTTGTGTTACACTCGAATTAACGTTAGAAGAGCTACAGTAATACTAGTAAAACTTGACACATTTTTCTACCAAAATGACATTTTTAGGGAACCTTAGCAGAACGAATTCGCGCAGGAGGCGCAGGCGTACCAGCCTTTTACACACCCACAGCCTTTGGAACATTAGTACATGAAGGGGGCGCTCCTATCAAGTATGATTCTAAGGGTAAAGTCGAAATGGCAAGCAATCAGCGTGAGTCTAGACAATTTGATGGCAAAGATTATATTATGGAAGAAGCTATTACTGGAGATTTTGCTCTTATCAAAGCTTGGAAGGCTGATCCAGTGGGAAATCTTATATTTAAGTAAGATGTATATATATATATATATATATATATATATATATATATATATATATATATATATATATATATATATATATATAAACTTCCGTAAGACCAATGGAAATTTTTATCGGTTATAACGAACCCGCTTATAACGAACTTCCGGATAAAGCGAACCAAATTTGGATGTTTTGTGTCCGTTTATAACGAACTTGCCACTCCCTGTGCTCGATCTCGCGAGACTTGATCTAGGGAATTCGTCGAAACTCGCTGGGAACCTCTATTCTACTTGTTTCCGTCGCGTCGCTAGTTCGAGCAGTATTATTTTCAATTTACTTGTGTAATGCGGTTCTAATGCATATTTGATCAAAGTAACAAAGTAAATGTTTAATGATTTAGTCAAAAACGACATGAACATGTTCCTATTACCGGCTATACTTTACAAGAGAAAGCTAGTGAATTGGGAAGGAAAATAGAGAACACCGAGTTTAACTGTTCTAGAAGTTGGATTGAATGATTTAAAAAGCGACATAATATTAGTGGAGGTAAGATAGTAGGCGAAACTGCAGGAGTGGATATGACTGTTGTTAATCAGTGGTTTGCCACAGTATGGCCGGAAATTCGAGAAAGTTATAAATATGTGGACATTTTTAATGCAGATGAAACGGATTTGTTTTACAAGATGACGTCTGATAAGATAAGATTACTGTGTTGGTAACAGCAAATATGTCTGGAACAGAGAAAAGAAAATTATTGGTGGTAGGAAAGTCCGCCAATCCCAGGTGTTTCAAAAACAAACATTTACCAGTAAAGTACAAATCAAACAGTAAAGCCTGGATGACAAATTTTTCAAAACGAACTGATCGAATGAACAAAGAATTAAAATTCACAAATAGAAAAATATTACTTTTGATTGACAACTGTCCAGCGCACCCTGAAGTTGATCTATAGCAAATAAAATTGGTTTTTATGCCTCCAAACACAAGTGCAAAGCTCCAGCCTATGGATCCAGGTGTAATACGTTCTTTAAAATGTTATTATAGAAAGATTTTATTTATGAAAATGTTAGAGACGATCGATAAAGGTAAAATTTTTTCTGTAACTCTCTTGGACGCTATAAACTTTATCCATATGGCTTAGCAAAGTCAGTAGAGAAATCATTGCAAAATATTTTAAGCATGGCGGATTTTTAAGGAAGGGATGTAGATATGACTCAGATGATGATTCAGTGGATTGAAAAACATCAAGATCCTACTAATTGTCTAGAATTTGTTTACGATGCTGACATTCAACAAAGTACAGTGGAAATCGAGATTAAAAAGTTGTTTAATCACTTCAATTTTGTAGAATACGTATGTGCTGATAATGAATTAATGACAAGAGAAATATTAACTGATGATCAAATTATGACATCAGTGACTTCTGGAAAGATTTTAAGCGATAATGACCACGAAGACGAGCTTGGAGAAGGAGATAATATTTATATTCCATCCATTTCAGAAATGACTAAGAAAATGACTAAACCTTTTTTTTTTTTCGGAATCTGGTGACGTTTCTGAACATATATGGAATACTTTTTGTGATCTTGACAATTATATAAACACCATTTCTTTTTAAGTAAAATTGTACCAACGAAAATTACTGATTTTATTATATAAACTACGTATTTTAATGTTTTTGTTTATACTCATATATGTACCAACATACATAATAATAACTTTAGTGTGACTTGTTTTATTTTCCTTTGTACGTTGTCTTTTAATTTAATAATTATTGTTATTCATTTTTTTAAGCATTAGCGCCTAATCTAAATAAAAAAGTAGTGAAAAGGATATTAGATTTTTTTTACTGTTTGTAGTGAACTTCAGGTACAGCGAGTTATTTTTAGTGATTTTTTGGAGTTCGTTATGAACGGACTTCACTGGGTATATATATATATATATATATATATATATATATATATATATATATATATATATATATATATATATATATATATATATATATATATATATAAATTTTGTTTTCTCTTTTGTAAAAGTTTAGTTGTAAGTTTTCTGATCTGTGTCTGTTGAAAAGTTGTTCTATATATTTCTCCCATATCTTTATTTTGTCCTTACTATCTAATCAAACCTCATTACTTCTATTTCTCAAAATTGTTTCTTATTTTTTCCTACTACACTTTCTGATGTAGGTAGGTAGCTTCTCTACATTTTGGATATGTTACTGTATTTAGTTTGTTGTACTTTGAGATATCTTTTGCTGCTCTGCTCGACCTATTTCTTCCTCCTGAATCGTTATTTCATTTTTAATCCTAACCCATTTTGATTCAACACTAACTTTCTCTGTTCTTATTTACTCTTTTTTCTCATCCATTCGTTTTGATATTTGCCTTTTAATTTCAGGGTTTTTCAGTTTCTTTGTATCTATGGGGTTTATTGTTTGTCTTTGTTGATCCTTTTGAACCTGCAAATTTATGTGTATTTATGTTAGCAGTGCATTTTATTTTTAGTAAGTCAGCAAGGAATTTTAACCCTTCAATGGCGAGAGCAGCTAGAATAACTATTGCAGAAGTAGAAGAGATAGTAGAATTGGGAGCTATTTCACCAGATCACGTTCATTTGCCTGGTATATATGTAGATAGGATAATCAAAGGAGATAAATATGAAAAACGAATTGAGGTAAGTTAATTTCGAACGTGTTTTTTATATTATGGTTTTACATTTTGTTGCAAATTAGCTCGCGTAAACCACTCTTGTTTAGAGATCATGGTTCTTGGTAGTAAAACGTGTCAAAGTTAAATTACTTTTGCCTTTCTGATGTTTCGAATGTGATAATATGAAGTATATTCGGGGACCTTTATTTCTCAAGAAGACCCCTGAAAATACTTCGTGCAGTTATAGACGAGACGTCGGAAAGTAATTTTAATTTGAGTTACATTATATGTTGCTCATGCAGACAAATATTATTATAACTCCGAAACTACCCAACTAATTTCAATGAAACCTAAATTAAAATCTGGCTAATTTACCCATATATAGGTTAAAGAAACTACATTAAGATAAAGTCGGTCATTTTCCAGATTTATTTAGATACGACCAAATCCGGATAGTTAGTCTTCTTCTTCTTTTTTAACCCGTAGAAATCTATTCCTGGATATAGGCCTCTTCCAGAGATTTCCATGCCAATCTTTGTTGGTCGGTCTGAATTCAGTTCTCCGCATGTCGTCTCTCCATCGCGTTTGCTGTCGTTCAACACGTCTCTTTGTCTCCCTTGGTCTCCGCTGCATTAGGGCTTTGGTCCATTTAGAATTACTTCTGGCCACGTGTCCCGCCCAACGCCATTTCAGTCTGGCCACACGCTCGATGACGTCGCAGACTCCCGTTCTTCTTCTTCTTATCTCATCATTCCGGATTCTGTCTCTCAAACTTACCTCGAGCATCACCCGCTCTATTACTCTCTGATAAATACAGAGGCGATTGGTACAATTTACGATGTCACCGTCTCGAGTCCCTATGTCGCCACTGTTAGGATACGTGTGTCGTAGACGTTCCTGTTGATATTTGCAGGGATCGTATGGCACCGGAGGATGTAACCGAGTCTTCCGCCATCTAGGTGAGGCCAATTCGCCGCGTGATCTCCGCCGACTGATTATCTTTCCCAATCTTGATATTATGTCCCAGATAGTGGTATTCGTTGACTACGTCCAAAGTGTGATTCTCGATGGCGACGTTCATATTATCTGGGCTCATTATTTTAGTCTTTTTAAGGTTCATTTTGAGGCCCACAGCTTAGGAGGCGTCCTTAATAGTTTGAATTATTATTTGTAATAATTTGTATTTTTAGTGCAAATATTCCTTAGTGACATAGTTGATGTTTTTTTTAGAGAGTAACTGTACAAAAATTAAGTGACAGCACAGAATCTGTGGTTAAGAGGAACCCAGCAGCCGAAAAGAGGGAGAAAATAATTCGTAGGGCAGCTTTGGAATTTAAAGATGGAATGTATGGTATCCTTTTTTCTTGTAGACATACACCCATAGTGTATTCCTGACATTTTAAATTCTAAAACAAAATAAACCGACCAAGTGCATGTCGGACTTGCGCAATTAGTGTTCCGTACGTTGATTGCTTTTAAAATTAAGGAGGTATAAAATGATCAATGACTTCACAGAACACACTGCAAATGAATTTTCAACAAAGTTTTTTTTCCGATCTTTGTTGAAAACTGATTACCTTGAAATTTTTGTTTTTTTATGTAGCAGATAAATTATTAAAGGTAATGCACTCGTGATAATTTTCATTCAATCTGCACCTTGTGGAGAATATTCCAGAATTTTTTTTAAATTTTTTAAAAATATTACAAAGAAATGTGTGCGCAAGTTTTACATTATATAATATATATATATATATATATATATATATATATATATATATATATATATATATATATATATATATATATATATTATATTATATTATTAATATTTTTGAACTCGGGTTTTCACAAGCTTTCTTTTGACGCCCCACTCGATGACCTGATAAAGACATTTTTTTTTATGTCGATTTCACCCCCCAAAACTAACCCTTCAAGTCAATTCCTTTATTAGTGCCAAATTTCAACTTTCTATATGAAATAGTTTCGGAGAAAATCGGGTGACAGACGAACGGAGAGATAGTCAGACGGACAGACACCGAGGTGATCTTATAAGTGTTCCATACGAAACACTAAAAATGTTTGAAATATAACCCGGAATATAACACCAATAAACAAAAAAATTTCTTAGAAATTTCATAATACAACCACATAAAAAAAAGGTCATTACCACGAACCAAAATACATGGATCTAGTGTATTTTTCGACGCTGAATTCGAATCCTCGGTTAAAAAAAAGATTTATTGTGTCATTTTTTTGGAACTGGGATAAAACTATAGTAATAATGTGACTCTTAATGAAGTGTGAAAAATGGTAGATATTTTATAGTCGAGAGAAGAGAACATGCATTCAAATCACAGCTAATCAAAATCAACCCTTATAGGAGGTAAAAAGAACCTTAAAACTCAAAAAACGCACGTAAGTTTAAATAATATGTACAAAGAACACATTCTTGTATCTCTTAGGACAAAATATCAGAATCTGGTGTGATACCCAGACATTTCTCTTAAAGGATTGAGACTCACCACCAAAGGGTATAAAAACCACCGCCACCTACGGAGGTATTTTATAAGTTTCAATAGTGACGAAAAAGGTTGAAACTTTTGTAGTTTTAGGTGGAGTAAACAAATATGGAGTAGATTCGCTTGAACCACCGATACACGACTTTAAACTACCCTTAGAGGGTGGGAGAAACCATCTCTACGCTGTAATGATGCACATGGATGTTATTGAAATTTGGAAAGGATCAAGTACTTTGATCTCATTGTGCCAAACATTCAAGACAACTAGATCATCTTCCTTAAAGGTTCAAAATCATCCCTAGGAGGAAGGGGGAACTACCTCCTGGAATTGATGGATCTTAGAAGTTCTAGCATCTGAGAAAAAAGAAATAAAAAAAATGACACGATAAATCTTTTTTTTTAACTACGGATTCGAATTCAGCGGCGAAAAATACACTAGATCCACGTATTTTGGTTCGTGGTAATGAACTTTTTTTTTGTGTGGCTGTGTAATTGATTTTCTCTTAAATTTATAACCTTTAGACATCTGTTTTAAACATTTTACAGATTTTGGCCGTTCGAAGTGCTTCTTAAGAATACGACTTCAGTATTATATTTACTCTTGAAAAACTCTAACAAGGCGAAACAGATGTCAAGGTAGTCTCGAATAAAATATTGATACATTCAAAAACAAATTAGTTTAATTTCTATTTCGAAGTAAACCCCAATTGCCGAATTAATCTAGTTTATAATATCAGCCACTAAATAGAGCCACTTTTTAGTGTTCCGTACAGAACAGTTATTAGAACACTTCGTTGTCTGTCTGTCCGAAGCTATTTGACGTAGAAAGTTAAAGTTTGGCACGAATATAGGAATTGATGGTTCCATCAGAACCATGTAGTTTTGAAAGTTAAACTTTGACTTAAGGGTAAGTTTTGGGGGCTGAAATCGAAAGTGAAAAAAAAATTTTTACCAGGTCATCGAGTGTGGTGTCAAATGAAAACTTGTGAAAACACGAGTAAAATATATATATACATTTATATATATATATATATATATATATATATATATATATATATATATATATATATATATATATAGTGTAATACTTGCGCACACTTTTCTTTGTATTATTTTTAAAAAATCACGGCATATCGCTGTCCCTCCACCTTATCTCGAACAGTACTGATCAAAAAATTTTGAAAATTCTGGAATATTCTCCACGGGGTGTAGATTGACCAAAAATTATCACGAGTATTTTTAATAATTTATATGGTATATAAAAAAAAAATAAAAATTTCAAGGTCATCAGTTTTCAGTAAAGATTGGAAACAAACTTTGTTGAAAACTCATTTGGGATGTGTTTTGTGAAGTTACTGATCATTTTATACCACCGTAACAAATTTTTTTATTTTAAAACCAATCAACGTACGGAACACTAATTGTGAAAGATCAACTTGCACTTGACTGGTTATTTTTTTTTTTTTTTCATTTTATTGTACAGGTCGACTAGGGGAACAGATTGGCTTGAAATTTTCAGAAAATATGCCTTTCGTTATATTAATCAAATTTTGACTTAAAGGGTTAGTTTTGGGAGGTGAAATCGGACATTTAAAAATATTACCAGGTCATCGAGTAGAGGGTCAAATGAAAGCTTGCAAAAACACAGGTTCAAAAATACATATATTGTAATACTTGCAAATACTTTTCTTTGTATTGTTTTTAAAAAATTGTCAAAAATCGTTGGACCCCCTTATTTCGAAAAGTACGGGTCAAAAAATTTTGAAAAAACTGCAATATTTTCCACAGGGTGTAGATTGAACAAGAATTATTGCAAGTGCATCACCTTTGATAATTTATAATAATAATAATAATAATAATAATAAAAGGCCTTTATTTTTAACTCGGCGAAGTCCAGTTATGAGCTGCTCATGTCAACCGAGCCAGTAGCTAAGCATACAAAATATATAAAATAAAAAAAGAAACAAATATAAGAATACAAATTCATTAATACAAAATTCAAGTACTGCCTAAATGCTAAATAAAAATACATACAATAAAATTACATGATTATAGAGAAAAGAAAAAAAAATAATAATATAAAATAAAAATACAAAAAAGAAAAAGAAGGTAACATAGTACTGGAAGAAAAAAAGAAAAAACATACAACATACAATAATCAATCAGCTCAACAGCAAACATAACGTAATGTACAGAAGTGAAGAAGAAGACAACGGCAATCCATCGCCAAAAGATAGGACTAATAGAAATAAAAATAAAAGTCAAGCTGGGTTCCCCAGGAGATATTTCTTATAAATTAGTTTAAAATCATTAACTGACCTGCTTTGAATAGCGTGCGGTATCGAATTGTAAACACTCACTCCAGCACAGCTTTCAAAAATCGCCTTTTTGTGCTTTGGTATTTCTAAAAGGTGAATATTTCTAGTTTTTAGACCGTGCACATCTACCTGATGCCTCAATATCTGTCTAAGATAGAGAGGACAACCCGATAACTGGAAAACAGAAATTTCAAGGTCATCAGTTTTCAACAAAGATCGGCAACAAATTTTGTTTAAAACTCTTTTGGGGGGTGTTTTGTCAAATCATTGATCGTTTCATACCTCCGTAACAAACATTTTAAAAGCAATTAACATAAGGAACACTAATTGCGCGAGTCCAACTTGCATTTGGCTGGTTATTTAATATGTAAAAACAAGTTACATGTAAAATCTGAAAAACTGAAAAAGACACTCATTGAAGTGTGCTCAGCGCACCAACCTAGAAATATTTTTCCTTATTAATTTTGCTACAGCTAATCTAGGAATAGGTATGCCAATGTTAGCTTCAAACTACATCCCTAAAAATATGGAAGTTTTTCTTCAATCAGAAAACGGAATTTTGGGATTAGGACCTTTCCCACTTCCGAATTGTGTCGACCCAGATTTAATTAACGCCGGAAAAGAGACTGTTACCGTTGTACCTGGTGCGTCATTCTTTAGTAGTGATGATAGTTTCGCCATGATAAGAGGGTAAGTCAATATGTTTACTACTAACGAACCCTTGAACTTATGAAGGTTTGTTATCGTTTTTTTTTGGTTTTATTAATCTATTTTCATTTACTATCTTATTTGTTTAAATTTATTTCACCATTATTATAAATAGTAACCAAAAATAAATTAAATAGTATCCTGTGGTACTTTATAACTGATTTTTTGAAACAAAATTAAAAATTCTTGTTAGATTATTATTAAAGCATTTTTAAATGTCCCAAACTCGATTTTTGGTTCACCTCAAATGTAAGCTTGAATAATATAAGGACTTTTTCCATCCTCTTAGTTGTACAGTCTAAGGTAGTACTAGAAATTCAATTTGTCAAGCTGCAAGTACCATTGGTCGTTACATTATGGTCAGAAAAATATTTTTATTGCTACAAATTACAACCGAATTTTCAGGACAAATCTTATTATTTGTTAACATTGATAATTGCCCACTTACTTTCGGATGCGATGCCTTGTATACATATTTTTGTTTAATGAGCATATTTCGAACGAGTATTTTATGCTTTAGCGGCCACGTAGACTTAACAATACTAGGAGCTATGGAAGTGTCTCAGTATGGTGATCTTGCAAACTGGATGATACCTGTAAGTATTAGTTTAAAAACTTTCAGAGATTAGAAATGCAATTTTTTAATCGGCATAGTCAGTATTTAGTGACCCAAATGATCCTCTACCAACAACATGCCGTCGGCAGTCTCCCAGTTGTATCAATTTGAAATATGCGTTCTACTTACATATGTGTATATGAGCAACGTCAAGATGACACTGACATTGGTTCGTTATTGAAATAAAAAGAAATATTTATACTTCTATTTTATATTCTGTTTTAACTGAATTGTCTGGAAATCTATTGAGTATTATTTTGAGAGGTGTCATATCTCCTTTGTGTTGTACACTGATATATTACTGTATATTGGGTTGTCGAAAAAGTATTTAGTTTTTTCGTTCGATAGCTTTAGCGTATAGGTTCCCGACGGGGGTGGTACCGTCCCCCAGTGGGCGCTAGTACCATCCAGGGGGGCGGTCGCAGGTCCAGAATGTGGGGGGAGGGGCGTTAAGCCAGTCAAGAGGGGCAGTCGTGTCGTAGCTACCTATTTAAGAAATCACTATAATAAAATACTTTAAAAATACCTACTGTTTTCATGAAAAACCACTTGTCACAATTTTTTGTCCAGAAATCACAGAAGTTTTACAGCGATGGGATTACGGTGTTGCCAGAAATATAATAGAAGGTCATCGAACAAAATCGCACATATTTGGTTTAATAATGTTCTTTCTAAATGTAAAAAATAATTCTCAATTTTTATTTTAAAAAGCTCAATACTTTTTCGACTACCCACGACATGCCGACTGTTCCTTGAGTGTTTAACGATGTGTGCCGCGTGGCAGCATGAAAAAGTGTATGTAACTAAAACTAAATAAAATAATTGAGATACTAGATTTTTGTAGATTTTAAATTATGTTTCCTTTCTAATATTTGTTATTATAGGGAAAGTTGGTAAAAGGTATGGGAGGCGCTATGGATTTAGTGGCAGCGCCAGGCACAAAAGTAGTTATTTGTATGGAACATGCGGCTAAAGATGGTAGCAAAAAGATTTTGGAGAATTGCACATTGCCCTTAACAGGTAAGATATTTCAAATATATATATATATATATATATATATATATATATATATATATATATATATTTTATATATACACGTAGGCTGAAAAGTGTTTGGTGTAGCTACTTAAAACGCATTTTTTTTGAAAAATTCAACTTTATTTACCAATATAGGCTCCATCAAGAGCCTTACACTCAATCCAACGCTTTTCTAACATTTGTATATTTTTCTTGTAAAAGGATTTGTCTTTGCTTTCAAAATAAGCCTCGGTTTCGACGATAACTTCTTTATTGGAGCCGAATCTCTTTCCCCCGAGCATTTTTTAAGGTCTGCGAATAGATAATAGTCGTTGGGGGCTAAATTAAATTTGGAGAATACGGTGGAGGAGGAAGCAATTCGAACTTCAATTTATGCAATTTTGCCATCGTAACCATTAACTTGTGACACGGTGCATTGCTTTGATGAAAGAGCACTTATTTCTTGGTCATTTGGGGCTGTTTCTTTGTGATTTCTGCCTTCAAACGCACCAATAACTCTATTTAATATTCGCTATATGGTCGGTGAAAATTATTCCATGCGCATCCCAAAATACAGAGGCCAAAACCTTCCCAGCCGACTGTTGTGTCTTTGGTCGCTTCGGACGGCTTTCACCGGCTGCTGTCCACGCAGCTTTTGATTCCGGTATGTAGTGGTGGATCCATGTTTCATCCATTGTCACATATCGCATGAAAAAATCCTTTTTATTGTGCTTAAACAGGTCCAAACAGCGCTCAGAATCATTAACACGTTGTTGTTTTTGGCCCACTATGAACAAACGCGGTACCCATTTCGAACAGAGCTCTCCCATTCCCAAATATTCATGCAAAATATGACCAACACGTTCTTTTGATATCTTTAGGGTGTCAGCTATCTCATGCAATTTCATCCAAAACAATTTTGTGCATTTTTTTATGTTTTCCGGTGTAACCACCTCATTTGGGCGTTCAGAGCGTTCAGCATCATTTGTGTCTGTACGACCGTGTCTAAATTCAGCATAGCAATAAATGATGAGTGATTTTCCAGGGGCAGACGCCCCGTAACATTTATCAAGCCATTGCTTTGCTTAAACGGTATTTTTCTCATCAAAAAATAGTGACATACGAACACAACATACGAAATTCGTTTTTTTCCATTGCCACGTCACTAAAACCACTGTAACTTTGAAACTAATCGTCGAAATGTCATGAAATTTTGACATGTATCGTTTGAGAGTTGGTACTTCCTAAAAATCATATGGATTTTTTGAAAAGGGCATCTGTGTGTCGGACCAAAAGCTTTTCAGCCTACGTGTTAGTTTCGAAGAAAATCGGCTGACGGATAGATACCGAAGTATTCGTTTTTTAATTTTGGTACTGAATACTAAAAAGGAAAAAATTTAACTATAGAAGAAAAGAGTAGAGACTCTGTCGCGGTACTTTTCTTCGATTTGTCACGAGCTTTTGAATATTAATTTTCTGTCACAAACTGTGATGTGGTTTTCGAGAAAATTAAGTATATTTTCCATTAGAATCATACTTAAAGAAAAGGAAATTGTGTGTTAAAATTTATAGTCAGAGATACGAGTATGAAGTAAAAAAGTCTGTATTTATGTGGCTTTGGACATAAGAATTTACAGTTAAATTCGGCGTCCGTCCTTAGTCGTGAAAAAAATTATGTCGAATCACCCAGGAAAGAAAGGAACCGAAAATGCAATTTTGGCGTTATTCAATTTAGGGAAAAGCGCGTGGAAGATTTATCTGTTGCTAAAATCGTTGCCAGAACATTCGTGTATAGAATTATTGCGAGGTACAAAAAACTTAGAATATTATTGAGGGCCCGCGATCGTCCCAGCTCTTCCCAAACAAAGGCAGTTTTTCCTATCAAAATTTTAATGTTTTGTTACGATTGTTACGACTATTACGAGAATAACGGTGGACATTTTGCATACAGTTTTGAAAAAGTACGTCGTTACATCGAGTCTTCATTCTTTCATCATTCATATTAGGTAGAATGTGTATAATATCAAATGTTGATCAAACCATTATGCTTTATAACTTCAATAGAGGTTGTAGAAACTCAATATATCCAATTAATTTTACAGAAATTTATTATTTCGGCTTTTAACGATTATTTTATTAGCACTTACGTTTATCTATGAGTAAACATGCTCAAAATATAAAATATCATTTTTATTATGTAATTTTCTTGTTAAGTTTGTTTATTTATGTTTAAATATTTATGCAAATAATATAAGTGATAAAGTTTGATATTTCTACATGTTTTAATTAATGTACCATTAAAAGGATAACAGCATCGAAACGCAATATCATAGCTCAATAAGTAGAAAATAATACTTTAATTACACAGCCCCACAAAAAAAAAGTGGGGTATACTTTTGATGCGATATATCAGATCCGTAGTATTTTTGTCCGCTGATCACGAATCTGACGTCAGAATATCGCCATCACATCTCAATTTTTTTCTAACCTCAAAAAATAGGTAAAAATTAGTAAAAATTAAGAAAAATATACTCCTAAAAAATTGATTCAAGCTTTTTCATAAATCCAAAGATGTATTAATATGTATTCGGAAACGCTAAGCTAATATTCATCGGTTGGATTAAGCCATACAGTTCTGTTTTCTTTCTAACCTCAATAAATCAGACAGATATAGTGCTTCTCGAATGCAAAAACGAATTCAAATTAAAATTCAACCGATTCTTACCAAATTTGGTACACGGGGGTTTTTTGGGTTGCTGATCATGAATCTGAGGTCGGATTTGCAAAATTCAAAATGGCGGATCCAAGATGGCGGACAAAATTTTTGAAAACCAACCGATTCCTACCAAATTTGGTATACAGTTGGGGAATCCTCAAACCTGATACTCTTAAACCCTAAACCCTGAAACCTTAGACTCCCACACCCTATAACCTCAAAAAATAGACCTCAATAACCCTGTAACTTTAAAAATGAGACCCAATAAAAACTCAAAACCAGGACTTTTAAACCATATACTCTCAAATAGTAGACCCTTAAGCCCTAGAATTGCGAAGGTTAGACCCGCGCCTAACTTTCCTTTTTTTGGCTGTATCTTGTTCTTTTTTCCGCGAATGACCTATTCAAAGGCTTTCTGCCCAAACGCTTTTGAGGAGTTGTTTCTCTTTTTAGCGACCAGCAATAGTCCGCTAGCATATGGTCATCCCATCGTCCTTGATACCGATTTTCTATGATTTTCAGATCTTGGTGAAAACGTTCCCCTTGCTCCTCACTGTAGTCACCAAGATTATCTGGGAAATCATCGATGTGGGAGTCCAGGAAATGTAATTTTAGATTCATTAAGCAACCTAATGTTTGAAAATTTTTTACCATTTTTTCTCGACTATTTCTTTGTACTTAGGACTTTTATTATTTCCCAAAAAGTTTGTTGCGACTTCTTTAAAACTAAGCCAAGCAGCTTTTTCAACTTTATTCATTTTAGTAACAAATAATGAATCTTGAAACAATTTTCTTATTTGTGGCCCGTCAAATACGCCTGCCTTAATTTTAGCTTCAGAAAATTTCGGAAATTTTTTATGCAAATATTTGAAACATGGGCCGTTTGTATTTAATGCTCTCGTGAATTGCTTCATAAGTCCAAGCTTAATGTGAAGCGGGGGAATAAGAACTTTTCCTGGATCTACCAATGGTGGAAACAATACATTATGTTCACCAGGAGTGAACGATTCTCTTGTTGGCCAAATTTTTTTCTTATAATGACGTTCCCTGTCTCTGCTATTCCACAGACATTTATAACAGGGATAAAGTGTAAACCCTGACTGTTGGCCAAGCAATATTGTTACAATTTTCAGATCTCCACAAATTTTCCAGTTATGATCAGCATATTTTATTTTTATCAAAAGCTGCTTCATTTTTTCATATTGCTCTTCCATAACTGTGGAATGAGCAATTGGAATGGGAGCGTAAACGTTGGTATTATGCAGCAAAACTGCCTTAATGCTCCGTTTAGAAGAATCAATGAACAGTCTTCATTCTTCAGGATCGTATGAGTTATTTTGAAATTCATCCATTAGACCTTTTACATCGGTACAATATGAAAGTGACAATTCCTCGTCCATTGTGAAATATTTTCGAAATTCTTCATCTCTGTTTCTATAATAAGAAATCGTAGCTTCTGGTTTAAGTAAATGTATTTTCTTTAAAAAGGAAGCAATATGCTCTGAACCATCTTTGGATAAGCCTAAATCTCTAACTAGATCACTAAGTTCTGACTGTGATACGAGTATTGGTTCTGGTTTACGGTTGTATGGTAGAAATTCTTTATCTGCGTCACTAGTATATGATAGGTTGTCACTAGAACATTCATTAGTAACAGTGTTTGAATCTTTTTCGACAGTCTCAATGTTTTCGGCATGAACTGATAAGGTGAAATCATTTGTTTCCATAACATCAGCATCAAGTGGTTCAGGAGGCGGAATTAGTTTAGTTGGTCTTGCTACTGTCGAAACATCGTTATAAGTAATAATGCTTTTATTTTTTCGGTTATGCCTAGATACAACATTCATACAAAAGTAGCAATCATTTTCACTGTATGGTCTATTCCATATTGCTGGTCTGGAATATTTAATCGCCTTCTTATTGATGTACAACATTATTTTGCAAGAACTGCAAATGATGTGGGGAACCCAATCTGTATCCTGGTGCTGTATTTCAATGTTAAAACAATCCTAATATAAGGTTTTAATCTTATCCGTTATCGGTGACCCCATTTTACTCAATACGTGTTGACAGCAAATATAACAAAATGAATCACTGTTTTTTATAGCACTTATGAAAAGTCCTTGTACCGTGAGACCGTTTTCTTGTAGCATTATACTCTACATGAGCCAAGTCACCCACCCATGAAGAGCTACGGTCGCTGGATGACGACGGCTGCGGGCCCGCTTTCCCACCCTGACCAACCGCCGATACTGGGTTTCCGAGTCTCTGCATCGTAATTCTCTTTCTTCTACCTGCCATGACGGCATCTAAGCCGTTATCCAGGGACTCTGCCGGCTAGTGGAGTAACACCGTTGCCCACCGTCACCACGTGGAGGTGCCCTGGATGCAGGTAGAAGAATAAAAATCGACCGATGAATTTTCTCGGCGTTCAAAATGGCGCGAAAACATCTGCCATCTTGAATTTTGCAAATCCAACCTCAGATTCGTGATCAGCGACCCAAAAAATGCCCGTGTACCAAATTTGGTAAGGATCGGTTGAATTTTAATTTGAATTCGTTTTTGCATTCGAGAAGCACTATATCTGTCTGATTTATTGAGGTTAGAAAGAAAACAGAACTGTATGGCTCAATCCAACCGATGAATATTAGCTTAGCGTGTCCGAATACATATTAATACATCTTTGGATTCATGAAAAAGCTTGAATCAATTTTTTAGGAGTATATTTTTCTTAATTTTTACTAATTTTTACCTATTTTTTGAGGTTAGAAAAAAATTGAGATGTGATGGCGATATTCTGACGTCAGATTCGTGATCAGCGGGCGAAAATACTACGGATCTGATATATCGCATCAAAAGTATACCCCACTTTTTTTTTGTGGGGCTGTGTTATCTTAGTTTCATCCTTATGGGTTTTTTACTTACTTACTTACTTACTTACTTACTTCCTCTTCTGAGTAGGTCGCAGACCTGTTCTACTTCGTTATTTAGCCTCTTGTGATTCGGATGTTCAGCTATCTCTCTATCTCTTTGGTGGTCGTCCTTTTGGTGTTGTTTCATGTGGTTTTTTTGTTCATACATATTTTTTTCATTCTCGTATCTTCCATCCTTTGTACATGTTCACGCCACTCTCTTCTTCTCTTTTTTCCCCATCTGACTATATCCTTTACCTTGCATTGTTCTCTTATGGTGTTGTTACTCACTCTGTCTAATAAACTTTTTCCTGTTATTGCTCTCAGTATTTTCATTTCGTTTGTTCTTAGTAGCTGTTTGGTTTTGTTTGTGTCTGCCCGTGTTTCTATCCTATGAGCCAGTATAGGTCTAACGCAGGTTCTATATATTCTTATTTTTGCTTCTACACTTAGATCTTTGTTTTTCCAAACTACTTCTCTGAGGGCCCCTGATATTGCTGCTGCTTTCTTTGTTTGTTGTCTCACTTCTTCTGTTATATCTCCGTAGCTAGTAATTAGTACTCCAAGATATTGGAATTTCATTACTTGCTCTATTAATTTCCCATTTATTTCTAATTTACACACCTTACTGGTTCTTTAGCTGTTGTGATCCATTTTGTTTTGTCGGTATTGACTTCCATGTTGTACGAGGCTGGTTTGAAAAGTTCGTGCAAAGTCCGAGAGATGGCACCACCGGCGCGTATCGAGGTCATGTTTAATTAGTAGCATCTCTTGAATGAACGCACACCAAGTTTCAGCCATATTGGTTTATTTCTTTGTGTTTGGCATTCGTGTGAATCAAGGAAGTCGAGTGATTTTCAAGAAATGGACGAAAAAGAATTTCGTGTGGTGATTAAACATTACTTTATGAAAGGCAAAACGCCTCAGGAGACTAAAGAGAAGCTTGATAAACATTATGGTGACTCTGCACCTTCGATTAGAACAGTTTATAAGTGGTTTCAAAATTTTCGGACTGGCCATATGGGCACAAGTGACGCTGAACGTTCTGGACGGCCTGTGGAGGTTACGACTCCAGAAATCATTGATCAAATACATGATATGGTGATGGATGACAGAAGAGTTAAGGTGCGTGAGATTGCTAGTGCTGTGGGCATCTCGACTGAACGGGTACATAATATTTTGCATAAACATTTGGACATGAGAAAGCTATCCGCAAGATGGGTGCCGCGATTGCTCACGCTTGACCAAAAACGGAATCGTGTGAAGTGTTGCAAGGATGGTTTGCAGCTGTTCCAGAAGAATCCGGAGGACTTTAAGCGTCGTTTCGTCACTGTGGATGAAACATGGATACATTACTATACTCCTGAGACCAAACAACAATCTAAACAATGGGTTACCAAGGGGGAATCTGCACCAAAAAAGGCGAAGACCGTTCCTTCGGCCGGAAAGGTTATGGCGACTGTCTTTTGGGATTCGCAAGGGATAATCCTCTTCGACTATCTGGAAAAGGGTAAAATTATTACAGGTGAATATTATTCATCGTTATTGGATCGTTTGAAAACCGAGCTGCAAGAAAAAACGCCCGCGATTGGCCCACAAGAAAGTCCTTTTCCATCACGACAACGCACCAGCACACACCTCAGCAATTGTGGTCGCAAAATTAATGGAAATAGGATTCCAACTCGTTTCACATCCCCCCAATTCTCCAGACTTGGCTCCCTCGGACTACTATTTGTTCCCCAATTTGAAGAAATGTCTGGCGGGACAAAGATTTTATTCAAACGAGGAGGTGATTGCAGACACTAATGGATATTTTGCAGACTTGGACAAATCGTATTATTCGGAAGGGATCAACAAACTAGAACATCGTTGGACGAAGTGTATAAGCCTAAAAGGAGACTATGTCGAAAAATAAAAAAGGTTTACCCCAAACACATAAGTAGTTTTTATTTTGCACGGACTTTTCAAACCAGCCTCGTATCTTTCTGCTACTTGTTTGAATTTATAGAGTAGTCTTTGTAGGCCGTGTTTCGATTATGATATTAGAACAATATCATCTGTATATCCCAGTATCTTTATTTGTTTATCTCCTAGTTCGTATCCATCGTTGACTAGTTTTACTTTCTCATTGATTTTGTCCATTATTTTTTTAGTTTAGCAAAAAAAGTAAGAGTAGTATAAGGTACTAAGTTGGGAATGTGGAATCATTGGCACAATGATACTACTCAGTATATATCACTACTACACCAAACACTTTATTTTTGGACTCGACGCGCGTTTCGCTAACCATGTTAGCTTCATCAGGAGCGATGATTGACTCGTTCCTGATGAAGCTAACATGGTAAGCGAAACGCGCGTCGAGTGCAAAAATAAAGTGTTTGGTGTAGTGGTAATATATACTGAGTAGTAGTATAAGGTAAATAAATATACAAAAAAATTATATTGATTGGTATTGTTAATCCTGCCGAATTCTGGTTACAAAACCTTTCCTGAAAAAGTTAGGACTTCAGAGCTAGTTTTTCATCAGACCTTGTTCTACGCACTTGTGTTTTTTTAACAGCTTGTTTTGAATTTTCCATACAATGGTCCGTGGTAAGCTTCTCTTCATAGAAACTCGTTCAGTCATTCTTATTTTACATCAAGAAAGGCTATCAGTGAGTAACATCGCGAAAAAAATGTTTGTGCTTCGACGGTGAATCTTACATTACCACGCTACAGAAACACAGGAAGTCTTTGGGATCGCCATCGGCCTGGGCCATCACGAGTAACATCCAATGCAGACTTTTATTTTTATGAACCTACTGAAAAGTAAATAAACTATTCTACAATACAATGTTTATCGCTTACAAAAATCTATTAAAATTAATTATTTATTTTCCATTTTAGGCAAACAGGTGGTGGATCTTATAATAACAGAAAAAGGAGTGTTTTCAGTGGACAAGGAAAACGGTCTGACCCTTATAGAAATTGCTGATGGCGTCCCCATAGAAGATATTTTGATGAGTACAGGATGTAACTTCAATGTGGCGGAAGACTTGAAACCTATGGGTCAAATTGAGGTTGAATAGGGGAGACTCGCAAGAATTAGGTCGAACCCTCGATAGATGGTTAATGTCTGTTTCCTCTGTTCAGTAACAACTGAACATATCCGTTGGAGTGGAGTACAATGCTAGAGTCATCCACCACTTCCTCTTATATCACCATCTATCGTGGGTTTATCCAGTATAGAGACTTATCCTAAAAGGCGCCCCAGACACCCAAACTATTCTGGCAACCTGGATAATTGGGTTTGGAGAAACTAGGTCGATCAAAACATTTTGACGCCCTAGTTGACGTTTGAGTGTTTGGGGTTGGCCTAAAACGAGGATTTTATTGCCAACGATTGTGAGTATATTATCATACGATTATGGTTTTACATCGTCTTCTTCTTTAGTCTTGTTCAGCAGTGGACATGGCTTCAGTTTCCGGAGCTACCCAGATTGGGTAGTCGGTTAGCTTCCTGTCAAGGCTCAAGAAGTCGTAGTACTACGAGTCAAAAATTCTTTTTTTAATATAATTTTAATTTGTCTGTTCGCTACTAAGCAACCAATACAATGCAGGAGTTTATATTTAGTAAAGTAAAAAAAAACATTTGAAATTACACAATAGCAGTATTATGATTTTATCTTCTCTGAGGTAGATTTTAGACATCGAAAAACTTGTGTTCTTTCGTTTATAAACAATTTAAATTTTCAAAATGCGTTTTTTGAGCTTAAAATGTGAATAATTCCAGTTATAAAAGTCGGATCGAGACAAACAGAAAACTAAACTTTTCGTCATGAAATTTCCAACAAATCCTCGTTTCCTTTAAGTCGCTCAAGTGCGTACATTATCTATAAAATTGAAAAAAGAGGCAAAAAACTGAATAATCTATTTCGATTGCTAAGTAAGTCTAAAGAGTGCACTTAAATAGTAGATTATTCTTATGTGATTATATTGCCGTGCGATTGCCAAGTCATTATATTTATTATAGAAATAAAGATGTCTAATATTGATACGGTCACTATAAATGTTGATAGGTAACTAAATAGATAACAATTTATGACAAAGTTGTTGAATAGGTGCTTCCATAGATACTAACTAAAATAACTGACTTGGTTTTACATGAGATCTCACAACTTTTTGTGGTGGAAGGACTGCGTTGCGAGACTTGGTTTTTTTTTTTTACATTTTATGTTTTTGATGGGATCTCATTTCATTTTGTAGGTAGTCCTCTTTTTTTTTCTTCTCGGGTAATATTTCTTGTACGTCAGCTATGGATTTTCTTAAAGCCCACTCCCTGTCTTTATTTGGTCTGGACGATAAGTGCTTCTAAGTCGATTATATTCAACGATTGCGGATTCCTGAGCTTTGAAACTACCGAAGTCAACATTAATTAGATGTAATCCGCCCAGACTTATCATTCTTGAAAGTGCTTGACCGCAGGTGACTACTGAAGAACCGATGGCCATCCTTGCACTATTTAGACTTAGCCCCTGACTTTTGTGTATGGTAAAGCATAGGCTATACATATCGGAAACTGTTCGCGATGAACATAAGCTCTATTAATAATTTCAAATTTACTTTTGACTGGACCAAGCTTGTAATGATGTTCATTATTAAATGTAATATGTATTTTTTTTATTTTACTTGTATGTTCAGGATCAACCTTTACTCCTTGTACTATTCCTATAGAACCGTTGACTAAGCCAAGACTCACGTCAATATTTCGTCTTAACATGACTTTTGCTCCTATTTTAATAACTATATTCTCTTCTAGCCCTGCTGTCATGGAAGCATCCTCTTCATACTTTTTTTATAATTAAAATATCCTTAAAGTATTTTACTTAACAATTTTTTAATTACACGAAGTAGGTATGTAGGTAGGCTCTATTTCAAAAACGGTTAAGCGTATAAAAAAATGTTTAGAACAAAATTTGTAAAGAATTCTATGCTCTACAATTTTCATAATAGATGCAAATATCATTGAAACGATAGGAAGCGAGATATTTGCGAAAAACACGATTTTTGTGACCTTTGACCTTGAATATCTTAAGACGCGGACACGAGATTTTATGAGACTTTTGAGACAACTTTTAGAATGCCAAAACAAAGGTTTATTCGAGTTTACAGCTTATTATCTCTCATTCCGAGCTTGACCCCCTTTTTTGGCTTAAGTGACTGTACAATTTAGAAAACGGGACTGAAATTTCGGGATGTTTCAGTTTTTCCTTCCTTTATAGGCTAAACACTAACTAAATTCAAAATTTGAAGTTTGTATGTCTGCTAGAAGTACCTTAGAATTTTGATGATTGGTGAGTGTGTCAGTGACAAAATTAAAGAACTTCGACTGGCGATAGTTCGTAAACTATAAGGTATAAATAGTAGGTAAGTTAGGAATATAGCTAGTATAGTATGTCCTCTTGGTCACTGAAAATTCAGGCTTCTAGCTTTATCCACAAGGAAGTTACAGGGGGGTCGAAAGTGCCGTGTGCTTTCTACTCGTCTTGGCGGGGGCACTGCTGTGCCCCCAGATATTCTGTAACATACTTTGTAGGTAACTTACATCTTGCTCCAGAAGAAGACCCAGTGTGTCGAAACAATTGTCAGCAATAATATAATAAACATAAGTGGTCAACTTTAACACTCGTTTAAAATTTTTATTCCTAGTTATTATGGATCTCCATCAAGTAACGGCTCAGTCAGTGCAGTAGTTTTCTTCTTTGTTTTTTCAATTTTGTAGGTTATGTACACGCTTGAACGACTTAAAACTAATGAGAAATTGTTCGAAATTTCATTAGGAAGAGTGGTTTCACAGTGATTCACATTATAAGCTCAAAAAACGCGTTTTGAAAACTTAAATTGTTTATAATTAAAAGACCCAAGTTTTTCGAGGTCCAAAACTCAGGACAATACTCCTGGTGATACCCTAGAGAAGATAAAACCATAAGGCCCGCTTCGAATTGATGTTGCCCGCTTTTACGAAACTTACCTAGAAATATAAATTCGAAACTTTGCCACGTAAAGGTAGAAGAAATTCTTAAGAAAAAAAGAATAAAATCGCAAAGCTACATAAATTGGGCATATTTACGATTGTTATGTTTTCAGATTTTATAGAAAAATATAAAGGTCTTATTTTCATACACAGTTTAGAGGCTCTAAGGACTCAGGTCTGTTTTTTCATTTTTGGAAAAGTTAAGTTATAAATGATTAATAAAAATAAATCGATAACAGTATGGAAATAACTTTACTAGTTTTGAAATGTTGAACTTCGATTTTAGAATTTTGGGTAAATTATTGAGGTCATTATGATACTTTCTTGCGGACTAATTGTTTGATGTAGTAGCAGTAACTGTTGTGTAGTGTTATTGTGCCAAAGAGTCCTTTAACCAACGTAGTTGTTGTTAAGAACTCACTTTTGCATTAGAAAAGTCTTTTAAAAAAATGTCGAGTTTAATATACTTATAGCTTAAACCGCAAATATTCTATCTTGCATAATATGAAGAAATATTTGGAAATATAGTTTAAAGAGATAACATTGTATGTTTTTAATTAGTCACCTTGCACAGTCAGATGAGTACCCAGTACCCAGAGGCGTATTCATTTCATTTTTGGAACGTTGTATTATTTCCTTCAAGGTGTATTTTTAACAACATTACGTTAAAAAAATCGGGCAGTTGTCATGATATTAACACTTTTTAAGAAAATTTACCATAGTAAAATTTGCGACAAATTTGGCATTTAATCACAAATTCTGAAATTTTAATTATTGATGAAAACATGGCGTAGAGAGTTAAAGTATGTCACAAATGTGTATAATTTTAAGTAACCCATAACATAGAAATTGGATTAGTAGAGAGCTGTTTGGTGAAGTTGCAGGGCATAAAAGAAATTTAATAATATACAGGGTGTCCCACTATTCCGTGTACGTAAAGTTACGGTGTATTTCTGGGATGACCGTTTGACCTTTACCTTAGTCCAAAAATTCGCAATTTTTGAGATACAGGCTGTCAAAGTTATACTTTTATTTTCGTTTTTCTTAAATAGCTTTCTTAATAATTGTACTGTTTGTACAAGATTCGGTGCTGAGATGAGAAATCGAAATCAGCTCACAGTTTTGTTGTAAATTGTAGGGGGCGCCACTTATTGCACTGTGTATACTTTTAAATTGTCACAACTTTTTTATACCACTTTGTATGACATTTTTAATTAAATATTCGTATTCCCCGCCTTCTCTGGTCTAAAAAAGCTCTCTTGGTAAATGTTGCTTCGAGCAACAGTTTCTGAGATAGTGGGATGTTTGTTTCCATTTTTTAAATTCCATTATCAAATTCGCAAATGCGTTCCTTCTTACATATATCTTATTATTGTTGTTAGTCTTATTTATATCTTATTCTTGTTGTTAGCCTGTTTGCCTTTAAACATGCTCCAAATTTCAAGACTATTCTTTTGGACCTGTTCTAAGCCTGGATGGATGTGTGAGGGAACATATTTATGAATTTGACAATGGAATTAAAAAATGGAAACAACATCCCATTATCTCAGAAGCTGTTGCTCAGAGCAACATTTACCAAGAGAGCTTTTTTAGACAGGAAGAAGAGGAAAATACGAATATTTAATTAAAAATATCATACAGAGTGGTATAAAAAAGTTATGACAATTTAAAAGTATACACAGTGCAATAAGTGGCGTCCCCTACAATTTACAACAAAACTATGAGCTGATTTCGATTTCTCATCTCAGAAAACCCCTTAGCACCGAATCTTATACAAATAGTACAGTTGTTAAGAAAGCTACTTAAGAAAAACTTAAAATAAACTTTGACACCCTGTATCTCAAAAATTACGAGTTCTGGACTATGGTAAGTTGGGTTATATTCCCAGAAATCCACAATAACTCCATGTACATGGAATACTGGGATACACTGTATAACTAGATTTCCTCCTGTATAAGTTTTACGAATTTTAAAGAGAAAATTATATAATCTATTTTAAGTTTTATAGTTGCTCACGAAAGATCATATTGAAGTGAATGAACTTATGGATATGGTTTTATGCAGTTGTGTTACAACGATGACACATATCACCACCCGAACAAGTATAAGATTTTTTGTGATTAAAAAACGAAATAAATGCAATATCTATGTTCAGATTTGTCTTGTAAGTATTTATTTACGTCATCCAAGATATACGTTGCCAGCGTTGCTACATAGCCCTATTCTAAACTACCTATTTCCTACCCGCTTGCCTTTTTCTGACAGGATTTTTGTCTGACTTCTAAAGTGTGTAATTCACTAATTTAGTGTTAAACAGATTATCAAATGTTGTGTTTTTATGAACCTTGTCGTAATGGAAGTTCAATATCAGCACTTTTCAAAACAAAATTAATTTCGTATGCATAAATATGCATAAAAAATGCATAAAAGTCGTCTGTTTTTTTTTTAAAAAATATTTTTCGGTCGTTCACAGTATCAGCTGTCCTAGAAGTTCTGTGTAACAGTAAACCAGATAATAGTTGATATCACCTGACATCGCACATTTTAGAAAATGAAAAGCGTTCTCTAACGTTTGATCTTTCTGTGGTCTGATGACTGAAATATGTCAGTAATTTAGAATAATAAAAATGTAATAAAATTTCAAATATCAAACTTTTTCTTGTTTTTTATATAAATTAGCTTAAATTAGTGAAGAATAGATCGAAGTAGCAAAGAAAAATATTTTGGTAAAGAAAGGTTTATAATTTTTTTGTACATTCACATAATTCATAATTATGAATGTAGAATCAAATTACAAAAAAAATCATTTCATCGGGAATGTCTAAATTAATCCCGACCTCCACCTCAACAAAATAATGATGAAAATTTAAAAAAAAATTCAGTTATTTGCCAAACTTGTAACTATTCTCGAGAATGTTGTATAAGTGACAATAAAATATTATTATGAAAAGTTCATCAAATATAGTAGATATAAGATGGAAATCTTCCTGTAATTATCTTTCTATGATATTTGATTATTTAAAATGCGACCCGAGGGTTATTACTGATCTAAACGATATTGACAAGTTTACCCTTAGTAGTTAGTTACGCAACATTTCTCTTGGAGTAAATCATAACTAAGTGCTCCCTAATTGCAATGCAAACCCAGCTATTTCATTGGTTTCGTTCATAAACACTGGCAGGATTTCAATCATTCAGTTAGTGGAATTTGTCCAGTTTAAACCTCCTTTAGTTATTTATTTATTTATTAGACAAAACATATAGATAGAGAGGACATATTCTACAGATAATTAGAAGTCATTGGCCATATTGAATAGTAAAAAATACTAGGTGGACCGCTTCGTATCATCTAATATCATAACGCTCAGTTTATATATATATACAATTTATAAACAAACCTCAATACCACTCTGTTAAGAATATTTTGACCCGTTATTTTCGTTTGTTATCATCAATCCTTGTTGCATCAATAGTTGTCTACAATGTTTATAAACATTGTAGTGAAGTTCGCCTAGACAATCAACGACTGAACAGTGGCGGGCTAATATATCAGTGTGAAATATTTCGATATATTGACGCCAAACAAACCTGTTGTAAATATGGCGCAACTTTAAATTGAAATATCGTTTATTTGACGACCCACTGCAGGAATGTTTTCTTAAAATTGCTTTAATAAAAGCAAATAAAATTTATTATTGATGTTAATTTAATTCATGCTATGTTGGGAATGTGGAATCTTCGGCACAAAGACACTACTCAGTATATATCATCACTACCCCAAACACTTTATTTTTGCACCGCGCGTTTCGCTAAACACGTTACCTTCATCAGGAGCAATGATTGACTAAAGCTAAACTATACATCTACCCTATTTATACTTAGTTTAACACCTGAATTACTCAGGCGGAACTAATGGCATAGGCAAGACCATCAATTCCAGTAAAATAACCAGTAGAGGGGACTATAAGGAATAGGCCCGCTGTCTTTATTTAAACTACTTTTACATTTTATAATTTCCATACTTTCGTACGCGTTCAACAATCTCCTATCATATATATTTTTAATTAATCTTAGAATATCTAATGTTACAGTATGATTAGCTTCAAGGGCATGTTCGGCAATGCTAGACTTTTCTCTTCTACTGTATTTTAAATGTTCTAAATGTTCTTTAAATCGTGTTTTAATTGACCTTTTAGTTCGCAATCATTACAACTAATTTCATAAATTCCACTTTTCTCACAATTAGGAATCATATCTTTGGGATTTCCTAAGATATTCCTCAGATTGTTTGATGGCTTATAGACTAAGGTGAGACTTACCTTATTAAATACCTTATTAAGTGCTATATTTCGGATTATATGGTATGGATACATCATCAATCATCATCAATCAGCCCTTTGCGTCCACTGCTAAACATAGCCTTCCTCCATCTCAGTCCACTCTTTCCTTTTCTGGGCTCTCGGCATCCAGTTACCACACAGTCTCTTAATATCGTCGGCCCAGCGTGTGGAAGGTCGACCCCTACTACGCCTGTCGCTCCTAGGTCTCCATTCAAGCAGCCTCTTAGTCCATCTCCCATCTGACATTCGGGCTATATGTTCCGCCCAGTTCCATTTAAGTTTCGAGATGTATGCAATTACATCAGTAACGCCGGTTCTTTGACGGAGAACTTCGTTTCGAATACAATCCAGCAGTGACACTCTAATCATTGATCTTGTCATCTTGCGCTGTGTTATTCTTAGCTTCTTAGCGGTTGCGATAGTTAAAGCTACAGTTTCCGCTTCATAAGTCATCACCGGAAGCACACACTGATCAAAGACCTTCCTTTTTAGGCAGATAGGAAGATCACTCCTGAAGACATCTTTAAGTCTTCCTTATGCTGCCCAAGCGAGCGTTATTCTTCTCTTCAATTCGCACGTTTGGTTATTGCTTGTGATGCGAATCTCTGACCTGGCGTCAAAGGTGTATTTGTCCACTAGTTCTACCTCTTTATTGCTGACACTAATCTGTTCGCTTGGAACCAAGTTCGTCATATATTTTGTTTTAGAAGCATTCATTTCCAACCCCACATCTGCATATAATTCTCGAAGTTCTCGAAGCATTACTGCAAGCTCTCCAAGACTGTTAGATACCAGGACTATATCATCTGCAAAACCCAGATTTGTCAGACTTTGCCCATCTATGTTAAGGCCTTTTCCATCTCAGTTGAGTTTCTTGAAAACGTGTTCCAAACCTGCGGTGAATAGTTTAGGCGACATCGTGTCGCCTTACTACATCTTACTCCCCTACCAACTGATGTGGTTTTGGTGTTTTCGTGGAGTTTCACCGTCATACAGGCAGTTTTGTAGATGTTGTAAATCAACTTGTATAAAGACAACACGGCACTCTTGTAACGCTTCTAACACTGAGTCCAGCTCTACCCGATCAAAAGCCTTATGGAAATCTATGAAGGCCAAGGCAAGTGGTCTGTTAAATTCAGTGCTTTTCTTAGTTAATATCTTAATACTTTGTAGATGGTCATTGGTTCCGAATCGGGCCCGGAAGCCAGCCTGCTCCCTTGGCTGGTAGAAGTACAACTTATTTTACATACTTGGTCTTATTTGCTTCGCATGTAAAAAAGGTGGAATGTTTAACCTGAACTTATGTCTATTTATTAACTTATTTATTAAGTTATTGTCATAACCATTAACTCTAGTTATATTCCTAATGCGATTGCTTTCCTTATTGAAGTTTACTTTATTCAGAGAAAAAGTGACCAAACGATGTTGTTTGCAATGAAATGAATCATTAGAAATATATCTATCTGTTACTGTATTTTCTATAGATATCAAATTCTAACCTATTATTATTTTTAATAATTAAAATATCTACCAGGGGACTCAACAAGGTGTTTAATAAGGTAGGCCTCACCTTAGTCTATAAGTCATCAGACAATTTGAGGAATATCTTAGGAAATCCCAAAGACGCGATTCTTAATTGTGAAAAAATAGAATTTATGAAATTAGTTGTAATGATTGCGACAAAAAGTATGTTGAGCAAACTAAAAGGTCAATTAAAACACAATTTAAAGAATATTTAGCACATTTAAAATCATACTGTAACATTAGATAATCTAAGATTAATTAAAAATATATCTGATACGAGATTCTTGAACGCATACGAAAGTATGGAAATTATAAAATGTAAAAGTAGTTTAAATAAAGACAGAGGGCCTATTATGGTGGTGTTAGGCTAAGTATAAATAGGGTAGATTTGTAGTTTAGCTTTAGTCAATTATCGCTCCTAATGATGCTAACGTGATTAGCGAAACGCGTATCGAGTGCAAAAATAAAATGTTTGGTGTAGTGGTGATATATACTGAGTAGTGTTAATCCATGCTGCTTTATTTAGTTTAAAATAATTAGGTACCGGCAGTTGTACTTGGATCAGGCGACGTGACACTCAACTGCAATAAGTCCGTCTCTAAAAAAACTTTCCTGGTGTGTTTATCAAAACTCCGGACAGACAGTTACTTCTTCACTAGTCTTAAGACAGTATTGAATGACTTTACAAGCAGTAGCTTAGCAAGGTCCTAAGTGTGAACGGGACAAATTTATCCAGAGGATGCATTTTCTCGACTTACAGGGATGCGGGAGCATGCCCCCTCCCTAGCTACGCTCTTGCTTGTAAGTGTTCACGAGCTAGCCAGATTATACTGTCATACTGTTATGCCTTTTCTTTGTTTTTTTTTCTTTTTAGTTTTTATTATCATATGTAATGGTTTCATTCAGTTTTTGTTTTTAGGTTTTCAAAATTTTAACATTTTTTGATCGACCTGTATATTTCCTAATCTATGTATAGTTATAAATGTAAGTAAGGACTCTATGATACATATTTTTCGTACAGATTTATGTGTTATACATATTATACATACCTAACGTTTATCTTTTTTAAGGTTAATTTTATAATTTAGTTTTTAAATTAATTAAATACTGGAGCTATAGAACGGAAATAAAATATAATTTGTTATTTTTACCTTAGTAAAATTCCGATATTCAGCGGTGTACTCACCGGTGAGCATACTTTCTTTATTGAGTTGGAGCAATTAGGAAAAACTAATTTACAAATGGTGGTGGATGCACTGCTGAATAGAATAATTTTACACGTGTTTCTCTTGTTATTTAGTTTACACTTGTTTGTATTTCTGATTTAAATAAACCAAAAACTCATTGGTTCGTTTTATTTTTCGTTTTAAGAGTAGAAATAAATCCAAGGCTTCACTTTTTAGTGTTCCGTACGGAACACTTATAAGATCATTTCGGTGTATGTCCGTCTGTCACACCCGATTTTCTCCGAAACTATTTGACATCGAAAGTTGAAATTTGACACTAATATGGGAATTGATGGCCTCATCAAGACCGTGTAGTTTTGAAAGTTAAATTTTGACTTAAGGGGTCAGTCTACTGTTAACGCCAATAAAAAAGGATTTTTTTGTGAATTTTTTTAAGGCAGTTAAATAATAGTTAAAGGAAAAAAATTGTACACAATATTTATTGACTTAAAGTATATAAAAAAATTATTTATGACACTGAGATGTCGCCCTTTTCAAAAAATGAGTTTTAGAAAGTATCAACCTTCAAACGATATGTGTCAAGATTTCATGATACTTCGATTAGTTTACAAGTTACAGTGGTTTTAGTGACGCTACTTTTGATATTTTCAAAAGAATGGAAAAAATCGAATTTCGTGTGTTGATTAAAGGGAAAAAATACCCTTCAAGCAAACCAATGGCTTGATAAGTGTTACGGAGACTGCCACGGGGACTGCCCCTGGAAAATCACTCATCATTTACTGGTATGCTGAATTTAAACGTGGCCGTACAGATTCAAATGATGCTGAACGCTCTGGATGCCCAAATGAGGTGTTAACACCGGAAAACATCAAAAAAATTCACAAAATTGTTTTGGATGACCATAAAGTGAAATTGCGTGAGATAGCTGACACCCTAAAGATATCAAAAGAACGTGTGGGTCATATTTTGCATGAAAATTTGGGCATGAGAAAGCTTTGTTCGAAATGGGTACTGCGTTCCCTCACAGTGGACCAAAAACAACAACGTGTTGATGATTCTGAGCGCTATTTAGACCTGTTTGAGCGCAAAAAAAGGGATTTTTTTCATGCGATATGTGGCAATAAATAAAACATGGATTTACCACTACACACCGGAATCAAATCAGCAGTCAGCTGAGCGAACAGCAGCCGGCGAAAGCCGCCCGAAGCTACCAAAGACATAACAGTCGGCTGGGAAAATTTTGGCCTCTGTATTTTGGGATGCGCCTGGAATACTTTTCATCGACTATGCTGAGAAGGGAAAAACCATCAATAGCGACTATTATGTTAAGGTATTGGTGCGTTTGAAGGCAGAAATCGTAAAGAAACGGCTCCAAATGAACAAGAAAAAAGTGCTCTTTCATCAATACAGTCCACTGTGTTACAAGTCAATGGTTACGATGTCAAAATTGCATAAATTGAAGTTCGAATTGCTTTCTCATCCACCGTATTCTCCAAATTTGGCTCCCAACGACTGTTATCTATTCGCAAACCTCAAAAAAATGCTCGCGGGAAAGAGATCTGGATCCAACGAAGAAATTATCACCGAAACTGAGGCCTATTTTGTGTGTGTGTTTGAAGTAGACCAAAAATTTTTCAGCCTGCGTCTTACACTTGACTGTATAGTATATTAAATTACCCTATCAATTTTAACTCTAAAACGGGAAACGATCAAAATATCTGTTGTATGATTATTTCACGAATACAGTAAGTACTTCCGTTTAGCAAGAGAAGTAAAAATTGACACCTTTTAAACCTATCTTTGACCCCTCGTATGATACGCCACTGTAGTTGTTTTATTGAGTTGACAATTGAAAATAGTCAGTGTAATGAATAAGTTATTTTTAGTTTAAGTGCTGTACATAGATAAGTATATTAAATAATAATAATCACTTTTGATAGATCTACAAAATTATGAAATAGAGATAAGTGCTTTTGTAGATAGATATATAAACAACTCTAAATACTAAGGACATCAGTATCTGTTATTCGACAATAGTATTGAACGCTTAGACCACTTTTGTACAGAAAAATTGTTGAAAATGTCAGGAATTTTACCGGAAACTTTTGTGAAAGGATTTCACGATGAAAACGATATCAAAAAGATGGTTTATAACGACTTTGGAAATACTGGTTTGAAAGTGTCAAAAATTTCATTTGGAAGCGCAGTTTTCTCTGACCTTTTCAAGTAAGAAAATAATAGATTAATACATATGTAAGATACAAGCGTGAAAAAATGTGTGTATAACATAGGCGTGAGTTAACTCAAAATTTAACAGTTCTCAGATTAGTTCGAAATATTTGAAGTTTTCAGAAGAGTGACTTTACAGCTTGCATGCTCTGAGAGTATAGAAATTATATTTCTTTAAAATACTTCCTAAGCAAAAGAAGAAATCAAAATTTGACTCTTATCAGTTTGTAGTACATTAAGGTTAAAATTATAAATCATATTTTTTCACTAAAGCCTATGACTTAAAAATGACCCATTGTCTCCAGTTGGTCTTTCTTGTGTCCATTGTAAATGTTTAGCTGTAAACATGCAGAGCCTTGGTTGGTACCAAGTTCAGAACAACCGACGTCAGCAAAGCAGAATCAAAAGCGTGAAAGGAAGAAACACCGTCTTCGTCTTCTTCTTCCTATAAAACAAGGTCTTGGTTCGTTTGTTTTTAAGCCTCTTGTGACATACATGTCCAGCTTTCCTGTCATTTTTTGGTGGTCGACCGGGAGGTCTTGTTTCTGGTTTTTCATCTTTTGCCCATCTTGGCCAGCTATTAGCTGGCATCTTACTTACGTGAACCCTCCAATAGCGACGTCTTGATCTGGCGATCTTGTAGTTGTACTTTGTACCTGGTCTCTCAGGGTTATTCCTTTGATAGTGCGCAGTGTTTTCATTTCTGTAGCTCTCATGAGGCTTTTTGTTTTAGATGTTTCAGCTGCATACGTTAGAACCGGTCTTACCACGGTTCTATATAAACGCATTTTGCTTTCTGTAGACATTAGGTATTATTCCATATGAAGTCCCTCAAACAACCAAATATTCTCGATGCTTTATTTGCCTGATTGAGTACTTCTTCATATAGATTTTTTGAGGTTGATAGCTGTTTTTTTTTATGGGTCTAGCACACGTGCTGCAAGGATGTCCGTAAAACGTTCCAGGAGCGGCATGTGTGCGGAAAAAGCGATTCACGTTGTTCTTGAATCGCTGTAAATTGTACTCGGTAGGAAACACAGCGCTGGGCAAATTATTCCAAAGGGATGATGTTCTCCATATAAAAGACAGCTCGAAAAGCGTTGTACGCGGAGTAACAAGCTTAACCTCATACAGATGTGAAGCACCAGCGCGACGTGTATTTCTAACATGCACCGCTTTGGCAGGAATTAAGCGGGCTACAACCTTCGAACACTTTCCATGAATATACTTGTAGAACAGACTCAAATCGCCAACCGTTCTTCGATGTTCCAGCGAATCAAGGCCGCTGGTCAATTCCGGGTCTCGAATCAGACGAACAGCTCTTCTCTGAACAGAATCCAACAAATGCAGTGTGTATGTTTGGGAGCGGAGCCCCAAACGTGGGAGCAATATTCCATAGTTGGTCGAATTTGAGCTTCCTAAAGAATTAACAGTTGTTGTGGGGTGTAAAGCTTTCTGGTTCGAAATAATATTCCCAACTTCTGAGAAGCTCTCCTTGCTATGCCTGCAACATGTTCATGCCAGGACATATTTGCTCCCAAACTAACGCCCAGCAAATTGAGCGACGATGCTAGGGGAATGGAGTGCCCCGACATAACTATGTCGGGTTCAGCAACGTTAACTTTTTTAGAAAAAACTGCCGCCTAGGTTTTTGTAGCGTTAAATTCCACTTGGTTACTGTCACCCCAAGATAGAATTTCTTCCAGGTCTTTGTTAAGTTGAACGACCTCCTGCTGTCTGCGGATATTCGCCTAAGCAGCCGATGTCCGAGCGTTCAAGGAGAATGAAGAGACAAGCGTACTGTCATCTGCAAAGCTGTAGATTGGATTCCCGGTCTTTTTCAGCAGATCGTTAATGTAAATGAGAAAGGGAGTAGGGGACAGTATGGAGCCCTGGGGCACACCGGCGTTGATAGTGAAGGTGTTAGAAAGAAATCCGTCGACCGCCACTCGTAAAGAACGCTCTCTGAGGAAACATGAGAGCCATAGACAGAACCTTTCAGACATACCATAAGAGCGTAACTTAGCCAACAGTCCATCGTGCTAAACACGGTCGAATGCCTTGGATATGTCAAGAGCAACGGCTCGAGATTCTCCAAAGTGTTCAATTGCGTTGTTCCAAACATGTGTTACATAAGTCAGAAGATCTCCTGTTGATCTATGTTTACGAAAGCCATATTGCTGGTCGCTAATAATATTGAATCGTTCAAGATATTTTAGAAGATGCTCATTGATAACCTTTTCCATGACTTTCGATATTATTGAAAGCAGTGCGACTGGTCGGTAGTTATTTGGCAAGGACTTCTTGCCTTTTTTAGGTATCGGCTGAACTGTGGCACATTTCCAGCAGGATGGAAATATTTCCTTTCTGTAGGATAGGTTAAAAAGTCTACAGAAAACTGGTGTTAGTTCCCTTGCACAGTTTTTGAGAACTATGGCAGGTATTCCGTCAGCGCCAGAAGCCTTTTTGGTGTCTAGTTTCATTAAAATACGCTTTATGATGCGCTATCTGAAGACAACATCGGGCATCTTTGACTGCAATATGGGAATAGTAGGTGGTGTTTTTCCTTGGAAATCGACAGCAGAATGTGAAGCAAAGAGTTCAGCCAACAAGTTCGTTCTTTCACCAGGTGTGGTTGCAATGGAATTATCTGGTCGTGTGAGTGGTGGTATGGTGGATTTGGTAAAATTTTGACTAACTGCCTTAGCGACTGCCCAAAAGGACCTGGAATTGTTGGGACAAGCGAGAAGTTTGTTTCTAATTCGTTGATTGTGCGCCTCCTTAGTTTCGTCGATAATTCCTTTGTATCTGTTCCGGGCACGAACAAAGGTGTTACGATTTATGGTGTTAGGATTTTCACGCCATTGTCGGTAGGCAATATGTTTAGAAGCAACAGCTTCTTTGCGTTTTCGGTCAAACCAAGGCTTGCCGTTGGAGGAGCATTTCTTCGGAAAAGGGATGTAAGCTTCCATACCAGCCAAAATAACATCGGAGACCTCCCTGGCGCAGTCAGATGAGTTATCGGATCGAAAACAAACGTCCATCCAAGGGAAAGTTCATGTATGTGCAGTGCATGGTCTGTGCTACTGTTTTGTTGTAGACTGGTAATTTACATCTAATGGGGTCTTTAGCTATAACCATTGATTCTGTTTTTTCACTGATATTCTCATGTTGTAAGTTTCTGCTATGGTTTGGAAACTATGTATTAGTCGCTGTAAGCTATTTTCATTTTCTGCTGTTAATATTGCATCATCAGCAAAGCACAATATTTTTAGAGTTTTTCGTTCCATTTTGTATCCGCTTTTGACCTCATTGACACTATTTAATATTTTGTCCATTTTTAAGTTAAAAAGTGTTGGACTCATGCTATCGCCTTGTCCAATTCCAGATGATATTGGTACTTCTTCAGTAAGTCCTTGCTGTGTCTTTATACGTGTCCTATTGTTTTTATTAAGCTGTTCTATCACTTTAATGTAGTTGTTGAAGTCATGATCTCGTAAAATTTGTAACACGTCCCTCACCCGTACCCTATCGAATGCTTTTTTTAGATCAACTAAGCACAGAAATAGAGGTTTATGGAATTCTAAGGATTTTTAAATATAGCATCCACTGTCGATCTGGTAAAATCTTCTCTGGAAAATTAAATGGAGATTAGATTAATAGAAGTTTTGCAAGAAGTAAAACACTACTTAAATTTCCACTAAATTTTTTTTATTTTTAACATCATAACATGTTTGAGAGTCCGATGACATAGAAACGGCATGGACAAAACTAAAAACTAATATGCTAGAAGCAGCAGAAGATGCATTTGGAAGAAGGACTAGAAAGGGGGAAAACCAAACACAAAGCCTTGGTTCAAACAAGAAGTTAAGACACTAGCTGAAGAAAAAAGAAAATCGTACCTACAATACAGATCCAATGCTATAACATACAATGATTATAAAAATGTAAGAAACAGGGTCAACGAGAATATCTAGAGAATCAAAAGAGAGCATTGGGAGACATTTTCGAACGATATGGAACATGATCTGTACGGAGGACAAAAAAAATATGGAATCTACTGAGAAATAGAACCAATAAATGAGTATATACAAAATACAAAAATTACGGTGGAAGAATGGGAAAGATATTTCTAAAAACTCTTTAGTCCATCAGAAACCAATTCATTAACACAGGAAATACAGCATGAAGATGAAAATGTTGCCCAACCAAATAGGACCATTTCCTTGAATCAAATACAGCACATGGCAGCGAAACTAAAAAACAGAAAAGTTCCGGGCATGGACGAAATTAAGAACGAAATGGTCAAATATGGAGGTGATAAATTATTAGAAGAATTACAGATTTTCTTTAACAAAATACTCACAGCCAAGATTTTAACACCCGAATGGAAAGAAAGCATCTTGATACCAATTTTCAAAAAAGGAGAAAGGACAGATCCAAAAGACTATCGAGGTATCAGCTTAATGAGTGTGGTACTAAAATTGTTCACTAAAATTTTAGGAGAAGAAATAATGTTAACCGGAATCTGTGAAGAAGAGCAAGGGTTCAGAAAGAACAGGTCTACTATAGACGCCATATTTATAATCCGCCAAATTACCGAAAAAGCCATAGAGTTTAATAAGATAGCCTTTATGTGTTTCATTGATCTTATCCAGGCATTCGATAGGGTATGGTTAACTAATGTCATAACCTTACTACAAAAAAGGGGAATTTACCCGAATATAATAAAAACTATCGAAGAGTTGAACATCAACAACCACACATATGTAAGAGTGGCAAATAAATTAAGCAATAAAATATCTATGACAACCGGAATCAGACAAGGAGATAGCCCAATCTTATTTAACATCATAATGGATGAAATTATAAACGAAGTAAAGAAAACTGGAGAGAGGATATCGATTGGGAGACAAAGAAATAAAAATAATATGCTACGCCGATGATGCAGTAATCATATCAGAAGACGACGATAACTTACAGAGACTCCTACATAAGTTCCAGCAAACAGCAAAAGTGTTTAATATGCAAATAGCTGTAAAGAAAACAAAATCCCTTACAATATGTAAAGAACCGAAAAGATGCAAACTCGCGATTTATGATCAGAGTGTAGAACAAGTGATGTCCTTCAAATATCTAGGGGCAAACATAAGTTCCAGGAACCTTAAGGATGAAGTAAAAACTCAAACAACAAAGGCATTATTAATATCAGGATACTTAAGAGATATAATTTGGAGAAACAAATATATGAGCACCAGGAGCAAAGTAAGAATATACAAAACATGCGTAAGACCGATCCTGACGTACGCGATAGAAACCAGAGCGGAGAACACAATAACAAAACGACTCCTAAGAACAACAGAATTGCGAACACTTAGATCGATAACAGGACATACCTTATTTGACCGGAAGAGATGTGAAGAAATAAGGGAAATTTGCGAAATACAGGATGTGGTGAGATGGGCAAGGAATAGGAGAAGAGAATGGAGAGACCATGTGGACAGAATGCCAAATGATCATTTGGTTGGCTAAGGTTGTAAAAGAGAAGCGACCAAACACACCTCGACCGCTTGGAAGACCACCAATAAGATGGTATGAGAGCTGGTCTTCATCATCGCAATTGTTTCTGAGAAACCTTTGAAGTGAACACAGGACATGGTCCTAACGTAGGAAGAAGAAGAAGAAGACATGTTTGGCTGTACGACAGCTTCTTCAGATGGTTTGTTGCAAAATGAGGATAAAATTACTATAATAAATGGCAGGTAATAAAATAATTTAATTAAAATAAATTTCGTAATGGTGAATTATTTAAGCCTAATTGTTCATTTATTAAGGAATCTGAATGTTTCAATTTGCTTATTTCTAAAGACTATAGGTAATTAAGTTTCAGGCCCTTTGTGCACATATGTAATATTTCAAACTTTGGGTTGAATTGGTAGTTATTTTCAATTAAATGATTTGCGTAATTTGAGTTATTTTTTATATTGATGTATGATGAAGCATATTTTTTATTCTTCTTAAAAACTCAATATTATAAAACAATTACAAAAACAGGAAATAATGACTGTTCACCATCCATAATAGATAATATTCTCAAGAAAAAACATTACAAAAAAACGATTAGTATAGTTTTTCCGAATAATAAAGAACCTTATAAAAACGTAAAGTCAATAACGTACTGTGGCAGATGCAGCATTAAATTAAATAGTTTCTTGAGAAAATTGAATATTAACACAGCATTTGAAACATCCAACACACTTGGCAAATTTATAAAAAATAACAAAATTAAAACAGAGACAATTGATCCGAAGTATACAAATTAAATTGTGGAAATTGCTTAAAAATATATATAGGTTAAACAGGAAGAAGTTTTTCAAAAAGAATATAAGAACATGCTTCATCATACATTAATGGAAAAAATAACTCAAATTACGCAAATCATTCAATTGAAAATAATCACTAATTTAATCCAAACTTTGAAAATTACATACTTGCACAAAGGGGCTGAAACTTAATTACCTAGAATCTTTAGAAATAAATAAATTGAAAAATTCAGATTCCTTAATAAATGAACAATTAGACTTAAATAATTCACCATTACTAAATCTATTTTGATTAAATTTTTTTATTATCCATATATTGTGAACCAACCATTTATTATAGTAATTTAATCCTCATTTTGTAACAAATCATCTGAAGAAGCTATCGTACAACGAAACATGTCATGATGTTAAAAATAAAAAAAACCGGTCAAGTGCAAGTTGAACTTGCACAATTAGTGTTCCGTACGTCGATTGTTTTTGAAATAAAAATTTTTGTTAGGATGGTATAAAATGATCAGTGTCTTCACAAAACACACCCCAAATGAGTTTTTAACAAAGTTTGTCTCCAATCTTTACTGAAAACTGGTGACCTTGAAATTTTGTTTTCTTTTTATATACCAAATAAATTATTAAAGGTAATGCACTCGTGATAATTTTCGTTCAATCTATACCCCGTGGAGAATATTCCAGAATTCTTTCAAAATTTTTTGATCAGTTCTTTTCGAGATAAGGTAGAGGACAGCGATTTTTCGTTATTTTTTAAAAGTAATACGAAGAAAAATGTGCGCAAATATTACATTATATATATATTTTTTACTCGTGTTTTCACAAGCTTTCATTTTTTAACTTCCGATTTCACCCCTCAAAACGAACCCCTTAAGTGAAAATTTATGTTACGGTGGTATAAAATGATCAGTGACTTCACAAAACACACCCCAAATGAGTTTTCAACAAAGTTTGTTTCCAATCTTTACTGAAATCTGATGACCTTGAAATTTTTGGTTTTTTTTATATACCATATAAATTATTAAAGGTAATGCACTCGTGATAATTTTTCGTTCAATCTACACCCCGTGGAGAATATTCCAGAATTTTTTCGAAATTTTTTGGTAAGTACTTTTCGAGATAAGGCCCGGGACAGCGATTTTTCGCGAATTTTTAAAAATAATACAAAGAAAAGTGCGCGCAAGTATAATATTATATATATATTTTTTACTCGTGTTTTCACAAGCTTTCATTTGACACCACACTCGATGACCTAGTAAAAAATTTTTTTTTTTCACTTCCGACTTCACCCCCCCAAAACTAACCCCTTAAGTCAAAATTTAATTCTCAAAACTACATGGCTCTGATGAGGCCATCAATTCCTATATTATTACCAAATTTCACCTTTCTATGTCAAATAGTTTCGGAGAAAATCGGGTGTGACAGACAGACAGACAGACAGACAGACACCGAAGTGATCTTATAAGTGTTCCGTACGGAACACTAAAAAAAATAGTGGAAATTTAAGTAGTGTTTTACTTCTTGCAAAACTTCTAGTTATGGATTTCCACCAAATATCGGCTGAACCAATTCAAGGATTAGATTATTATAATTTTATCATTACATTCTATCGTTGCTTCCTTCCGTTAAGTAATATAAATTAAAAAAAAAATAGAAAAGACAACATGTCAATCCATTCATCCAACAGGATGGTTCCAAATGCGAGGGGCGCACAATGGGGCGAATGCGTTATTTTTCAGTCATTTGCTTATAACTTGCACATTTGTTATTGGAATGACTTCAAACTTAATAATACACATAATGTACGATTAATATATGTTCAGTATATGAAATAAAAATCATACTATATACTGTTATCGCGTGCGCGATAAAGCGTAAAGATGATTATTTCAAAATACTAGACAACAAATCGAAAAATTTTTCGATTACATGAGTGCAAATAGTTATTTTCAATGTATTTTTGCCTGCTGAACACGAATCCGTTGTCCAAATTTGGCTACCGAGTCGTAATTTTGAGAAAAATGACGGAAATTTGCAAAAAACGACGGTTTCAAGGATTTTCATGACATAACACAGGCACAAATATTTTTCTCATAAATTTCGTTAATACTACGTGTAAGTATCAACATTTAGCTTTAAAATGCCTTTTGTTTCGTTTTGGTACATTTTTTTTATTTTCGAGGTATAGCTAAAATTAGAAACGCTGGTTGCGCTTACGCAGCATTAATATCATTGTCCCGTGTTACGATTGCCCTACGCATGCGACATGTAACGGAACATTAACCCATCAAAATACACTTATAAAGCGAATAATATTTCGAATATCAATTATCTGCTCTTAGCGTTACCCAGGATCAACGACGTGGACGTGACAGATATTTGATCCCTCGGGGCGCTTGATTTTTGTGAGTCCTCTTGCCTCTCACATTTGTACTTCTTGTTTTAATCATCGTAATCTGTATCATCATCACTGAAATGTAATTTGTCTCACTATGGCGCGCGATGTAAGCAAACACTCGCATTGAGATCGAAATTTCAAAGTAGTCAAGCCGCGTTGCCGAAAAGAGGCACAAGAGTTTAATTGCCCTTTTTTTAGAAGTATATACTTCATAAGAAATGAGGAGTATATCGTCATTTTTTCATTTCATTGGAATATCCGAGAGAATGGCTGAGTGGAGAACGTTAGATCAAGTTGAGGGAACTTTAATGTCCATTTTTTTTACCAAAGGGGGACGAAGGGGGGTAAAAATAGGATATCTCCGGAAATTAGAGACTTTGCCTTATCAGATGGTGAAAGCGCCATCTCATTCCACCTCATTCCAAAAACTTTATACATCTTTGAATATTGAAGTAAGAATAATTTTTTGTGTCGAATATGTCAAATGTTTATTAATATATTGTAGCACTCTAATGTCGTTACACTAAGATTAATTTGTTGTTTGAAACCTAATAACCAAGTTCTAGTAAGCGTTTAACTCATATTCGTAGTTATGTTGTCCACAGAGAATTTAGAATGTAATTTCTCGAATTGCAGAAATTCCAACATTGACGAAAATGTTGGAATGGATAATTTTAAGGAAGGCAGAAGGAATCAATTAGTTATAAACATATTTATGTATGGTTTATGATATATATTAAAGGAAAAAATCGTCAATATTCGAAAAATACATCTTTAATTTTTTCATCCAATATCCGATTTTTTACGCCGTCGCCCCAATGTGGGGCGGTACTCGCGACCAAGTTACCGCCACACCAGTCACCTGAAATGAATAGGCTTCGGCTCGGCGCAGAAAACAGTTAAGACATGCATTAACTATGAAGAAAAAGTGGCTTTAGCCAAAAAGACAGAGAATGCAAAATAGATGCAAAGAACTGGGCTTAACATTAAAATAAGACGTTTAAAAAATCTTTTATTTCATTCATGATTTTTTTTATTCGTTTTTAGCGACTTTAATATTGAAAAATGGCGAGATGCTCTGATTTACGCGCTTAAAAAAGGGATAAACTATATTGACACAGCACCTTTCTATGGTCAAGGAACATCTGAAGAGGTTTTGGGAAAGGTATTTCAACTTAATATATAAAATATTTTGGAATGTACAGTTTGAAAGTCTGAATGTATTATTAAATTTGTAGTGGTTCAAAGTTTGTCTCAAGTTTCAAGCCTTCTTAAGATTGAAACCACGTTATTTTTTTAAAGTCTTTCCCTTGAAATATAACGAAAGGTAATGCAGTTACAAAAAAATCGTTAAATTCATAAAAACCTTATATTATTCTTCGTAAGTATTTTAAAATCTTGAAAGACTTTAAGGTATTTCTTACGAGTAACTGTTAAAAGTAGTTTTGCTTGAAATTTTGAGAAATAATAGATTTTAGCATCAAGCATTCACTTCTTCATTATAAAGATAGTTTACCACGCCGTATTGCCATAATTAATTGTAATAGTTTCAGATATGTAACACGTAAAATATCGGAATCCATATTTTTTTCGATCAAAAGCATGCATTTTTTACATCGATGTCGTATGTGCTTTAAAAAGTAAAAAGTCACAAAGAAATATATATACATAAAAAAATTACTTTGCTTTCGTTTGTTAAAATATTATTTTTTAATGTATTTTATGAAGGGAATTTTCGCTGTGACAACGTAGCTTGAAGAAGAGTGCGCGCGAACGCGGGCGTTGTTTCAAATTTTTAATCACATATACAGGGTGTCCCAGTATTCCGTGTACATAGAGTTATTGTGGATTTCTGGGATGAAAATATGACCATTTAACCCAACTTACCTTTCTCCAAAAATTCGTAATTTTTGAGATACAGAGTGTCAATGTTATACTTTTAATTTTTCTTAAGTAGCTTTCTAAATAATTTTATTATTTGTACAAAATTCGGTGCTAAGGGGTTTTCTGAGATGAGAAATCGAAATCAGCTCACAGTTTTGTTGTAAATTGTAGGGGGCGCCACTTGTCATAACTTTTTTATACCACTCTATACGATATTTTTAATTAAATATTCGTATTCGCCTTCTCTTGGTAAATGTTGCTCCGAGCAATAGTTTCTGAGATAATGAGATGTTTGTTTCCCTTTTTTAATTCCATTGTCAAATTCGCAAATGCGTTCCTTCGCACTTCATCCAGGCTTAGGGCAGGTCCAAAAGAATAGTCTTTGAAATTTGGAGCATGCTTAAAGGCAAATAGTCTAACAACAATAATAAATTTAAAGACCGACGGGCCAACAACAGTAAGAATGTAAAAACCAACTTCATAAGGACATAAAAGATTACCCACAAATTGATAAATTCGAAAGAATCGCTGAGAAGGTATTGGTTTCACAATAAATATTTAACATGACCGCCACCTTCGTTAATGTATAAATTAATACGTTCCAAGAAATTGAAATGTACTCTTCTTAAAATGTCTTCATCTCGTAAAGCATAAGCAGCATATTGAATCCTATTCCTCAATTGCTCAATGTTGTCGATTTGAACTTGATAAACTTTCGATTTCAACGCACTCCAAAGGAAAAAAATCGCATGGTCTGGGGAACGAGGTGGCCAGTGAATAAGAGCATCTTCACCTCTCCCGATCCATTTATCTGGGTAACTTTGGTTCAAAAAAGCCGCCCAGCAGTATTCTTGATCGGCTTAAATTGTCCAATTTCTCGAAGTCGCCTCTCAATATTGGCAAAAGTCTGATGATTAGGAATCCGACGTTGGGGAAATCTTTCGTGATATATGCGAGCACTTTTGCGGCCGTTGCCGTTACAAAAACCAAACACTAAAGTTATATAAGTTTGCTCACCAAAGTGTACTCCATAATAATCTAGATTTAAAACACTGTTGAGCTTGAGAATGGATTCATTCTCGTTAATACTCGTAAAACTTATTTGATATCTGTCAAAAAGTACTTTCTTTTTTTTTTTTGTCTTTTTTTATGGGTCTAGCACACGTGCTACAGGGAAGTCCCTAAAGCGCTACAGGAGCGACACGTGTGCGGAGAAAGCGATTCACGTTGTTCTTGAATCGCTGTAGATTGTACTCGATGGGAAACACAGTCCTGGGCAAACTATTCCAAAGGTATGATGTTCTCCATATAAAAGACTGCTTGAAAAGCGTTGTACGAGGAGTAACAAGCTGAACCTCATACGGATGTGAAGTATTAGCGCGACGTGTACTTCTAATATGCACCGCTCTGGGAGGAATTAAACGGGCCACATCCTTTGAACACTTTCCATGAAAGTACTTGTAGAATAGGCTCAAGTCGCCAACCGTTCTTCGATGTTCCAGCGAATCAAGGCCGTCGGTCAGTTCCGGGTGTCCAATCAGACGAATAGCTCTTCTCTGGATATAATCCAACAAATGCAGTGTATGTTTGGGAGCGGAGCTCCAAACATGGGAGCAGTATTCCATAGTTGGTCGAATTTGAGCTTTGTAAAGAATTAACAGTTGTTGTGGAGTGTAAAGCTTTCTGGTTCGAAATAATATTCCCAACTTTTGAGAAGCTCTCCTTGCTATGCCTGCAACATGTTCATGCCAGGACATATTTACTGCCAAATTAACGCCTAACAGATTGAGTGACGATGTTAGAGGGATGGAGTGCCCCGACATAACTATGTCGGGTTCTGCAACGTTAACTTTTTTAGAAAAAACTGCCGCCTGGGTTTTTGTAGCGTTAAATTCCACTTGGTTACTGTCACCCCAAGATAGAATTTCTTCCAGGTCTTTGTTAAGTTGAATGACTTCCTGCTGTCTGCGGATATTCGTCTGAGTAGTCGATGTCCGAGCGTTCAAAGTGAATGAAGAGATAAGTGTACTGTCATCTGCAAAGCTGTAAATTGGATTCTCGGTCTTTTCCAGCAGATCGTTAATATAAATGAGGAAGAGAGTAGGAGACAGTATGGAACCTTGGGGCACACCGGCGTTGATAGTGAAGGTGTTAGAAAGAAATCCGTCGACTGCCACTCGTAAAGAACGCTCCCTGAGGAAACATGAGAGCCACAGACAGAACTTTTCAGACATACCATAAGAACGTAGCTTAGCCAACAGCCCATCGTGCCAAACACGGTCAAATGCTTTGGATATGTCAAGAGCAACCGCTCGAGATTCTCCAAAGTGTTCAATTGCGTTGTTCCAAACATGTGTTACATAAGTCAGAAGATCTCCTGTTGATCTATTTTTACGAAAGCCATATTGGTGATCAATAATAATGTTGAATCCTTCAAGATATTTTATAAGATGCTGATTGATAGCCTTTTCCATGACTTTCGATATTATTGAGAGTAGTGTGATTGGTCTGTAGTTATTTGGCAAGGTCTTCTTTCCTTTTTTAGGTATCGGCTGAACTGTGGCACATTTCCAGCAGGAAGGAAATATTCCCTTTCTGTAGGATAGGTTGAAAAGTCTACAGAAAACTGGTGTTAGTTCCCTCGCACAGTTCTTGAGGACTATGGCAGGTATTCCGTCAGCGCCTGAAGCCTTTTTGGTGTCTAGCTTCATCAAAATACGTTTTATGATACGCTGTCTGAAGACAATATCGGGCATCCGTGACTGCACTATGGGAATAGTAGGTGGTGTTTTTCCTTGGAAATCGACAGTAGAATGTGAAGCAAAGAGTTCAGCCAACAAGTTCGCTTTCTCAACAGGTGTCGTTGCAATAGAATTATCTGGCCGTGTGAGTGTGACTAACTGCCTTAGCGACTGACCAAAAGGACCTGGAATTGCCGGGATAAGCGAGAAGTTTGTTTCTAATCCGTTGATTGTGTACCTCCTTGGTTTCGTCGATAATTTCTTTGCATCTGTTCCTGGCACGAACAAAGATGTTACGATTTATGGTGTTAGGATCTTCACGCCACTGTCGGTATGCAAGATGTTTAGAAGCAACAGCTTTTTTGCATTTTAGGTCAAACCAAGGCTTGCCGTTGGAAGGGCATTTCTTCGAAAAAGGGATGTAAACCTCCATACCGGCCAAAATAACATCGGAAACCTCCCTGGCGCAGTCAGATGGGTCATCGGATCGAAAACAAACGTCCAACCAAGGGAAAGTTCGAAAATATTCCATGAGATCTTCCCATTTAGCAGATTTGTAGTGCCAAATCTTGCGCAGTTTGGGCGCCTCTCTGTCACTGATTGGTAGAATACTCGATGTCGAAAGTAGTTTATGGTCGGAAGAACCTAACGGCGGATTTACGCTGACCATGTAAATCTCCGGATTGGTGGTTAAAAACAGATTAAGAAGACTGGCGAACTCTCCGTCTCGATCAGGAATCCGTGTTGGTTCATCAATAAGCTGAGTCAAGCCACAACTGATTGAAAATGATTCGGCTTCACGACCTTGTTCGTCGGTAGTATTTGAATATTTAAGCCAGTTGATGTTGTGGACATTAAAGTCGCCCAGGATGGCAATTTCGGCATTTGGATAGTTAATTTGTAAATGATCTATGGTGTCTGCAAGAGAAGCGAAAAGTGTTCTAAAGTTTGTATCACTTGGTGGTCGATAGAGGATACAGACGAACCTTGTGGTTGGTTGAGTCGCTATTTTTAACCACATAACATCAAAGTTTGGGGGCTCCAGAGCCTCTTCTCGTTGGCAAGAGAGGTCGCTTCTGACATAAAGACAGATTCCAAAGTTACGCCTAAATCGGGAATAGAAATCGTACCCAGGATAAAGATAGTTTCCTGTGCTGGTCGATGAACTGACCTTAGTTTCACAGAGAGCGAGTACATGAGGTTTATTTGATTGCAGGTGTTGGTGCACTGAATTTATGTTCGAATTTAAACCTCGTATGTTGCAAAAATCCATTTTGAAATTCTGTTCTCTGCATGTCGACGCCCCTGAACCAGCCCCCACCCGGAGATCCGAACGGGGGGCTATTTTACCTCCGGAATTTTTTGTATCCAGGTGCCTCATCATGCTATTTGTCAGTATCCTGTCAGTATTATTACAAGCCATAGAATATACGATAACTTACATCATTGCCAGAGTGTTTTTTGAGCGTTGCCAAGTAATTATACAATCTGAAGAAACTTGTGCATTGCATACATTTGCGAATTTGACAATGGAATTAAAAAATGGAAACAGACATACCACTATCTCAGAATCTGTTGCTCGGTTTATCAAGAGAGCTTTTTTAGACAGGAAAAGGCAGAGAAAACCTCTTAGAACCGAATTTTGTACAAATAGTACAATTATTAAGAAAGCTACTTAAGAAAAACTAAAATAAGAGTATAGCTTTGACACTCTGTATCTCAAAAAATATGAATTTTTGGACTAAGATAAGTTGGGTTAAATGGTCATATTTTCATCCCAGAAATCCACAATAACTCTTTGTACACGGAATACTGGGACATCCTGTATGCATTGCACTGGTCGGACTTTCTTTTAAAAGATACTAGAATAAACGCTTGCCTCGCATGAGCATTTATTCAGTTATCAATACTTAACAATTGATATATTTTTAATAAATAATCCAAACTATCGTTTTAATTAATTATACATAATTTTTATTGTATACTAGCCGTGCCCGCGGCTCCGCTCGCGTGGACTTGATTCACCTTTATCGTCACTGCTTATTCGTTATGTTTATATTGTTATATAGCTCAAGGGGCCTTAGAGGCCCATGGCTTGGTTGCATACTTGTCTCCACTTCCTTTTGTCTCCTGTTAGCTTTTCCCAGTGCGGGATTCCGATCAACTCCGGATCTTGCTTTACTGCCTGAATCCATGTAGATCAATTTCTAGCCTTGCCTCTTCTTCCAACCACTCCTCTTATTAGGGCTTGCTTTACATGTCTTTCTTCCTTCATCCTTGACACGTGTCCCAACCATCTTAATCGCTGGCTTATTATGATTTGGCTTATAAGGGGTTTCGTATATAGGCATTTTAATTCGTAGTTTGTTCTTCTTCTCCACAGTCCCTCTTCTTTCCTTCCTCCGTAGATTCTTCTCAAAGCTTTCCTTTCCCACACCTCCAACGCCTCTTTTTCTCTTGCATTCAGTTTCCACGTTTCGCATCTATATGTCACCGTGGGTCTGACAACTGTCGTATATATTCTTTCTTTTGCTTTTCTTGATACATTCTTTGATTTCAATATTGGATTCATTGCCCCCAAATATCTCTGTCCTTTCGCTATTCTTTCTTGTATCTCCATCCTTTCTTGTCCACTCTCTGTTATTGTTACTCCCAGATAATTAAATTTGTCTACTTTTTCAAACATATATCTTTTCCCTAAGTTGTTTATTATATCTAAACTTTTGTTATTTTTATTATCCTTCTTTGTAATTTCCATGTATTTTGTTTTTTCCTCATTTATCTTTAGTCCTCTCATCCTTCCCCTTTCTTCTATCCTACTTATGGCTTTTTTGAGGTTCTCTTTTGCTCTTGCAATCACTGCTACATCATCCGCATAGGCCAAGCATTAGCAGGTTTGTTGGTATATCGCTCCATTTGTTTTTATTTCTGACTCCCGGATTATCTTCTCTAGTACCACATTAAATAGACATGTCGACACTGGTTCCCCCTGCCTTAATCCTCTCTTCACTTTAAACTTGTCTGATACTTTACCCTGAACCAACACTCTATTTTCTGTGTCATTCAGGGTCATTCTCACCATGCGAATCAATTTACTTGGAATTTTTAGTTCTTCCATTATCTTGTAGAGTCCTTCTCTATTTAGAGAGTCATATGCTTCTCTGAAATCCACAAAGACCAAGTGTAGTGCCAAATTTTGTTCTAAGCTATTATCTTGGATTTGCTTAATCGAAAATATCTGGTCTGTAACCGATCTATTTTTCCTGAATCCACACTGGTACTCTCTCCCAGAATAGACTCGACTTTCTCTGCTAGTCTGTTTTTGATAGTCAACACTACTATCTTGTACACGACATCCAGTAAGGCTATTGGTCTATAATTAGCACATATAGTTTTTTCTCCTTTTTTGTATATTGGACAAATGAGCGACTTGATCCAGCTCACTGGCATCTTTTCTGTTTCCCATATTTCTTGCACCAACCGGCATATTTCATTTTACAGATCTACTCCTCCAGCTTTTATCAGTTCTACAATTTCCTTCCACCCGGGGCCTTATTTTTTTTTGGTTCTGAGTATTTCTCTTATTTCTTCTTTCCAGGGTTTATTTGTCCCCTCCTGCCCTTCAGTTAATTTTGCTTTCTATTTCTCATTCACCTCATTTTCATCTCCATTTAGTATTTCTTTAAAGTATTCCCCCCATCTATTCAGTCTTTTTGCGAAACTTACTGCTAAACTTCCATCTTTTTTCCTACATATTAGCATTTTGTCTCTATTTATTCCCTTTGTATTTAATAAAAAAAAACACGTAAATCGGATAAGTGATTCTTGAGTGCTAAGCGCAGTAATGGATAGACAGACAGACAGACAGACGTTACGTTTTATATATATTATAGATTTTTTTTGACATATATTAAATTAAGAATTAAAAAAAAATCACGTAAATCGGATGAGTGGTTCTCGAATGATAAGCACACTAACGGACAGACAGACAGAGGGACGTTGCGTTTTATATATATATATTATATAGATTAATATTATTATTATATAACCTGGTCAGAGAACATATGTATGAATTTAAAAAATCACGTAAATCGGATAAGTGATGCTCGAGGGATAAGCGCACTAACGGACAGACAGACAGAGAGACGTTGCATTTTACATATATTATAGATATAGATTATTATTATTACTATATAACCTGGCCAAAGAATATATGTATGAATTTAAAAAAAGACACGTAAATCGGATAAGCGGTTCTCGCCATGACAGACAGACAGACAGAGAGACATTGCATTTTATATATATTATAGATTATAGATATTCTCTGCTACATAATATTGTTCCAAATTTAATGGTTTACGCTATGTACTGCAAGGGAACGCGCTAGCGGCAAACTTTTTTCCGACTTCATTCACTATTATCGTCACTGCTCATTCCCTATGCTACCTATCGTAATAAAATATAGCCTATAACCTGGCCAGAGAACATATGTATGTTAAAAAAAAAAGTACGTAAATCGGATAAGTGGTTTTCCAGTGATAAGCGCACTAACGGACAGACAGACAGAGAGACGTTGCATTTTATATATATTATAGATGATGTAAAAGTATTAAGATTATTATAAATAACACGTGATTGCGTGCGACAGGAAGCAGGCGAGAAGCTGCGTTGCCATATTCATTATACCCTGAAAACCAAATTATTTCGCGACTTTCTCTAACATAATGCTCTCTCTATCTTCTCATAAGAAATATCTTAAGTAGCCTCAGGTTGCAAGCTTATTATAATTCAAGTTATTAACGACTGTTCATTTTGAAAATTTTAAAATAAATTACTAAGCTCAAGGTTTTTTTTAGATTTTGCAAGGTATACCAAGGAAATCTTACTATATAGCTACCAAAGTTGGACGCTATGAAAAAGAACTAAAAACTAGGTTTAATTTTACTGCTACTAAAACTAAAGCAAGTATTGAATTGTCTTTGAAAAGATTGAATCTTGATTCTGTCGATATTTTGCAGGTAAACCTATTAAAATTTTAAAGAAGTATTTTTTCGGTTTTTCGTTAATTTTTCCACGAGGTACTTGGAGGAATCTTAAGTAATATGAATAATATTAATACTAGTAATAAAGATGTCTTCAGAAAAGCTATCAAAACTTCTTAAACTGATTAATTTTTTTTAGATACATGATATTGACTTGGCTCCCTCCTTAGACATTATTATAAACGAAACGTTGCCAGCAATAAAAGAAATAGTAGATTCTGGAAAAGCTAGATTTATCGGCATTACTGGTCATACTCTAAAAGTTTTGGCAGAATGCTCAGAGAAAAGTAACGTCAAGTTGGATACAGTTTTGAATTATTCTAGACTAACAATGATGGACGATAGTTTGAACGAATACATTCCTGTTTTTAAGGTAAGTCTTAAAAATTCAGATTTGTAATAATAATAGTAATAAAAAATATGGCCTTTTGTACAATCTGTCAAGTAAAAACGGGACCGCTCGTATTCTTGAAAAAATATGTTTCGAGAACATTAATGTATTCTTTGGTGTGCTAACAACGCGGCAATTACACAGGTGTACGAGTATGAAATGCGGATTTTTTTTTCTAAAAAACATGTTAAAGTCGGAAGAATGATAAAAAGTGCTTTATTCAAAGTATGCTCCATCGCTTGTTATACATTTTTTCCCATCTTTCGGACAATTTGTGAATAGCCAGTAAAAATCTTCCCCTTTTGCTACGAACCATTCATCGAGCAATTTTTTCACATCTTCGTACGAACCAAAGCGCTGCTCAGCAAGTGCGTGACCCATCGATGCAAACAAGTGGTAATCGGAAGGAGCCAAGTCTGGTGAGTAAGCCGCATGGGGTAGAACTTCCCAGCTGAGTGCTTCCAACGTGTCACGAACTGGTTTTGCCGTATGTGATGGAGCATTGTCATGAAGAAAAATGACTTTGTGTTGCCTCTTTCGGTATTCTGGCCTTTTTTCAGGCAGCAAACGGTTCAAATCGGTCAATTGTTGTTGGTAACGTTTAGTATTAACCGTTTCCCAAGGTTTTAACAGCTCATAATAGATCACGCCCCTCCGATCCCACTAAACTCAGAGCATCGTCTTTCTGCCAAAGCGATTCGGTCTTGCAGTCGATGTGGATGGTGCACCTGTGTCTACCCATGATTTTTTGCGCTTGGGATTCTCAAAATAAATCCACTTTTCATCCCCTGTAACTATACGGTGCAAAAACGACTTCCTTTTGTAACGAGCGAGCAAAATGTCACACGTGTTTTTGCGCTTTTCCATTTGCCTGTCGTTCAACTCATGTGGTATTCATCAACCGCTCTTCTGAATCATTCCCGTCTCTCGTAGCCGATTGGAAACAGCTTGTTGACTAACGCCCGATTGTTCGGTGAGTTGTTTTTGTGTTTGCGAATCATTTTCGTCCAACAATGCTTGCAATTCCACATCTTCGTATTTTTTTGGCGGTTTTCCACGTTCCTTGTCTGCAACATCGAAGTCACCACTGTTGAAACGCCGAAACCATCGTTCACACGTATCTTGCGATGGAGCATATTCACCATAAGCTTCTCGAAGTAATCGGTATGATTCAACAGCAGTTTTCTTCAAAAGAAAACAAAAAATTAATGCTGTCCGCGAATGCTCTTTGTTCGATATAAATTTCGACATATTGAACACGACAACACAACATTATGCACACACTTTTCCAATTTATCACTCGTGCGCGTCTGATACTTGTTGATGACACAACAAAATGGCGCAGTGTCAATTCTTTATAGCATAAACTGCATTGGTGCACCATCTGTTGTCTGAAATCCGCATTTCATACTTGTATACCTGGTACCTCAGTAAGTTGTCCAATCGCCTCCTGCATCAATAATCGCCTGGCGTCTTCGAGGCATGTTGTCGACGAGATTACAAGATCTCAAATGTTTCCAATAGGGTTGGCGTCCCGCGATTATGAGAGCTAATCTAGTATCTTATCTAGGACCAAAGCGAGCCGCTTTGCAACGTGATTTTCTCCCAGCAAAGGTTTCTTCAACGTGCTTCGGAATTTGACGTCATGAGCACGAAGATGTCGAATAATCTCATGGGACAAATTTAAACCCGATTTTTAATTTTTCCGATTCTTGACGCAGCGTCAATTTCTGGTCCCGTGAAAACAAAGATACGATTCGTTTTTCGACTTTCGAAGTGACTTTGCCTACTGAGTCAGGTTTTGGCAACTTGTCGACATTTTTCGTCTCGTTAAAACGATTTACCTACTCCTTTACAAACGACACCGACTTTTTAATATATTTAACGGCCGCGGAATGTGTCATTTTAGGCTCCTTTAGATGGGAACAAAGAACTGCCTCGAACTGACGCGCAAAAAAGTGGCTTATTTTGGATTTTACATGATTTCGATGAAACATTGGAATCGACTGATACCGTTTTTTTGTTGAATCGCTAAAATCACACCTACCAAAAATGAATTATCAAGGACACGTTCTTATTTGACAGACTGTATGTGTTTCTTCTCTTGAAAAGTCATGCTCTGCTTCAATGAAATACTCCATATTGACTAAATTTCTAAGTACCTGAGTTACCCACATGGCTCCGTCAAACAAATTTGGACTTATTTATAGGCCACCACTATACTTCAATATTTACTATTTCGTTTATTTAGAGTCATAAGATGGCCGTTATAAATGCCGCAGTCAATGGACAAGGGTTGCTAAGAAATAAGGGAGAGATGGTCTGGCATTATGGATCACAACATATTAAAGATGTGGTAGCAGAAGCCAGAAAATTGTGCATCGTAAGTAGAAGATTTTTCTATAATATATATAAAATGCAACGTCTGTCTGTCTGTCCGTTAGTGCGTTTATCACTCGAGAACCACTTATCCGATTTACGTGCTTTTTTTTTTAAACACACATATGTTCTCTGGCCAGGTTATAGGATATATTTTATTACGTTAGGTAACATAAGGAATAAGCAGTGACGATAATAGTGAATCAAGTCGGAAAAAAGTTTGCCGCTAGCGCTTTCTCTTGCAATACACTGCCTAAACTATTAAATATGGAACAATATCATATAGCAAAGAATATAATATATATAAAATGCAACGTCTCTCTGTCTGTCCGTTAGTGCGCTTATGACTTGAGAATCATCCGATTTACATGTTTTTTTTTTTATTTTAATTCATACATTTGTTCTCTAGTCAGATTATCTATAATCTTCTATAATGTATATATATATATATATAAAATGCAATGTCTCTCTGTCTGTCTGTTTGTCCGTTAGTGCGCTGATCACTCGAGAACCACTTACCCGATTTACGTGTTTTTTTTTTTAATTCATACATTTGTTCTCTAGCCAGGCTATCTATAATCTTCTATAATATATATAAAATGCAACGTCTCTCTGTCTGTCTGCCCGTTAGTGCGCTTATCACTCCAGAACTCCTTATCCGATTTACGTGTTTTTTTTTAATTCTTACATTTGTTCTCAGGACAGGTTATCTATAATCTTCTATAATATACATGTAAAATGCAACGTCTCTCTGTCTGTCCGTTAGTGCGTTTATCACTCGAGAACCACTTATCCGATTTACGTGCTTCTTTTTTTTTTAAAACATACCTATGTTCTCTGGCCAGGTTAAAGGATATATTTTATTACGTTAGGTAACATAAGGACTAAGCAGTGACGATAATAGTGAATCAAGTCGGAAAAAAGTTTGCCGCTAGCGCGTTCTCTTGCAATACACTGCCTAAGTCATTAAATATTTTAAAAAAATATCATGTAGTAAAGAATATAATATATATAAAATGCAACGTCTCTGTGTCTGTCTATCCGTTAGTGCGCTTATCTTTCGAGAACCACTTATCCGATTTACGTGTTTTTTTTTTTTTGATGTATACATATATTTTCTGGCCACATTATAGGATATATTTTATTACGTTAGGTAATATAAGATCTAAGCAGTGACGATAATAGTGAATCAAGTCGGAAAAAAGTTTGCCGGTAGCCCACTCTCTTACAATACGTTGCCTAAACCATTAAATATGGAGCAATATCATGTAACAAAAGCAATATGTATATAAAATGCAACGTCCTTTGTCTGTCTGTCTGTTTGTCCGTTAGTGCGCTTATCACTCGAGAACCACTTATCCGATTTACGTGTTTTTTTTTTAATTCATAAATATGTTCTCTGGCCAAGTTATATAATAATAATAATCTATATAACATATAAATCGTAACGTTTCTCAGTCTGTCTGTATATCCGTTAGTGAGCTTATCATTCGAGAACCACTTATCCGATTTACGTGTTTTTTTTTTTAATTCTTAACTTAATATTTATCAAAAAAAATCTATAATATATATAAAACGCAACGTCTCTCTGTCTGTCTGTTTATCCGTTAGTGCGCTGAGCACTCAAGAACCACTCATCTGATTTACGTGTTTTTTTTATAAAATACATATGTTCTCTGGCCAGGTTATAGAATATATTTTATTATGTTAGGTAACATAAGGAATAAGCAGTGACGATAATAGTGTGAATCAAGTCCACGCGAGCGGAGCCGCGGGCACGGCTAGTATACAGATACAATATAAATATTCAGCATATACGTGGCTCGACAGTTAAGTTACTGTATGTAGGTAAAGGATTGGGCTAGGAGTTTATCCTTTATACTCGATATATTTTAGATTGGGGCTTGTTTATAACATATTGTAGAACCGACTTACTTGGTAGCCCCGTCGTCGGAGGCAAAGCTTTCATTAAATGTTAACAGCCTATGTCCAGGAGTAGACGAGTTGAAGGCCGAAGGAGAAGAAAAAGAAGAATAATAAGAAAAAAATACGTTTATCATGAATACTTTTTTAAAAGCAAGATTACAAAAAAAAAAGAGAAAATTTTTTTATGATTTTCTTATATCAAGTCTAGTTTTAACTCTTTGCAGTACCTTGGTTGACAAATTGAACCACTTTTTTGCTGACCTTTTCTGTATGGTGGTCCATAAAACGTACCACTTAAATCAAAATTATTTTTATTGCGTACGTCAGTTTAATAATCGTCCCTCCATAGCGAAACATCTCATTGGCCTATGATTAGTTGGGTGATACAAATTCGTCGAACGCTGGCGTTTATTTTTACGGTTTTAGGTATTTATTTACTTCTCGCGTGCCCTGCTGTGATTTGAGGTTATTGTTTTTAAAAGAAAAGTGTTGTTTTTATTCATCTGGTGCATTACTTTATGAATTTCATATAAAAACACATAATAAAGGTAGGTTAATATCCATTTTTAATGTTCGTGAAGTTTGAAACCTGAATTTTATTATTTTTTTTAGTGTTTAAAAATTGTACCACCGTACTGTTAGAAACATGAGCCGCCGCGCTGGCGAGAAGCACTCAGTTTCAATTTGATAGGCATGACAGAAAATGAACTCTATGATGAAATAGATCGAATTGAAAACAGTTGTATCTCAATTCCTTCTGACTGCGACTCAGAGGCTGATGGTGACGAGTCAGAAAGTGAAGGTTCTTCTGCAGGAGATGCTCCGGCTGCTTTGTTTGATCATCTTGACGTTGCCGAAATTGTGGTGTCTGATTATGGGGAAGATGAGCCTTCCTCTTCGGATGAATGGGATGCAGAAGATACAGTACCGCTATTTACTCTATCAAAGAGATGGAAAAGCAATTTGGTACCTACTTGGAATAAATGCGTTTCTAATATAAAGACCCGGACCCATTTACTGCGGATATTGGTCTACCCAATTTTATTCGACATCGTGCCAGCCTAAGTCCTTATGAAGCATTTAATCTTTTATTTACTGATGAACTTTTGAGTGATATTGTGTTTCAAACCAATCTCTATGCAGAGCAAACATTTCAAGCCAAGGGTAAAGCATATTCACAAACAAATGTTGACGAACTCAAGACCTTTTTAGGTATAAACAATCTTATGGGCATAAAAAATTACCCAAGTTACCGAGATCACTGGAGTTCTGTACTAGACCTTCACGATCCCTATATAAGCAAGCTAATGAGAGTGCATAGACTTGGTTGGATTCTTTCGAACCTTCACCTGAATAATAACAGCATAATGCCAGTACATGGCTCCGCTAATTTTGATAAACTTTATAAAGTGCGACCCCTTCTTGATCAACTTAAAACCAATTTTCAGTCATGCCTACAGCCTCATGAGAAGATAGCTGTCGACGAATCAATGATCAAGTTCAAAGGGCGATCTTCGCTCAAACAGTACTTACCAAAAAAACCCAAAAAAAGGGGATACAAAGTGTGGGTTTTAGCGGATGAAACAGGGTATTGCTGGAATTTTGATATATATACAGGGAAGACTGGAGATCAAACAGAAAAAAATTTGGGCGCTCGAGTTGTTAAGAGTTTAGCTGCTCCACTTACAAACAAAAATCACAAAATATATTTTGACAATTTCTTCTCATCCATAAAGCTAATGGAGGATCTTTTAGATTCGAAAATTTATGCTTGTGGAACAATAAACGTATCAAGAAAAAATTTGCCCTATTTCACTAATGATAAAGATCTAAAAAGGGGGGAATATGAATGGTATACAAGCGATAGTGGATTGACTGCTGTGAAATGGCGCGACAAGAAATCCGTGCATATGTTGTCTAATTATCATGTCCCTACAATTCTTACAGAAGTAAAAAGAAAAGAGAAAGATGGCAGTGTACTGCTTATTCCTTGCCCTTTTCTACTTAGTGACTATAATAGACACATTAATTTCATTGACAAATTCGACCAAATGCGATCATATTATGGGCTTGATCGAAAAAGTCACAAGTGGTGGCATCGTATTTTTTTTTTCTTTTTGGATACAACAATAACAAATGCATTTATATTATATAAGCTATACCATAAAGAAAATGCTAAGCTTTCTTTGAAGGATTTCCGAAGACAAGTTTCAGAAGGCTTAGTTGCCAAAGCATTGGTACAAAGGATAGACAAAATCGCCATGTCCACGGAATTATTATCAGTGATCATTAGTTCTCATAAGCCCATCGTATCAACTGCTGTAAGAAGAGCAGAAAGTGCACACCAGCCAATGAGAACCACTCGTAGAAGGTGTGCTTACTGTAGCTCGAAAAAAAAAAGATATTCGTACCAATTGGCAATGTAGTATTTGCCAAATGCCATTATGCTTAGGAAAAAGAAAAACCTGTTTTCAATCTTATCATGCACAAAGTTAATTTCTTTTACTTTTAAGAATATATTGTTTATTCATATTTTATTTTTAAATTTGTGTTAAAGTATGGTGGCGCAAAAAATAAACCACCCAATCTAAGTTCTTTTGTAATGTATTTATATTTTTTTATATATAAATTTGTGTTCAAGCTTATTTACTTAAAATAAATAGACAATTTGTGCATTTTTCAAATGTTTTTTTTCTCGTACCGCTGGGGTTTTTTTTTAAAGCCAAATTCCCGTACTTCAAAGAGTTAACTGTAACTGTAATGTCTTCCTCTTTTTCACGTGGTGCTATTAGTTTTTCGATATCTTTTTTATTTCTTGAGATATTGCCGAAAAACTGAATTTTTGATTTTATTTTGGATTTTGTGGGCTTAGCGTACAACATTTAATGAGAGCACAAAACCCTTGGCCACTGGGCTATGATTAATATAAGAGATGAAACATTTTAAAATTATTTTACATAAATTTAAAATCTTGTTTTGAAATTGAATATTTTCTATCTATTTTCTCCATAAAACATTTTTAATTAATAATGATGTGAGAGAATTTTTTCTAAATGAGAATTGCTTTTACCATTTCAAAGACCTTTGTTAAAACATTGGCATTGGTATTCAGACATTTAATTCGAGATGTAACAGGTAAAGATGTTTTGATCTTGGTGTAATGCAATCCGGGTATAACAATATTTCTCTTCAATATTGGCGAGATCGTTGAAACAAACATAACCTATATTTCCCCTTTTATGATATGAAAATACAGATATACGCTTATTTTTAGGAAAAAGACGTAGAATTAGGTACCCTTGCAGTATGGCACAGTTTGCAGCAAGCCGGTCCTGACACACATTTGATCGGCATGGACTCTGAAGAAATAGTTAACTTCAATATAAATGTTTTACGAAATGGACTTAGTGCTAAAGAGAAACAAGTATACGATGAGGTTATGAAGTAAGTAATCAGGGTATACGATTCTGTAAGAGAAATTTGTTTACAGAATCTTAGTAAAGCTAGTCTTTTTCAAACAATATTGGGTAGGTATAAGTATTTTGAATTTCTAACATCCTTTTGGGTAGTTCTTTGACCACAACCTGAAACAGGTCATTAGAGAAAAACGTCCCAATTCATGGAGAACCAAAACTTTTCTGTTGCACAGTTACAGAGTCCACAAAGCTCGCAAACTTCAAGACTTCATCGAAAGCTGTGGATACACCGAATCCATCCTGTAGTCCTGATTTATCGCCCCGCGACTTGTCTATGTTAAAACATTTGTTAGATATACCATAGAAGATGAAAATTTTCCTCAGATAATGAGTTGAAAGTAATAATTTTCGGGGTGAATGAGCAAACAAGGGATTTGTAACAAGTTCAAACTAAATGTATGATGTTTTGGGTAAAAGTTACTGATCTATACTTTATTTATTTGAAACTGATAGTAATAAAAATGCCAGTGGACTGACCGGCAGTCCTATAACAGAGGTGTGCTATTTATTCCCAGGTATTTTTCAGGTAACAATGCTCTTTGTTAAGGAAGTTTTATTGCCGATAAATCATTTTATTTATATACCTTCCTGTTACCCCAACTATACATATATATTTAGAGCAGCATGTCCAAGTGTCAGAATCTTGCATTGAAACTTCAGTCAGCCTCGCGGATTCTGGGGGAGGCAAAAATTCGGCGAAGATAAACCTAAACCAAAACTATCAAAGGAAAAATAACAAACTCTGGATTGCTACTTACAGCATAAGAATATTAAGATCGCAACAACACATGGAGAGATTAGAAGAGGAACTCCGACACATAAAATGGGACATCTTGGGATTGAGCGAAACAAGACTTAAAGGGGAACAAGCTACATATCTGAAGTCAGGTCATCTATTATACCGGAATAATTCGAAAACAAATGACCACATAGGTGGAGTCGCCCTATTGGTGAATAAACGATTGCAACACCAACTCATAAAAATGACAGCCGTATCAGATAGAGTCATCTACGTTACTATACAAATCAACTTCAAGACTTTATCGAAAGCTGTGGATACACCGAATCCATCCTGTAGTCCTGATTTATCGCCCCGCGACTTGTTTATGTTAAAACATTTGTAGATATACCATAGAAGATGAAAATTTTCCTCAGATAATGAGTTGAAAGTAATAATTTTCGGGGTGAATGAGCAAACAAGGGATTTGTAACAAGTCCAAACCAAATGTATGATGTTTTGGGTAAAAGTTACTGATCTATACTTTATTTATTTGAAACTGATAGTAATAAAAACGTCAGTGGACTGACCGGCAGTCCTATAACAGAGGCGTGCTATCTATTCCCAGGTATTTTTCAGGTGACAATGCTCTTTGTTAAGGAAGTTTTATTGCCGATAAATCATTTTATTTATATACCTTCCTGTTACCCCAACTATACATATATATTTAGAGCAGCATGTCCAAGTGTCAAACCAGTTAGTGATAAGTCAGTTAGTGTGTTAACAAAATGTGTTCTTCCGCGAAACGCCAAAAATTCGCGTGTAGTTGAAAATTAATTTGACCATGTTAAAAACGATCAAAATTGTGATTTAAGTGTGGACGATTGTGTTATAAAATGTTCCTTAATGACCGGAGTTGGTAAAGCCACAGTTTACAGAATTTTAAAAGAAGAAAAGAAGGGGGATATAGACTCTCCAAAAAAGAGACCAGACAGAAAAGAGGCACCTGCAGTTTCGTCCGCCCGCATTAATTAATGGTCAAATTTTCGGGAATATACATTTTCGTCCAATTTACCTGGTTTAAAAATATACCTAAATAATAAAATAAAATGGTAGCGGGTGGATACTTTCTCATGATCCCGATGAGAAACAGATCTACTACAGGTTTAGCAAACCTGCCATACGTGAGCTCATGATCTCCCCAACATCCTATCCGAGGGGAATCATGTCCATACCTAACTTAAATCCTGTCAAATCACCTTACTATCCCATTCCTATTTTATCCTATCCAACTCGCCAACCCGCCTAGCAAGCGTGGCGTTTTAAGTGCTAAAACCTTCCAAAACATGGAAATGTCGAATTCTAAAACAGAAATACCCCAGGCAAGTAGAGCCAATGGCTCAGAATCTTGCACTGAAACTTCAGTCAGCCTCGCGGATTCTGGGGGAGGCAAAAATTCGGCGAAGATAAACCTAAACCAAAACTATCAAAGGAAAAATAACAAACTCTGGATTGCTACTTACAGCATAAGAATATTAAGATCGCAATAACACATGGAGAGATTAGAAGAGGAACTCCGACACATAAAATGGGACATCTTGGGATTGAACGAAACAAGACTTAAAGGGGAACAAGCTACATATCTGAAGTCAGGTCATCTGTTATACCGGAATAATTCGGAAACAAATGACCACATAGGTGGAGTCGCCCTATTGGTGAATAAACGATTGAAACACCAAATCATAAAAATGACAGCCGTATCAGATAGAGTCATCTACGTTACTATACAAATCAACAAGAGGTACAACATGCAAGTGATACAGGTATATGCTCCAACCAGCACATCTAACGACGAAGCAGTAGAACAGCTATATGAAGATATATCAACAGCAAAAACAAATGAAAATGCGAAATATGTGATTATTATGGGAGATTTCAATGCCAAAATTGGCAAAAATACAATCCAAGATACCATAAATATCGGCAAATTCGGAGTGGGGGATAGAAATGCCAGAGGTGAAAAGCTTGTCGACTATTGCAGAAATGAACAACTTTACTGTATGAATTTATTCTTCAAAAAACTTGAAAAGAGAAGATGGACTTGGAGTAGCCCCGATGACAGTATTAGAAATGAAATTGACTACATAATCACTAACAAAAAAGAAATCTGTCAGGATGTTACCGTTTTAAATCGGTTCGATACAAATAGCGACCATCGAATGGTTAGAGCAACCATATTCCTAAACATCAAATTCGAAAGAAACAAACTAATACTAAAGAAAGAAAAATATCCTACAGTGGAAACTCTATCAAAAAATAAAGAAAAATTTCAGGATACATTAAACGTAAAACTAAGAGAGACAAACAGATTGAACGACATGGAAATGGAAGATCTAAGTAAAACCATAAGAAGTAGCATACAAGTAGCAACAAAACAAATATGTGCTAAATAAAAGAACATCGGCAAGTTTAGCCAAACTACTAAAAATCTGATCAAAATGAGAAGAGAAACAGATAGGGAAGCTGAGAGTTATAACACAATAAATAGAGAAATAGACAAGAACATTCGAAAAGATCTAAGAGAATACAACACAAAGTTGGTAAAGAATACTATTGAAAACAACAAAAATATGAAAGTTTTAAAAATCCCACTTATCAAATGGAAGAACGAAATTAAGTAAATTCAAGAACAACAGTGGTACCGTAGTTAATAGTAGAACGGAAATTGTTGCCATAGTTCAGGACTTCTATAAGCATCTCTACAGTTCCAAGTCCCAAGGTCATCAGTACAACAGACGGAAAATTCAAAATATTAGATCCGAGGAAATTCCTGAGATAGATACCAATGAATTAAGAACAGCGCTCAACCAAATGAAATCTCAGAAATGCCCAGGAGACGATCAAATCACCACTGAAATGTTAAAAATGGGAGGAGAATATCTAGTAGAGAGTGTACGAATCCTACTCAACAAATGCATAACCGAAGAAAGAATTCCAACAAAATGGAACAACGCAGAGGTAATTTTGCTATACAAAAAAGGAGATAGAAATGACATAGAAAACTACCGTCCTATTAGTCTACTATCACACTTATACAAGTTGCTAACAAAAATAGTAACAAATAGATTAACTCAAAAAATGGATTCGTATCAACCAGTAGAACAAGCAGGTTTCCGAACAGGTTTTAGTACGATTGACCACTTGCAGACAGTACGCACTCTCATAGAGAAGACCACAGAATATAACATACCATTGCACCTGGCATTTGTAGATTACAAAAAGGCCTTCGACTCGGTCGAAACTTGGGCAATATTGAGAGCTCTAGACAACGCAAGAGTAGACACCAGGTATTCAAATCTCATCAAACAGATATACGAAAATGCGACCATCCAAATAACACTGGACGAAGATACAAAGACAGATAAGATATTGGTAAACAGAGGCATACGTCAGGGCGATAATATCTCCCCTAAATTCTTGACACTAGCCTTAGAGGACATTTTTAAGGGTTTAAATTGACAATCCAGGGGCATAAATATAGATGATGTGCGTCTGAACCATTTACGATTCGCAGACGATATAGTGATTATAAGTGATAAAACGGAGGAAATTCAGAACATGCTGGAAGAATTGCGTCAGAATCCTTAAGCATCAGACTCGAGATGAATCTACATAAAACAAAAAAAAATAATGAGTGTGGAAAATATTCAGGTAAACATCGGAAACCAAACACTGGAAAACGTATCAGAATATATTTACTTGGGACAGAAAATACAACTTGGTAAAGAAAATCAAAGCTCTGAAATAACTAGAAGAATAGGACAAGATTGGGCTGCGTTCGGCAAGTTGGGGTATGTACTTAAATCTAGAGAAATCCCAATAAATCTTAAACGTAAAACATACGACTCATGTATTCTGCCGGTCCTTACGTATGGTCTCGAGACAATGGCACTCACCCGAAAAACCGCTGACAAGCTTCAAGTGACACAACGAGCAATGGAGAGAGATCTATGCTCGGAATTAGCCGGAGAGACAGGATACAGAACGAGGAAATTAGAAGAAGAACGTGCGTGATAGATGTCCTCAGAAGAGTAGCTCAACTCAAATGGCAATGGGCTGGCCATATAGCTCGTCAAAGCTCAGAAAGATGGACCAGCAAAATAATAAACTGGCGTCCAAGACAAACCAAAAGGAGTGTTGGAAGACCTCCAAAAAGGTGGCGCGATGACATCCAGAAAATTTCGGGGGGAAATTGGATCCAAACAGCCCTAAACAGAACGACGTGGAAAAGATTGGAAGAGGCCTTCATTCAGGAATGGATGACTATAGGCTGAGGAGAGAGAGAGAATAAAATACGAGTACATACGAAAAATTTATTAGAGCAAATATAATTGCATATAATTAATATTCTTAAAAACTATAATAATGGGAATTTAATATTACATATTGCAGCATAGAAATTTGATTATTATTGTTTTACAATATTTTCTGGTATAAAATTTTCTCGTTTCTGTGTCTTATTGTTTAAACGTTTGAAACTATTCACACTCTGTATTTGTACGTATATTTCACATTGGTAATCTTTGTTTCCAAAAATACAAATATGTTAGGATGACTAGAATTAAAACATTTATTTAAATGTTAGTGAAACGACTCACATGCATTTGTTGTTCTCTGGCTGGAAGCTGATTTTGCGGCTAATATATCAGGTGGAAATAGCGCATCGTCTTCTATATAATTTTCTACGAGGTAGTCTGCAAATTTTTCTAACTATTCGTTGCTAGGTCTCATTTCGTTTAGCTCAAAAGCATTCACCCACAATTTCTGGATCTATATTATAAAGAAAGATCAATTAGATAAAGTATAACGATATACTATAATAACCGAATCTTTGTGTTTTGAGATAATATTAATCGGACAAATGCTGAAATAATAGTTACCTAATAAAGGAAGGCCAAAACAATACCTAATCCATTTCCCTAGTTCTGTTCTCTCCTTATAGTCTCTGGCTAATCCTAGCGCTTGAATTTTTCGCCACCAAGCTTGACTGAGTTGAAAACTTCTTTAACGGACTTGTGGATTGATGTTTCAAAATCTATCACGACTTCTACCGGTTGAAATAGCAAGTTAAACTCTCTACATTTATTTAAAATATAGCTTAAACAATTTGCATATGAGGTTGTCGATTTGTCCTTTAATAGACAAAATACAAGCGAAATATAATGTTTATTGCAGCATCCGTGAATTGTAAACAGTTGTAGAAAATGCTTAGGGGCATATTTGAATGTTCCGTCCATGAATCTACGAGTACACGCGCACAAACGTTTCAAATTGGTTTCGCATGGAGATATTACTATATTCGACACAGAATTATTTATTATCAAAAAATCTCCTCTGTTCGTGACAATCGAAGTCATCTTATCCAGCGCATGATGTAAATCAGCGCAAGGCTTGGGCAGTGTAGGAAACTTTTTTCTTCTCACATCAAAAATACTTTTTTTCACAGAACGTAAATCTTTCACTGTTAAACAGTCGGTCTGATTGTCTTTCAAACCAGACTGAACAATTCTTCTCGTTTGAAGTCCAATATCTTCTGACGCTTTGCATTTGCCGAAATTGCAACGAACTGTTTTTGTAAGTCAGATGCACTTAATTTGGCATGACAATGTGTCAGGTTACACTTTGAAATCACTTACTCTTCGCCAACAGTGTATAAAGCCTTACATCTTGGAACTCTGCATCTCCACTTAACTTCACCACTTAACAATTTATCCGCGAGATTAAATTTATAATTATTTACAACTTTGCCTCGTTTAGACACACTTATTTGGACGTTTATACCTTCCATGTCCATTATTTATTCAATCATTCAATAAATTGAAGTGAAAAGAAACAAAAATAGAAACTTGGAAACTGGGCACATAGAACGTAAGAGGACTGAATGGTAAGGAGGTGGAATTGATAGATGAGTTTGAAGGAACGGGTTTGGAAATATTGACAATTAGGGAAACAAAGGGAAGGGGAGAAGGAAGAATAAGTTTAAATAATGAATATACAGTGGAGTGGAACAGAGCCAAAGAGCAGCGGCCGGGGTCGAATGCATAATACACAGAAGAACAAACAAACAGATAATAGATTGGGAAGCAGTATCCGAAAGAATACTTACCGTAGAACTGAAAAATGGCAAAGGAGAGATAATCACAGTGATAGCGGTATATGCGCCAGATGAAAATGAAAAGGCTGAACAAAAGGACAAATTTTGGGAAGAATTGAGGGAAGAGCTAAAGGAAGGCTGTATATTGCCGGGGACTTTAATGCTAGAGTAGGCAGAAGAAACAATACAAAAGGGCAGAATAAGGAATACAGAAATAAGGAGAAGGCTGAGAGTACAAGCAATTATGGAATATATACAACAAAGACAGCTGGAATGGTGGGGACGTGTACAGAGAATGAAGGATGATAGACAGGTGAAACAAGTGTATGAAACTCGAATACAGGGAAAACAGAAGCGAGGAAGACCTAGACAAACCTGGAATTGGAGTATTGGAAGTATACTTAAGGAGAAGGGAAAATCCTGGAAAGAAGCAGTGAAAATGGCAAAGAATAAAAGTTTATATGTGGAAACTGAGAGGGAAAAAAAGGAGAAAGTATAACTGCCCTACATCACATGGTAGAAGGGATATACGATTATATATATATATATATATATATATATATATATATATATATATATATATATATATATATATATATATATATATGTATATATACAGTCTCTGGCCAAATTATTAGACGCACTGCAAGATTTCATGTAAAATATTAATTACCGAGTGATATTGTACCGTTTTATTATTTTAAATTGATTTATTTTTTATTTTTATATTATCCAATCAATTACCTATTTATTTGACATAAATAAAATAGTATTAATTTAGAAAAGCATAAGTTTATTAAGTTTTAAAGAAAAGTGAAATTAATGTTAGTAAAAGTCAATATTTAGTTGAGCCACCTTTAGCCGCTATCAAAGCTTTAATTCTGCGCGGCATGCTATCAATGCAAGATTGTACTGTCTCCTGCATTTGAGGATGATGATTCCACACATGAATAATCTTTTCTAGGAGCTGGGTTTTGTTGGTAATCACATCTTTAGGCACTTCTCTTTTCATCAGCTCCCACACATTTTCAATGGGTTTCATATCAGGGCTATTACCCGGCCAATCCAACAGAGGGATATTTTTTTCTGCCAAAAAAGCTTTAATAGACCGAGCAGTGTGGCAGGGAGCTCCATCTTGCATGAAAGTGAATGGTTCCCCATTTGGAAACCATTCTCTGAGCTGCGGAATCAACCGATTTTGTAATACTTCTTTGTACTGATCTTGCCTCATTATTCCTTTGACGACGTACTACACAAATTTTCTTCAAACATCTCTCTGACCGTGGAGTGAAAATTGGTTTTCTACCGCATCTTTTCTTTCTTTTCGGGCTTAATTCCTTCCCTGACTCAATTTTTCTTTTTTATGCGTCGTACACTAGCTTCAGAAACCTCCAATCTTCGTGATATTTCTCGGTTTGTAAATGTTTTCGCAATCACAAGGGCCTTCACTTCAGCTTTTTTACGTGGTGAAAGATCGCCTTTTCTACCCATAATGAAAATAGTCCAATTACTTTTTTAAAACACTGCATACAAAATAAACTAATAACTGAGTAGTATAAAACTGTTAAACAAACAATCACAGTCCATAAAGCCACAGAAACACGTCCATACCTGACTCGATTCCGATCGCGACTGATATAGGTTTGTACTTATTTATGTTCATGTATCACTTTGTCAACACAGTGTTGCCATATGTTAAAAATAAATACAAATATGTAGTCTACAACAATTCTTTTAAATAAAAATCAATAATATTGTAGTTTAAATATACCATTATTGCATAAAAACTCTTAAGAAACATAAAATTACTAAAAAAAATACAGTGTGTCTAATAATTTGGCCAGGGACTGTATATATGAAACAAACCTCAAGGAATAATGAGTTATGGTTAAACCACCCCTATAAGCCTAAATATTTCATAATTATTTTTATTGCATAGATTTTTTCACATTACGGTCAAGATCATCCGTCTGTTTACCTGCGTTACCCTCAGACGAAAGTGTATATTTGAAATTTAAGACGCCGCGCCGGACGAAAATGTACGTCTTAATTTATGCAAAAAGTGATTACAGACGAAACTGTAATCTCCGCAGAAAAGAACTTCAGCTGACAGACAACACAAAACAAGTAGTAAGGCATCACATTTGGGTTTATCACTTTTTTATGGAAAAAAGAATTCCAACTTTGGATATGATCCTGTAAGATACAATAACTCACCCAGAAATACCGAAAATGAGTAGAGTAAAACTATGGAGTGTTTTAACAAGGTACGAATTTTTATTGGGAGAAGTGTAAAAGAAAATTTTTTTTGATAGAAAGTGGAGAAATTGTACTCTGGAAAGATACCATTTAAGGAAGCTCGCTCTGAAGGAAAAAGGGTATATTACTTAGATGAGACGTGGATAAATGAAGAGTATATAGTCAAGAAATTTTGGCAAGATGGGAATATCAAAATTTCTCGCTCAGCATTTAATGAACGTCTCGTTACTGGTCTTAAACCGCCATCTGCTAAGGGACGTAAGTTAATTATTACGCATTTTGGAAGCGAAAGTTTTGTAGATGGAGGTCTTTTAACATTCGTATCCAAGAAAACAGCAGATTATCATGAAGATCTGAATTTCGATGTATTTGAAGATTTTTTTTTCACAGATGATAGACTTAATAATTACTAGACGGTTCTGATATTGTAACGAATAATGCAAGCTATCATTTTAAAAAATTAGAACGAGTTCTAACTTTGGGTTGGCTGAAAAAGAACATCTAATCTTGGATGACTGAGAAAAACATTTCATTCCCAAAAGACAGCCTTCAGAGAGGCTTGAAGTTCTTAGAAATAAAGACACAAAGTACAGAAGTTTCATCATTGACGAAATGGCAAAAAATGTAATATTACTGTTTATCGGCTGCCACCCTGTCATTGCAAACTCAATTCAATGGAATTTATATGAGCACAGGTTAAAGGAGAAGTCTCCAGGAACAATATGACCTATAAATTAGCAGACGTACAAATCCTGAATGCCATATCTAATGTTTCCACCGAAAATGCGTCGAGCATGTATTGTGGGTGGAAGATAAAATGTGGACTGTGGACAGTGGACAGTGGATGCCATTGTTGAACTTTTAATTATACATGTAAATTCAAATGAGTCGGACAATGATAGTTCCTCAACCATGATGGAGATAGAAGATTGGTAATACTTTTTTCATTGTTAATTGACTTCCTCTTTTGTATATTTTTTAATTAATAATGTTTCATCATAAAATGTTATTTTTTCTAATGATAAAACTGTTTCATTCATACTATTCGCAAATAATACGTATACGCTCAGGCGCACCACCACTGGCCAGAACTATTTCAGACTATTTAGCCCCAAACAACAAAAAAGGGTCGTTTTCCTATTGTATTCACATACATAAGAGATTGCGAATATTAGACCGACGCCAAATGGTATTCCAATAAAGTTAACGAACTGCTATATTACAGGTAAAATGTAGGTAAAACTCTGGGGCCCTTACGAGTACTTAATGCTTATTTGCATAATTCTAGATGATTTATTGTTATCACTTTCAAATAAATAGAGTATAATATTTTTGTTGCAGCATTTTTAAAACCAAGTTAAGAGAGAAACACTGGGAATATGCCGAAATCAATCAATATTGGAGCGAAATTAACGCATCGTCCAAATAATCTATTACTGAAATATAGTAGATTGGCTTATGTAATTTTTTATATGTTTTAATAATAAATATATCTGTTATTTGTATTTTTAAAGGAGTATTTTTTTGTTTGTACGAATATTTTAGGAAAAATCGTTTCCATATATTTATCCGTTTATATTTGTCTCAACATTTTTTATCGGAATTCAGGTATTAAATGGGGGGAAAAGCCCCGATGTCTGATTAAATATGCAATCTAACCCTTTTTTATTCTGATGAATGAATAATTTACCAGTGCGATCTTGAATCAAAACAATAATCAACATAGTGAACAGAGAAGGGAGATAAGTCACCTCGCAAATTCAAAATTTGGTGAAATTCTGCAAAGATTATTGTTACCATCTCTGGAACACATTATTTTTGCTGACTACTGTCTAAAGACCACTACAGTGCAATTACTACGCTGAATTAAGTGACATATTTGGCGAAACTGGAAAAAAGAAAGGGTGTGGAAGCGTTAGCAGCAGTGTTTGTTTAACCAAGATAACGCCTTTTGTCCACACAGCTCAAATTGCCAAACATGGTATTCGCGAAGCTGCACTTGAAGAATTAATTATTCACCATACAGTCCTGACTTAGTACCGAGCGCTTATTATCTGTTTAGGAATTTGAAAAAAGTCTCGAGTGCCACAGATAAATGGAATAAGCAGAGGTTATGTGAGCCATGCAACAGCATTTCGCAGCCAAATCACTAGCTTTTTGAATTTCCTTTACCTTGCGTTCTTCTATATTAAGCTCAGTTTTTAAACTTCCCTGTATATATATATATATATATATATATATATATATATATATATATATATATATATATATATATATATATATAGGGTGTCCTAGTATTCCGTGTACATAGAGTTACGGTGGATTTCTGAGATGAAAATATGACCATTTAATCCAACTTACCTTAGTCCAAAAATTCGTAATTTTTAAGATACAGAGTGTCAAAGTTATATATATATATAACAAGGATTTTCTACAGCTGACGCTGTCTTCCTTCTCTCAGCCTTTGATTCCATCCGTTTCTATCTTCCCAGTCTCCATCTGTTAGACCCTGTCCTCCATAGCCTCATCCACATCGTCTCTCCACGATCGTCTGGCTCTTCCTCTTTTTCTTCTCCCTATAGGGCTCCACTCCGTTATTTTCTTTATCCACCTGTTATCTTCGCTTCGTCTTATGTGTCCATACCATTTTAATCGTTTTTTTTTTTAGTGTTCCGTACGGAACACTTAGAAGATCACTTCGGTGTCTGTCTGTCTGTCACACCCGATTTTCTCCGAAACTATTTGACATAGAAAGGTGAAATTTGGTACTAATATAGGAATTGATGGCCTCATCAGAGCCATGTAGTTTTGAGAATTAAATTTTGACTTAAGGGGTTAGTTTTGGGGGGGGAAGTCGGAAGTGAAAAAAAAAAAAAAATTTTACTAGGTCATCGAGTGTGGTGTCAAATGAAAGCTTGTGAAAACACGAGTAAAAAATATATATATAATATTATACTTGCGCGCACTTTTCTGTGTATTATTTTTAAAAATTCGCGAAAAATCGCTGTCCCGGGTCTTATTTCGAAAAGTACTTATCAAAAAATTTCGAAAAAATTCTGAAATATTCTCCACGGGGTGTAGATTGAACGAAAATTATCACGAGTGCATTACCTTTAATAATATATATGGTATATAAAAAAAACAAAAATTTCAAGGTCATCAGATTTCAGTAAAGATTGGAAACAAACTTTGTTGAAAAACTCATTTGGGGTGTGTTTTGTGAAGTCACTGATCATTTTATACCACCGTAACATAAATTATGACTTAAGGGGTTCGTTTTGAGGGGTGAAATCGGAAGTGAAAAAAAATTTTTTTACTAGGTCATCGAGTGTGGTGTCAAATGAAAGCTTGTGAAAACACGAGTAAAAAATATATATATAATGTAATACTTGCGCACACTTTTCTTCGTATTACTTTTAAAATATCGCTGTCCTCTACCTTATCTCGAAAAGTACTGATCAAAAAATTTTGAAAAAATTCTGGAATATTCTCCACGGGGTATAGATTGAACGAAAATTATCACGAGTGCATTACCTTTAATAATTTATTTGATATATAAAAAAAAAACAAAATTTCAAGGTCACCAGTTTTCAGTAAAGATTGGAAACAAACTTTGTTGAAAACTCCTTTGTGGTGTGTTTTGTGAAGTCACTGATCATTTTATACCACCCTAACAAACGGAATACTAATTGTGCAAGTTCAACTTGCACTTGACCGGTTTTTTTATTAAATGTTTGGAAATTGTTCTAGTTATTTTCCTTGTGGGATAAATTAAAGAGATTGCTTGTTTAAAGGATTTTTTAATCAAGATATTATCTATAATGTTGGGGTCATATCCATTATTAAATGCTATTTGATTATGTTAAATTCTTTGTTAAAATTAGTTTTAGTCATAGGGATATGTAACAATCTATGTATGAAAGAGTTAAAAGCTGCCATTGCCATGAGGATAAGGGGGGGATGAACTATTGTGTATGACTTTGTTAGTATGTGAAAAATCGAGAAATCGTGTTTATTGTTCACTTTTGATATAGATATGTCTAAGAAATTTATAAAGTTATTGGTTTCTAATTCTATGGTAAATTTATATATTAGGATGCGAATTATTTAGGAAGTTAAGGAGGATTGTTAGTTGTCTATCTGTTCCCGTGAAACAGGAAATTATATCGTCAACATATCTATACCAGTAAACAATATTTTTGCTTACCGCGTTTTGATGAACTTTTAGTTCTAAATGATCCATGAAAATTTCCGCTAGTAAAGGGCTTAAAGGATTACCCATTATTAGACCTTCTTTAGATGTATAACAGTTATCGTTGAATTCAAAATAGCTTTGATCCAAGTACGTCGTAAGTAAATCTAAAATATCCCGTTTAATAATTTCGTTTACTTTATTCTTGATTAAGAGCTAATCTACTAATTCTATGACTTCATATGGTGGGATACTAGGAAATAAGTTTTGTACATCAAATGAGATATATATATATATATATATATATATATATATATATATATATATATATATATATATATATATATATATATATATATATATAATTCTAAGCACCTTTCTGTTATTAATCCTTATTAAAGTATAAAAAAGCATATTCTCCTTTGAAGAGCCCATATTATTTGAAAGAAGACTTTGGGGCAGATATCAAACTCAAAAATTAGCGAATAATCTTGTTTCTGTAAACTGCGATTGATCTCTCATCGTATGAAGCTCTACTCGATCGTTGACTTTGTATAGTTATCATGCTTTTATTAGAAAACAAAATCAAAAGGTTATCAGCGATTTATAATTAAAATTGTTTACCAAAATTTACGTATTTTTACAACAACACCTTTCAATAATTATTTTTAAAACCAATAGTTGTTTATTACTGAACGCGCATTTATAATTATCACTAAAAATTTGAATATCATTAAGACAGCTTATCATTGAAGAACAGGATCTTCTCTGTGGAATATTTTAAATAAAATTATTGGAGAGTTTCTGCATACGGTTACTGTTGCTTTCTTAAGGTACACAATTAGGAGGCAAAGACCAAATTATTCGTGGATAAAATTGTGGAAGATTTGCAACAGAATTCAAAAACCTGAAAGCATCGGGTTATGAATTAACGTCTCACTGCGCTTAGTTTACCCGATAATTGGGGGATAAGGGAGGAGCCTTCGTGCAGAAAGTTGCTTCCGAGTGTCCCCTGGAAACGATAGTTTCCTCTCACACCCAGAAGCAGTGTACTAAAGAGTTGAAATACCTCAGGAAAACATAGAAAGGCTCTCTTCAGAGCCAGTTTTGAAGATCACATCCGTAAACATAGAAGGACTGTCATCATGCAAGGGAAAGGTTTTACATGATCTCTGCCAAATGCATAAACGTGACATACTGTGTGTGCAAGAAACACAGAAACACAGAAACACCAAAGTTCAGAGAATAATATTAATTACAAAGACCTTATGCGCAGTACAGAAGTCCAATACTTGCGAAACGAGACATCCGAATATTAACAGCCTGTAGGCTGATATAAATCTGCATCGAAATCCAAAAAAATTAGTTATATTTTATTGCTGGAATCTCTTCTTTTTGATGTGTATAACGAAAAAAAGAGTATGTCACCCTCCCTATAAGTCCCCCTCCCCTCGGCTTCCTTCCCTTATTTTCGGTTGAAAAGGTTAAAAAAACGGTTTTTTTTTTTTTTGCATTTGCGGCTTTCCTGTTGATTTTAGAGAAAAATATTTGAAATAAAAAATATTCTATGGAAAATTTCCGATCGTCATAGGAATTTTAGAAAAAAAAATTACGTCAATTTTCACCGCTAGAGAGTGGTTTAAGTACACACACGAAAAGTTTAAGAGAAATATGCATTATAAATTTGTATTTTTACATGTATATATATAAATATATATATATATATATATATATATATATATATATATATATATATATATATATATATATATATATATATATATACATACATATATACATATATATATATATATATATATATATATATATATATATATATATATATATATATATTTATATATATATATATATATATATATATATATGCATGGATAAACTTACGCACACGCATATGCCCTCACACACACACTTATATTTCTTATATTCCTATTTAGTTACGTGAAATTAGAGGATTGTTTAAATAAATAACACTTTTAAGAAAATTTAATCATTGTTATGAGTATTATATTCTGTAATTAAAATTTATAAATATAAGTTATTTCAATCATTGTCAAGTCAAGCACAATCGCAACTTTCAGAATCATTTTCTGAACAAGAAGATTGTTCGCGATCTTTACAAACATTTGGACACAGTTTCTTTATCATCTTGTAATTCAGCTTCATCAACTGGTGTGCAGTTTTCACAATCTCTACCACTGCAACGGGAGCACACATCCTTCTGTGCACTTGCAAGATATCATATTTAAAATTTCGTCAGGTACAGGATGATCATCTTTTCCTAAAGCCAGTGGCATTAACTCATTTTCATTTTTGATCCAGCCCCTAACTTTGAATTTGTTAGTATGCTCTTAAAGAGTGACGCTTAGGTCCACCTTCAGTAGGAGGTAATTTTGCTATGTCAAATGTATCATTTTTAGCACTTTTACAAAACATTCGTACCGAAAATCATTCAAGCTAATTTTTGGATTTTTCAAACGATACGTATCAAAATTTCAGGACATTTCGACGATTAGTTTACAAGTTACAGTGGTTTTAGTGACGCTACTTTTGATATTTTGAAAACAATGGAAAAAATCGAATTTCGTGTGTCGATCAAACACTGTTTTTTGCCCCTGGAAAATCACTCATCATTTACGGGTATGCTGAATTTAAACGCGGTCGTACAGACACAAATGATGCTGAACGCTTTGGACGCCCAAATGAGGTGGTTACACCGGAAAATATAAAAAAAACTCTACAAAATTGTTTTGGATGACCGTAAAGTGAAATTGCGTGAGATAGCTGACGCCCTAAGGATATCAAAAGAACGTGTTGGTTGCATGAACATTTGGGGATGAGAAAGCTCTGTTCGAAATGGGCTCCGCGTTTGCTCACAGTTAACCAAAAACAACAACGTGTTGATGATTCTGAGCGCTATTTAGACTTGTTTAAGCGCAATAAAAAGGATTTTTTTTCATGCGATATGTGCCAGTGGATGAAACATGGATCCACCACTATACACCTGAATTAAATCGGCAGTCAGCTGAGTGGACAGCAGCCGGTGAAAGCCGCCCGAAGCGACCAAAGACATAACATTCGGCTGGGGAGGTTTTAGGATGCACATGGAACAATTTTTATTGACTATGCTGAGACGGGAAAAACATCAATAGTGAGTATTACATAAAGTTATTGGTGTGTTTGAAGGCCGAAATCGCAAAAAAGCGGCCCCAAATGAACAAGAAAAAAGTTCTCTTTCATCAAGACAATGCACCGTGTCACAAGTCAATGTTAACGATGGCAAAATTGCATGAATTGAAGTTCGAATTGCTTCCTCATTCATTGTATTCTCCAGATTTGATCCCCAGCGACTATTATCTATTCGTAGACCTCAAAAAAATGCTTGCGGAAAAGAGATTTGGCTCCAATGAAGAAGTTATCGCCGAAACTGAGGCCTATTTTGAAGGCAAAGACAAATCCTTCTACAAGAAAGGTATAGAAATGTTAAAAAAAAACCGCTGGATTGATTGTATCGCTCTTGAAGGAGACCATATTGATGAATAAAGTAGAATTTTGCAAAAAAAAAGTGTTTTAAGTAACTAGGCCAAAAACTTTTCAGCCTCTCTACATAAAAATACTATTTATAAATATAAAAATATTTGTGTGTGTGTGTGTGTGTGAAAATGTTTATCCATGCATCTATATAAACAAAAGCGTAAAAATATAAGTTTATAATGCATATTTCCCTTCAACTCTTCATGTGAGTACTTAAAACGCCCTCTAAGGGTGAAAATTGGCGTCATTTTTCTTTTTAAAAGACATTTTTCTCTAGAGTTAACAGTAAAGCTATAAATTGCAAAAGAAACGTTTTTTAACCTTTTCAATTAAAAACACGGGGGGAATGCCGAGAAGTGGACTTTTTTTTCAATGTACACATAAAAAAAAGAGATTCCATCAATAAAATATAACTTGGGAATTTTTTTGGATATGTCTCCTTTTTTGCAATTTTTTTTATCAGACTACTATAACACAGATAAGCAAAATATGGGTATCAGTATATAAACCATCACCTTTCCATTTTGATCATACAAATACTTTTCATCGGGAAAAATAATCCATTGTTATTGGGGAGTTCAACACCCACAGTCAAGTGTGGAGCTATGCCCAGGATGATGGGAATGAAGAGGCGGTTTTGGCATCGCAGGAGATGTTTCTCATCCATGTCAGTAAGCTTTCCTCGTCCTTTAATAGGGGAAGATGAAGAAAGGGTTATAATGGTAATGCGAGGATATCTGCACTCGAGGAACTGTGACGTGAAACCGATGTGCAAAAGTTATTTATTTTAAAAAGAAAATGAATAATGAGTAGTTTTGCGGAATTAATGAACTTTTATTGCTTCATATATTTTCATATTATCTATTGGTGATCTCTCTCTGTAGAATTTAAGAAAATCGCTAACCAGTGGCAGATATTCTCTATTAAATAAAAATTATTAATTTTAAAACATCTATAATCTAATTTTAATAGTTGTTTTTAAGAAATAATTATTTGTTTGTTACTTATCGCCTAGTCCTTATGGAAATTTGCGATAAATAGTGAATAAAATTTGTAGTTTGTTTTTGTCCATTGTCATAAAAGCACTTTAATTGTTGGTAGTTTTTAAATTCGAATAAAATATGTCGGGAATATTACCTGAAACTTTTGTACCAGGTTTCCACGATGAAAAAGAAGTGCGCAAAATGACATACAATGAGTTTGGAAGTACCGGATTGAAAGTATCAAAATTGTCTTTTGGAACTGGCGTATTCTGTTATGCTTACAAGTAAGTAGAACTTTACGAAGCTGGGTTTTTCACAAGGGAGGGAACTCACGTTTTTGGGACTATTTCTAGGCAGCGGCGTAGCTAGATTTTAAAAACAGGGAGACTAGCAGATGGATCAAAAGGATATTTTTAGGGAAAAACAACCATATATTAAGACTTATGGGAGGGTTTTTTTTTGTAGACCCATGAATGTAGATAAGCATACATTCTTCAAGTGAATATTGTACTTAAATTCAAATGCAAAGTTCCGTAATTTTCTCTTAGCAGTAAAAGTAAATATATATAGTGCTGTAAAAAAAGGTCAAAATAATGAGATAGGCATAGTTTAGATACAGCAATATTATGATTTTATCCTCTCCGAGGTATCACCAGGAGTATTGTCCTGCGTTTTGGACCTCGAAAAACTTGTGCTCTTTTGTTTATAAACAATTTAAGTTTTCAAAACGCGTTTTTTGAGCTTAAAATGTGAATAACTCCGGTTATATATGTCGGATCGAGACCAAAAAAACCAAACTCTTCGTAATGAAATTTTCCACAAATCCTCGTTGGTTTTAAATCGCTCAAGTGCGTACATAACCTACAAAATTGAAAAAATCAGGCAAAAAACTGTTTTTTTTTTTCATTCTATTGAACAAGTCGACTAAGTTAACCGAACAACTTGAAACTTTCAGATAATATGCCTTTTGTTATAGTAAAAATACCCTGACATTTTGGTACGAAAATATTGAACTCAGTGGGCACAATTATATTTGTTATTTAAAATTTGAATTGTCAGCTATTTTATGCCATTTAGTCCGGAATGGATCTTTTTTTTTTTTCAAAATTCAGGTCTCGACGTTAGCTTTCCGATGTCATTAAGAATATTTTTTTTGGAATCATTTTAACCTTTTTTTACATTTGTTTAATAACACAGGGGAACAGCTGTTTTGGTGTCGAGGTTTTTTGAGCTGATTCTATATCAATTTGATGTCCTGAATTCAAATAACGTATTCATTTGTACCTAGGAGCTCAAATTTTTAAGATATACAATTTTAGAGAATATAAGTTACATTATTGTAACTCAAATCCGTAAGTGCAGTAAACAAAAGTAGATACGAAATTTTTATTTTAGTTATACAAAATACAATATTATGTCGTACTTACAAACAAAAAAAAAACATTGAAGAAATGAAATAGTCACTCAACACTTGGAAAGCTTCTTTTCCGCGACATTCTTGAATGTTTTTTTAAACAGTCCCTTTTTAAACTCCAGCAGTAATCTGCCATCATGTGCATGTCCCATCTTCCTTGGTAGCGGTCCTCCATAACTTTAATATCTTGGTGAAATCTTTCACCTTATTCCTCACTCATCTCTCCTAAATTTTCTGGAAAACGGTCTAAGCGGCTGTGTAAATAGTGTATTTTAATACTCATATTGCACCCTAAGGATTTGAAACTATTAAGCATCTTGTTAACCATTTCAACATAGTTTTGAGCTTTATGTTTGCCTAGAAAATTTTCTACAACTGCAACAAATGATGTCCAAGCTTCTCGTTCAACTTGATTCATTGAATTTATGAAGGCAGGATCCTTAATTAATCGTCTTATTTGTGGGCCGTCAAATATCCCTGCTTTGAGTTTTTCTGTGCTCAACTGATGCATTTTTACCCCTATATATGCAAAACAAGACCCATTCTTATCAAGAGCCTTTACAAATTGCTTCATTAAGCCCAACTTTATATGTAACGGAGGAAGTATGATTTTTTCTCTTTCAACCAAAGCGTCGTTAATGACATTATTTTCCCCAACGTCCATGTTTTCTCTCTGAGGCCAATCTTTTCTAACCCAGTGGTGTGTTTTGTCCCTACTATCCCAGAGGCACAAGAAACACGGATATTTCGTGTAACCACTTTGCTGCCCAAGAAGAAAGTTTACCATTTTTAAGTCTACACAAATCATCCATTGATGTTCGTAATACTTTATCTTCTGCAAGACCAAAGCTATGGTATTATATTCTTCTTTCAGTTTCGTTGAGTGAGCTAGTGGTATTGAACCATATTTATTCCCATTATGTAGAAGGACACATTTTAAACTTCGCTTTGAACGGTCAATAAATAGGCGCCAATCATCTAGAATATATTCAGAAAGTCACATTTCTTTCATGAGTCCCCTAATTTCGTGACAAAATACAAGATTGTCTTCTTGAGAAAAGAATGGTAGCAGATCTTTTTCTCTTGTAAGGTAAAAGGTAATTTTGGTTCCTTGTTCCAGTAAATTTTTGTCGTTCAACCTAGAAGCCAGTACTTCAGAAGCTTTTTTCGATAAATTGAGATCCCTGGTGAGATCATTTAATTCATTTTGATTGAAGCGTTGAGGAACTGATGACGTCCCCTCATAGTCACTGTTAGTTTCATTAGCATCTGAAGAGCAATCAGAGGGAAAATATTCGTCATCAGAGATATGTGGTAGCTGATGAAATGTTGGAATCGGTATTTCATCTGAGTGCGGGATAGGGCGTATTGCCGAGTCTAAATTGGGATAAGTCCACTTACTGCGGTTATTTCGATTGATTCCATTAGTATTTACTAAACAGAAATAACAATCATTGAAGTGGTTTTTTGGTTCTCTCCAAACCATTGGTACGCCGAATTTTAGACATTTTCTTTTCCCGGTAGTCCACTGCCGTAAATGCTCTGTACAAGTTTTACATACGAGATGCGGGGCCCACGTTTTGTCCTGATCACCAAGCTTAACTCCAAAGTATCCAAGATACGCTCGCTTTACAAAGTCAGTAATAGTTTGTCTGTTTTGTTGAAACATGTATTCTCCGCATATATAGCAAAACACATCAGGTTGATTTACACAACTTCTTCTTGAACTGGAACCTGAACTCATTTTAATTCTGTTCAATAACACAAAAACACTCTTTTCTTAACATAAAATAACACGCCGAATTCGATCTACTCTCATTAGTAAGAACGCACAAACTGACGAGACTTACCCGAGTTAGGTGATTAAAAGGGTCAGTTCAGGTACCTGATAGGCAATGGTTCCACTATTTATAGATTTACCTGGAATTTACTCAATTACAGACTGACAATAAAACCATTGTACCTACATTAATGAATATATAATAATTTTAGAACTCTCATAAATGAATATACTGAATAAAAACCACATTGGTAGATAAGTTGATGTATCTAAAAAAAGTAGAGCTGATAGAGAAAAACAGATTGCATGTATAGATTTAGCGTCCCAAATATAGTTAAAATCAGCTCTAAAATCCCAGGCACCAAAATAAAAATATTTTTTTGTTGCCCTGTATAATCAAATAAGTCTTTTTGAAAAAAAATTGTCAACGAAAATGATTTTTTGAAAATAAAGGTCTCGCGATTCTCTAACAGATGTGATAAAAAATTTTCAAATTGTTTTAATTAAATGACCGAAAAAAACGCATTTGTTGTTATTTGATTAATAAACAAATATAAAAAAAACGGTTAAAAAGAACCAAAAAGATTTTTTAAATGGCAGAAAGCTGTCTTTGTAAAAAAAAAGATTCATTTTGGACGAAATGGCATAAAATGGCGGACAATTCAAATTTTAAATAACAAATTCAATTGTGCCCACTGGGTGCAATATTTCTGTACCAAAATTTCAGGGTATTTTTGCTATAACAAAAGGCATATTTTCTAAAAGTTTCAAGCCTATCGGTTCACCTAATCGACCTTTATAATAAAATGAAAAAAATTACAGTTTTTTGCTTGTTTTTTAATTTTGTAGGTTATGTACACCCTTGAGCGACTTTAAACTAACGAGGATTGATTTATTGGAAATTTCATTACAAAGAGTTTGTTTTTTTTTTGTTTCGATCCCAATTATATAACCGGATTTATTCACATTTTAAGCTCAAAAAACGTGTTTTAAAAACTTAAGGTAGTTCACTCGTAAATATTGCAAATGGGCCAATGAAGTATAAAAAAAGCATAGTTTCGTGTATATTTTAAGAATTTTACGAATTTTTTAAAAACTTAATACTTGGTAAAAAAAAATTAGAAAAATTTTGAAATAAGAATAATTTTTTTATCGATTTTTTTAACAAATGGATAAAAAAAATATAAATATTTAAAGTTGATAATTGTTTAAAAGAATAACCGCGTAATGAGGGACAAATATCCCAATTTGACAACGCTGTATGTCGTCATATTTTACGCGCCAACATTCAAACAAGCATTTAAAATGATTAACTTTTAAACAGAAATTCATTTGTATGTTAAATAATTAATTGAATAAACACAATATTTTATCAACTTTATCTATAATTATCAAATAAAAATATTAAATGTAATAATTAAAAATTTGAATTTGTATCTTGATATTTATTATTTTTTTGTATTGTGTGTAGTATTTAAAAGATTTATATTTAACAAAATATGTTTGTAGGTTCAATAATTTTTCAATATTTTAAGTTAATATTATATTTATTTATTAACATTGTTACATATCAATTGATAACGATATTAAATATATATTAAAAAAACCGTTTTATAAATCTTCTCAGTAAAACTAAATAATTACCATATAAATACAAGTCGCCATTAATATGGTATGTTCTAAGCCCGTAAATTTGAAAGCGTGGTAATTAATCGGTTGCGTAGGCCTAATATAAACATTGAATATTTTATCCCGACATTTCCCCGGTATTTGCAAAATATGCATACCTATCGATGGTGTCAGACAGGCTAGGATTGACAAACAAGAGATTTTTTTTTTGTCAAGGAGAAATCCGCCTTATGGATTCTGGAGCAGTTTGCGTCACCATAAGGGTACCCCAAAGTGCTCCAGTTATGTGGGGCTCTCCAACCTGAAGGGTTGGCGTACCCACTAAAACTCCTTGTGAGCCGGGAAAACCCTCTACTCCTTTTACATGTCTGAGCTTTTAATATCTAGATTGTTTGATGAAGCTAAACACTAGGCTAATTCACTCACTAACACTAATGTTAATTTCACTCACTAGAACTTAACCTACCTTATCCTAACTAACCCTAAACTAACCTACTTCCTCAACGATGGAGTGTTTGTACAATGATAGTATATTAATTCTATTCAGAAGGAGTGGCTCAACTAACCTACGGCCTTAAGATAAAGTCGAGGTTTGTTGTCTGTCTTTGTTAGTCTGGTGGTAAGATGTCAGTCGGCTGCAAATATCTACCCGCGACATTCACATTGCCACTGAAAGTGTTCGCAATCTCTGGGTTAGAATGAACCGCGGCTTTCTCAAGGAAGCGAAGCTGGGAAACACGAGTGAAGTCTTTAATCATGGGTATATCAAACTCCCGGTGCAACTGATTGTTGCGAACGAACCAAGGAGCACCTGCAATGATCCGAAGGGCTTTGTTTTGAACTGCCTGGATCTTGGCCCGGTGAGGTTTTGACTTCTGACACCAGGCCTGGCAGGCGTACGTAAGTCCGGCCCTGATTATCATCTTGTAAATTAACAACTTGTTGTCAGTTGATAATTTACTCCGACGATTCGGGAGCGGATACAGCTTCCCAAGAAGCTGATTTGCCTTACGCACGACCATTGGGACTTGGTCCTTCCATACCAGCCGTTTGTCGTATAGAAGGCCCAGGTATTTGATGTTTTTGGCCCACCTGAGCCTAGTTCCATTTAGGGAGAGTTGAGGAGGGGCTGTGCGGGTACCTTTTTCAAAAATTATTGCCTGGGTTTTGGCTGGATTGACCTTAATCCTCCAACGATCAAACCAGTCCGAGAGACGTCCAAGATGACGTTGAAGTCTGACAATGACATAATTTATCCCCGCAGCCGAGGCAGTGATTGCCGTGTCATCTGCATACAATTGAAGATTAGTAAAGGGATCCCTAGGGATATCAGAAGAAAAAATATTAAAAAGATGTGGAGACAGGGCAGAACCTTGAGGGACACCGGCCCTTATCCTCTTAACCTCAGACAATGACTGTTCAACGCGAACTTGAAAAGTTCTACCGGACAGGAAGGATTGAACCAACGTGATAAGATGAGGAGGATAGCCGAAGCGGATAAGTTTAAGAATTAAACCTTCATGCCAGACTTTGTCGAATGCCTTGGAAATATCAAGGAACACAGCACCAACCCGGAAGCCACGGTTGAAGTTACTGGAAATAAACTGGGCCAATTTAGCGGTAGGATGAATCATACCATGTTTAGGTTGAAAGCCGAATTGTTCGTCAGGGATGACATTGAGTTCGGTGCTCTTGTCTCTGATTTCCTCGAGGACAACTTTCTCCGCCACCTTGCCCAACGTTGAAATTAGGCTAATGGGACGGTAGCTATCGGCCTCGTGGGAAGGAGAGCCAGGCTTCCGAATCATTACAATTTCAGCTTTCTTCCAGGAAACAGGAAAATAACTTAAACGAAAAATGCCATTGATGATATTTGTAATCTCAGCAATTTGTTTCGTGGGTAACTCTCTCAGGGATCCGACAGAAATTTTGTCATGACCTGGAGCTTTTCTAACTGGACGGGACTGAATGATTGACTTAACTGTTTGCGGAGTCGTGAAAGTCCGCACAGGGGGAAATGGAGTTTGATTGAAGATACGAATGGTTTCAGCCACCACCGCATCTCTGCCGAACCTTGGGTGACTATGAGGATTAGGTTGAAACCTATCCTCAAGCATTTCTGCGAATAGACCCCGCCTTCTCCGCAGGAGACGAAGCAATGCCATTCACATGGCGAAGTGAGGGAATTTTGCTCGGCCCATCATTAGAAATGGCTCTCGCCATTTTCCAAACTGAAGGGATGTCAGGATTTATACTTTCGAGTTTGGAATTCCATCTATCATTATGGAATTGATAGAGGGCCGCTCTGACCAATTCAATATGTTGATTCGCGAGCCTTTTGATATTAGGATCGCCAGTCCTTATAGCTCTCCGCCTGATGCGATTTTTCTCCCCGGATAAGTTCTTTGATGTGGGCAGGAAGTTTACCCGACATCCGAGCTGGGAAGGTACGAGTGAAGGTGGCATGAGAAATTGCCTGCTGAATATCCACGGTTAACTTATTAACCGCTTCATCAAGTTCTTGAGAAGTATTGATCCTTGGAATTGGACCGGTACTTTGGAGATGCTGTCGGAAACGATTCCAATCAGTGAAATTTCGGGTAACGTTATCAGGAATCCTATCAGCCGGATTCCCGAGAGTGAGCATAATCGGAAGATGATCGGATGATAATTCATGAAAAACTGTGATATTATGGCGGAGGTTCAGATTTTTGACTAAGAAAACAAGAGAACGGATTCAACTGGTACTTATCCCAGAAGTTACGCAGTACGATGGTAGGATACAACGAATTGTATTAAGTACGCATACCTATTACTTCTGGGATAAGTACCAGTTGATTCCGTTCTCTTGTTTATTGTCCGATGGAGTAATAGGTACGAGTATGCCTACTTAATACAATTCGTTGTATCCTACCATCGTACTCCGTAACTTTTGGGATAAGTACCAGTTGACTCCGTTCTCTTGTTTGTCAATCCTAGCCTGACTGACGAGCCGTAATAAGACGAAACGCGTCTCAGGATGGATTTGACGGACAAGAGAACAGCTGGTAAACTGCTGAAATATGGACTTCTGTCTATTTTCAGTTGCTTTACAATGACTATCATTGAAAGCTTGAAAATCCCGATGTTTTTCTAAATCGAAATACACTAAGCCACAGCCCTCGGATGTAACTGAAACATTATTCAATATATTAGTTAACTTTTGAGGATTAAAAATGTCACCAGTGTGATAAACGTCCATGTGCAGTCCACAATTTGATTGATACTGTACCCCTACATGTTTTTCTTTATTTTTTCTCGTGGCTTCTTTATTTCTAACCAATAAATTTCCAAGTGTTTTCTTGTCATATAAGATCTTGTATGTTTCCCAGGGGGTTTATTGATGAGTTTTCCTTTGCAAATTTGCCTTGATGTCGCAACTGATTATAATCAAAAGGCATTTTTTATTTAAATTATATATTTTTTTTATTTTAAATAAAAGTAATACAGTTTAAACAGTAAACATACACAAAATATAATAACCCATATAAAACTTAATTCTATAGAGCATTGGTAGCGTTGCCACATTTATTTTCATTAAAAGTATGTATCCGCATATGACAGTTTCCATGTATCAAATACAGTCTCCAACAAAAATAAAATACTCTGCCATTTAGTAATTTAAACTTTTTGTATTTATTATCGGACTATAGTTTTGACTCCGAATGTCACGAGTGAACTACCTTAAATTGTTTATAAGCAAAAGAGCACACGTTTTTCGAGGTGCACAACTCCAATACTCCTGGCGATATCCCAAAGGGGATAAAATCATAATATCGCTGTATCTATGCTTTTTTTACTGCACTAATAACTTTAATACTTACATTACTTCATATACTTATTTATTTTTTAGCGACGTAGATATAGAAAAATGTAGAGAAACTTTGGTTTATGCTCTCAAAAAAGGAATAAATTATATCGACACAGCACCATATTATGGACATGGGGAATCTGAAGAAGTTTTAGGAAAGGTATTTATTGTTTTTCTTTCATTAGATCCCCCTTGACTTAGTTCATAACTTTTTCTATGGATAGATTATACAGGGCGTTTTTTAAGTTGGAGCATTATTTTGACCTACATACTACATGGCGTGGAAAATCCCGAGACTTTCGAGAGATGGCATCATAAACAAAAAATCTATATGATTTTCAGTTAGTGCCAACTTTTGGAAGATTCGTGCAAAATTTCCACATCATTTTGTCTATTAGTTTGCAGGTTACAGCTCTTTGAGTGATGCTACCTTTGATTTTTATAAAACGATGGAACAAAAAGAATTTGATTAAACATTGCTTTTTGATAGGAAAAAATGCAGCCTGAACCCAAAAGTGGCTTGAGAAGTATTATGGCACATCTGCTGTCTGAAAGAGGTAGCTGACATCGTGAAGGTATCAACAGAACGCGTTAGGCATATTTTGCATGAATATTTGCTTATGAAAAAGCTATGTGCCCGATGGATGTTGCGCACTCTCACGATTAATCAAAAACAGCAACCTGCCGAAGATTCAGAACGCTGTTTGGCACTGTTTCGGTGTAATCCAAAGGACTTTTTGCATCGATTCGTAACAATGGACGAAACATGTATCCACCACTACACGCCTGAGTCACCAGTCAGTCCGCGGAGTGAGTGAAACCGCATGAAAGCCGACCGAAGCGTCCAAAAACACAAATATTAGCTGGAAAGGTTTTGGCAAGTACTTTTTGGGATGCGTATATATCTTGAGAAGGGGGTTAGTAATCCCCGGAGATTATTACGTTGTTTCATAGAACCTGTTGAATGGAAAAAAAGGCCGCATTTAGCGAAGAAGAAAGTGTTGTTTCACCAAGATAATGCACCAGCTTACAACCCCCACAAAATCGATGGCGAAGTTGGACCAGTTGGGCAGTCCACCGTATTCACCAAATCTGGCCCCCAGCGATTATTACATCTTTTCAAATTTGAAAAAGTGGCTCTAAGAAAGAGATTTGGCCCAAATGAAGAAATCGAATGGGAAACTGAGGCTTATTATCATCAAATCGTACTATATGAAAGGTATACAAATGTTGGATTTTTTTTCAAGAATTTCGGGACTTTTCACCCCATGTAACACGTAGGTTGAAAAGTTTTTTGTTTAGCTACTTAAAACACATTTTTTTTCTGCTAAATTCGACTTTATTCATCAACACAGTCTCCTTCAAGAGCGATACAATTAATCCAACGCTTTTCTAATATTTCTATATCTTTCTTGTAGAAGGATTTGTCTTTGCCTTCAGTTTCGGCGATAACTTCTTCATTGGAGCCAAATCTCTTTCCCGCGAGCATTTTTTTGAGGTCTGCGAATAGATAATAGTCACTGGGGGCCAAATCTGGAGAATACGGTGGATGAGGAAGGAATTCGAACTTCAATTCATGCAATTTTGCCATCGTAACCATTGATTTGTGACACGGTGCATCGTCTTGATGGAAGAGCACTTTTTCTTGTTCATTTGGAGCCTTTTCTTTACGATTTCTGCCTTTAAACGCACCAATAAGTTTATGTGATAATCGCATAGTCGATGAAAATTATTCCATACGTATTCCAAAATACAGAGGCCAAAACCTTCCCAGCCAACTGTTGTGTCTTTGGTCGCTTCGGGCGGCTTTCACCGGCTGCTGTCCATTCCGCTGACTGCCGATTTGATTCCGATCTATAGTGGTTGATCGATGTTTCATCCATTGTCTTCTTAAACAGGTCCAAATAGCGCCCAGAATCATCAACACGTTATTGTTTTTGGTCTACTGTGAGCAAACGCGGTATCCATTTCGAACAGAGCTTTCTCATGCCCAAATGTTCATGCAAAATATGACCAACACGTTCTTTTGATATCTTTAGGGCCTCAGCTATCTCACGCAATTTTACTTTACGGTAATCCAAAACAATTTTGTGGATTTTTTTTTATGTTTTTCGGTGTAACCTCCTCATTTGGGCGTCCAGAACGTGCAGCATCATTTGTGTCTGTACGCTCGCGTTTAAATTCAGAATACCAGTAAATGATGAGTGATTTTTCAGGGGCGGAGTCCCCGTAACGCTTATCAAGCCATTGCTTTTCCCATCAAAAACAGTGTTTAATCAACACACGAAATTCGATGTTTTCGATTGTTTTGAAAATATCAAAAGTAGCGTCACTAAAACCACCGTAACTCGTAAATTAATCGTCGAAACGTCATGAAATATTGACACGTATCACTTTTCAGCCTACGTGTTGATATATAAAGTACTCAAAATAAATTATTTTAAAAACTCACAAAAAAAAACGCACTTGGTTTGGTCCTAAAGTATATATTCTAAATTATCACCATTCTCTTTTTTTATACATAAAGCCTTGTTTGCAGTATCCAAGATTTAGTGGGTGCAATTACAAGACAAAGATGACCTCAAATTATCAATACAGCGTTTTGTTTGTTCGGGATTTATTCCAGTGTAAAAATTTCAGTAAAAATTTCAAATGGGAATTCATCACCATCAGCTATCGTCAAACATAAGTCTCCCCTAAGTACGTCCATCTTTTTCGGTTTTGGGCCTTGTTTATCAAGTTGTATTCTACTAGTCTTTTGATGTCGTTAGACCATCGGGTTTGCGGGTGTTCTCTACTTCTTTTCTCGTTCCAGGGCCTTCAGTTGATTACTTTATGAGTCCATCGATCATCAGAGAGTCTTGCAATATTCCCCGCCTATCTCCACCTCAACCTGCTTACCCTCTCAGCTACATCAGTTATGTTGGACCTGCCTCGAAATTCTTCATTAGTCAGCCTATCCCTCAATGATATTCCCAACATACTCCTTTCCATCGCTCGTTGATCTACTTGTAGGCGATTTATAATTTCTTGATTCAAAGTCCACGTTTCCGTTTCGTATGTCCATACTGGCAACAAGCATTGATCAAATCGCTTTTAGTGTATTTGGGACATTGGAAAGGAAGGGGTTCCGCAGTCTGCCAAATGCATGGATATTACTATATTTTCTTGTGATTTTCTCGTTTTCAATGCTCAGTACTGCTTCTTTATCACAGTCGTCATTTGTCATGAACATGATTTTGGCGATGTTTATCTTCAGACCAATCTCTTTGGACTTGTTAAGTTCGTTCAGCATTTCTTCCAATTCTTCTTTGCTGTTATAAGCACAATATCATCCGCGAATCGCAAATGATTGAGTTGCTCCCCTCCTATATTTATATCCTTACTTATTCATGGAAGTTATTTAAAAAGATCCTCTATCGCTAGAGGAAATGGAAATTACAGTCTAGAATATTGCCCACTATTGTACTGGGTATCTTTAAGATTAGAATATTGGAATAAAAATTTTTGGAGATAATTTGAAAAATTACAGGCGGAATTTCGCAAGGCAATATTTTAATTTTATTCGGTTCCTCAATTGATCAAAGCAATGAAAGCATCCTTTCTATAATAATGATAATATTTACTTTTAAGAATTTTATTAGTTATGTTTTTTTTCTTTTAGATTCTAGAGGGTGTACCAAGAAAAGCATACTATATAGCTACCAAAATAGGACGTTATGATAAAGACCTAAAAACACAGTTTAATTTTACTGCCGAAAAAACCAAAGAAAGTATCGATCAATCTTTGAAACGGATGAAACTGGACTACGTTGATATTTTACAGGTAATTGATCTAGTTTGTTCTAACATTAATGGAAAATTATCTCAATTGTTTCCATTTCAATTATGTTGTGAATTAAACTTGGTGATAGGGTCTTTCATTGAAAATTATCATTTCTCAGTATATACACAGTGTGTCTCAAAGTAAACAGGTCTTTTTAATGTCAAAATAAACACTTATTATTTTGGCAAAATGCATTTATATAGTCGTTCGGGCGCGATACAGCGTTTTGCACGGAGTTTTTTAGCTCATATTTTGAGATGTCCTTTATTACCCTGGTCTGATTGGGTGTCTTCAGTGTGCACCTAACGCTTTCCTTTCACCTAAAAATATAATTTTGAGAATAGATAAATAAGTAAAGTTAACTAAAAAATTAACTAATAATTATTTTCAAAAGAGGTTTAAGGGTTATAGGTTCCCGCAACCAAGATTTTTTAGATCTTTGATAGGTTATCTGGTTTTCTAAACTGTTTTTTAATAAATATTTTTTCGGGTGTACACTTACGTTCGAATATAACAGTAGAAATTCATTTTACTAATTTAAAGAAGTAACAAACAGTTATGTTTTAAAAAGGATTTTATTCACAAATTTGATTTTCGAGTTCCAAATCGTCAACTACATTTAATACAGATGGGTTCAAAATGCCATTACTCTCCATTTCTTGATTTTCGTTTTCGGAATTTTCTTCATCTGTTTGACAATTTTCCACAAAACTTTGCTCCTCTGATCTCAGTAATTCGATTACTTCTGCTGGAAGCTTTAATTTGTTCTGGTGCTTGATGCGTTTATTCAACGAAAGGCTGGAAATAAGCGGATCTGATGTGTCCAATGCTCGATTAAAAACGTCTGTCAAGTTGTTCACCCGGCTACTTTTTCGTGCATGAAGCAATCTATCGGATTTATATATTTTATGGCGCGATTCAGAGGCATCCTCACCAAAGCATCCAACTGGAAGCACAGTCGACTCAATAATTTGCCGCGAATGTACAAGAACCTTATGTACAGTTGCTGTCATTGGTAACCATGGATACTTCTGCATGAACATTGTGGCCGTTTGAAAACAAAATTCTTCAAATTTACTCGAATCTAAAGGAAGCTGACATGATAAACATATTAAAATGACTTTTAAATTATAAATGAGTTCTTTGTCTATGCCTGTAATTTCAGACAATTTTAAATGTTCTTTGAACGCGTGCCGGGCCGTGTTACCGTCATTCGTACTCCCATAGCCACCAGTCTTAGGCTTATCAACGTGCAAACCAATTTCATCCCAAAATAACTGTTGGATGTCAGCCTTTCTTTTCGCAACTAAGGCTTTGTCAGCTTCATTTCTTATTTACCACTTTTCAATGTGAATTTTGTACCCTGCATACACAACAAATTCAAAAAAACGGATCCAGCAATGCAATGGGCTTATCCTATACTTTAAGTTCTCTTCTTTAGGTTTAAATTTGTGGTTTTGGGAATCTGTTATGCTCAGAAAATTATTTGGTGTAGCACCGCATAATGAACACGTTTGACTAGATTTAGTTTCAGTCAAAATATTTAATACTTTGCCATCAATTAAAGTTAAGTACAATTTAATTTTAACGCATAAAGTTTTTGTTTCACCAAGCATTACTTCAAAAGAACTTAAGGAATTTATTTTTTCCTCTATATTTTTCTTTTCTTTCAAAATGATTTCTTTAGTTTCCTTTGTGTATTCTAATTTTAATGGTCGACAAAATCTAATAGATTGTGGTGTACGATTGTTCCATAAAATATTTCCGGACGCTTCTATTAAACGCAAAGGTATAATTGTTGTGGCCAAAATAGAGGAGTCACAATTTTGAGACGAACCCGCCTTTTCAAACTGTTGTTTATAGTTTGTATAACCAGTACTACTGTCAAATCCATAAATGACAATGAGTTCGGCATATAAAATTTCAGTTTTTTTTGTTTCCATTAAGGTAGATATAACTTCCTCTTGCACTTTTATTATTCTTTCGGATGTATGCTGCAGTAACATTTCCAATGGAACTTTCGCTAATGTCTCAGTAACTATTACGCCATCTGGTCTGCATTTATATTTACTACATGTAAGTTCTTTGTATAGAGGATATATATATATATATATATATATATATATATATATATATATATATATATATATATATATATATATATATATATATCGCAATTTCTTATTTTATTTTCATATCTTATATTGCAATATTGCTCTTTTGACAAGTTGTTTTCTAAAAGAAAGGCTAGTCCTTCATCAGGAGATAGCTTAGTTGGTGTTGCTGTTGAAATTATTTTCCGTACTTTCGCGGCTCTAGTCGGAGTACTGACAGCTTCTTTTAAAACAACTGCTAAATCTAATTGGTTACATTTACGAGCAGCCGCAGATGCAGCAAGAACCAGGGGTTCAACTTCATTATTTTGATCTTTAGAGATTTCTGCTGCAACGTTTCTCTTTGTTCTCTCAGATTTTTGGCAGAAAGTTAATTGCGGTCGTCCACTTTTTGATTTAGTGGAGGCACGCTGCGTTTTACGTTTTTTTATCGAAGTATCGCCTTCAAGCCAAACAGCATGCTGTTTTTTTCGAAAAGTTTCAAAATCCGACCACTTTTACGCCACTTCATACTCATATTTGAACAAAATATTCGTGACTGCTCCTTTAAATATTGTTCAAAGTTTTCGGAACAATCAATCTCAGCAATGTATGAAAAGAAATGAGCATTTGTCAACTTCGTTGTGTTTCTCTCGCCATATATTGAATAACTCTGAATTTGGCACGCAGTAGTCAGCTGAAAAAAAATGCATTTTTTTAAAAAAGTAGCAGATAGTAGCAGCTAAAATATATTAAATTCGGAAGATAAATGACTGTCCTAGAGGACTATTATGATGTTATGTCTATCATGTGCTATCATTTTTTTGTAAGTATAAATAAAATTCCAATTCACAATTCCATTAGTTCATCTTAAGGTCACTTCAACTTTTCCGATTTAATCGATCTAATAGATGAGTTCACCAACTATATAATATTAAAGTACTTACCTTCGGCTTTATTTTCCATTTTTTAATTTTCAAAAACTATAAATTTTTATTACGAAAATTTTTGTTAGAAACTGTCACAAAATTCACTGCACTCAAATGTTTTTTGAAAACTAATTTAGAAATCGCAAGCAAAACAACTGATAAAGTGACTGAAAATCAATTTTGTCAAATAATTTAAAAAGATATGCCTACTTTGCTGTTTTTTTTTTATATTAAAGCAAAAAAAAATAAACTCTGCAAAAATTTTAATTTTTACTTTTGGCCAAAAAAAGGGGTAAAATTTCCTATAGTGCATGGTAACATCTTCTGATGTTTTTTGCAACCAACAAACATTTAGGTTTTATTCCACCTTATTATCTGCTTTTACAAATAGTCTGAAAATAATTAATTAGGGTATTCACACTGAACTTTATGAGGTAATATAAATTTAATAATGGAGATTTCCCATCGGTCATATGTATTTCTGTTCATTTAGAATGGAACCTGTGTTTTTCAAACGGTTTATCTCTAGGCATTCCAAAAGTTTTAACTTTTTCCCTTTGTTTTCTGCATGTAATATTTCAAACTGGTCATTAAATTGATGGTTCTTCAATGATTGCTGTATGAAGAATGTGTCTTGTTGTTACGAAAACTTCGTTTGTGCTCTAAAATTCTAGTTTCAAATGAGCGCCCTGTCTGCCCTATGTACGCCTTAGTTTAGCCTGTCCCAAAATATAAGATTCTGATTTTTGCCGTTTTAAGTGGGAAATATAAAAATTCTGACCTTTTGTTTATGATAGGTTGCAGAGATGGACTTAAGAATCTTATTCATTAATGCAAATAAATAAAATTATAAGTGTTTTTGGAGATGTTTATTTATAGACACATTAAAAACAAATGGATAAGAAGTACAAATATACAGTTTGAATGAATGGGGTTTACAAAAGGGGACATATTGTATAAATAAAAACGTATTTTAACTTAAGCCTAATTCGGTTTCACTATCACTGCCATCAGCTGAGGTAATTATCAGTGGTTTTATATTATTTACATAAATATATGAATCTTCAACTTTAACAACGTGCTGAATGGAATTCTTCCAGCTTTCACAAGCTATATCATTTATAACTTTTTTTACTAATTTAACCACTGACACGCTTAAAATAGGAGAAACATTTTGTGCCCTTAACTTGATGCCAGATATGTTCAATTTGATTAAACATACAATAATACGGACCATTTTCTCAGCCATACTGTCACAAATAAATTTCTTTTTCAATTTATAGTCTTTCAAAACTACTAGATTACTTTTTTTATAACTAAAGTCAAGATAAATGTAATTTTCTAACATATATTCCTGTGTTTCCAATTTGGTGTTGGCTGCATTAGGAACCTTATTTAGTAGGTGACTATGGTAACTTGCATTGTCCATAGCTATAACACTCTGTTCGGGAACATTTGGCGAAAGAGAATTTTGAAACCAATTTTCAAAAAGTTCTGCGGTCGTGTCTTCGTAATAGTCCAAACTTTTATATTTTTTGCAGATAACAGTAGACAATTTGAAACCCAGCCCTTTTCAGATCCAGCATGCAAAATGGTTATTCGTTTACCTTTATTTGAAGGTGCGTTAGTTTGACATTTTGTACTGCTGTCAACCCACTCTTTTTGCACAGTGTCATGGGTATCGAACCATGTTTCGTCAAGGTAAATTATTGGCCAATTCTCTGATCGATATTTTTTAATTTCTTGTAAATAAGTATGTCGCAAGATTTGTAATCTTTGTGACTCCATCACTACTTGCCTTTTGTTGATTTTTCGGAACGTGAATCCCATTTTTAAGAGAATTCTGTGAATAGTTGATCGGCCACAATGTGTATTGGTCCCATCCTGCACCAGTCTTAATTTTATTTTGTCTAGTGTCGGCACTAACTGCTCTTCATACATAGAATATATTTTTCTCCTGATGACGTCTTTTTCGTAATCGCCTACATGATGCATTTGAAAATCTTTCCGTTTTTTCCTGTTCCTGAGTGATGGTTTTCCTACAATACCTTAATCGTAAAAATTGGGGTTTTTGTGAGTTCACTGGTTTCTTGAAAAGTACTTTGTTTATTCAAATTTCTTTTTACCAAACTGTTGTAAACATTTTTCATTATTTGTTTAGTGTCAAGTGATAAATGTTTTCTCTTGCGATAGCCACTATTGCCATTTTCCCATGGACGCCACATAATTAAAACAGAACCATTACGTTGTAAGTAGTAAGTAAAACTAAAAATAAAAATAATAAAAAGTATCTTTCGAATCTTAATGGGGACCTGTGGTCATTAGGCCTATATTATCAAATATTTAAAGGGCTCCAAACCGGGTTGCCAGGTAGTAAATATATAGGTAAAAATAGATCCAATATGATTGCAGGTGCAAGTGGGGGCGGTATAGAAAGCAGGTAAAATAAAAATACGTTTATCGTAATACCTGGCAACTATGCACAAAACCGTAATAGGGCCGTTTATTGCCCCATTGAAAAAGCAAAAAGGCAGGATCTTATATCTTGGGATTTACTATACACGAACCGCAATCCAATTTATATATCCCTGATTTTTCACCTTTGTTTTGTTTAACTTTCGCATTTTTTTTCAGTTATTAGTTTTTGAAGCTATATTATTATATTATTTTGGTTAAAGTAGTGTGCCAAGAGAGGTTAATGATTTATAATTGATATGGCTGTCTTTAGTTTTAGGGTAGACTTCATAAATAGCTTTGTTTTTAAGTTTTTTATTGAGTATTGGATTGACTATATTTGGGGGGTAACCATCATTTACGGCCATTTGTTTTATTAAATTTAATTCGTTATTGAAATTATTTTCAGATAAAGGAACACTCACTAGTCTGTGTAACATATTGTGATATGCTGCAAATTTGTGTTGTCTTGGGTGGTTTGAAGTGTTGTGTATTGTTGTGTCTGTGTGTGATGGTTTGTGAAATATTGAAAATTTGTGTTTGTTGTTATCCCTTGATATAGTAAGAACAAGGGAATTCAGTGAATTATTTTCCTCTGTTACCACTGTAATTGTTATATTTTTGTAAATGGAAGTGATGTGATTAAAAAATATATTCAATTGTCTATCCGTGCCATTAAAACAAACTAAAATGTCGTCTACATAACGGTACCAGTATAGTAAAGATTTATAGGTATCATGTTTTTGAATTATATTTTCGATGTTATACATAAAAATTTCTGCTAAAAGTGGGCTTAAGGGGCTTCCCATTATAAGGGTTATTGTAGATTGAATTACACAAGTCTGCAAAAAAAAAACTGAGAGCTGTTTTGTTTTTTTTGCGTAATTCTTATGTTTTTGGGTGTACCGAATCCGAAAATGACTTTCATTTTGTCATAGAACGTCACGTTTTCTGACAATGTAGGTATCTATGTTAAACAAGTTATCATCTTAAAATAAAAGATAAAAGACTAAAAAATTTTTTTTTAATTTATAATTGCGTAACAAAACTTATTTTTTTATCTAAAATACATTCATTAGTAAGCACTAAACACATTTCTTTTTCCCAGTGAGACTCCTTTTGGTACATTTTCGCTTGTAGGAAGCATCTGGAAGGCCTCTATGAAGCGTCCATCATTGAGACGCTCCATCTTCCCTGGTATCTTTTTTCCATCTCCTTAATATCTTGGTGAAATCGTTCACCTTGCTCTTCACTCAGATCTCCTAAATTTTCTGGAAAATAGTCGAGGTGGGAATGAAGAAAATGTACTTTCAAACTCATTAGGCAACCTAAAGCTTGAAATGCTTTTAACATTCTTTTGACGATTTGTTTGTAGTTAAGGTCTTTGTTATTGCCTAAAAATTTCTCTATGACCTCTTTAAAGGCAATCCACCCTTCTCTTTGAGGATCCGTCATGGTTGTGATGAATTGTGGATCAGCCGTAAGCCGTCTAATATCTGGTCCAACGAAAACACCTTCCTTCAACTTTGCCTCCGAGAGGCCTGGAAACTTTGATATTAAATATTTAAAGCAATTTCCATCTCTTGAAAGTGACTTTACAAATTGCTTCATCAATCCCAGCTTTATGTGAAGCGGTGGTAGAAGAACTTTATAAGGAAGCACCAAAGTTTCATGCAGGACGTTCTTTTCGTCAACTTTAAGCTCCCTCGGAGGCCAACACTTTTTGGTCCAGTGATTTACTCGGTCTCTACTATCCCATAGACACAAAAAGCAAGGGAATTTGGTAAACCCAGATTGTTGTCAGAGCAACATGCCCAAGATTTTTAAATCACCGCACACTTGCCAACCGTGGTCTTTATATTTTAATTTGCAAAGAACCAATTCCAAGTTCTTGTAGGTTTCCTTGAGGTGTACGGAATGACCGACAGGAATGGAAGCATAGAAACCGCCATTGTGAAGCAGAACTGCTTTAAGGCTTCTTTTTGAAGAATCTATGAAAATACGCCACTGTGTTAGGTCGTATGAGATCTTAAATGTATCCATCAAATCTTCAATATTGGTACAATAAACCAACTTGTCCTCTTGGGCAAAGTAGGTAGTGAACTGCTTCTCACGATATCTAAACCAGGAGGAAGACACTCCCGGCAAAAGTAAGTTCCTGCTTTTGAGCCTTGATCCAAGCAACTCAGCAGCGTTTTTGGGAAGATTCAAGTCTCTTACCAAATCATTTAGCTCGCCCTGAGAAGACAATTTCGGACTGCTGTCATCTTCAAATTGAAAACTTGACTTGTCATCGGGTTCAGGTGCAGCACCATCTTCGTCAGAACTTGGAATCTCTTCCAAGGTAGCAGGGGTCCTGGGCACTGGTATTTCGGTCCCATGAGGGATGGGACGAATAGCTGATTGCAGATTGGGGTATGAAATGGACTGCTTCCATTTTGAATTATACCCTTTCACATTACACGAACAAAAGTTACAATCATCACTATGGTTCTTTTGGTCGCGCCATACCATAACATAGGAATCGCATATCGGAAAGCTTTTTTCTTGCCCTTAAACCAATTTCGAAGGTCTTCAACACATCGTTTGCAGACTTTATGAGATGCCCAAACTTTATCCTGATCTCCAAGTTTTAAGCCAAAATACGTGAAGTATACTTTTTTTACATTTTAATATTAAGTTGTTGCTTTAATACCATATATTCGCCACAAATATAACAGAAACTGTCAGACGAATTGACACACTTCCGCACAGATGACATTGCACTATATTGAACCAAGATCTATAAAACAATGACGAGTTAACACGTAATTGTACCGCGCCACTTTCTACACTATCGGAGCGCGCACATTCTGGTTACAACGTTTATGTTTGTTAATTTAGCTCACACAGGGCGTTCTTTATTTAGAAAGTAATGATAGTTATGGCCTGTATACATTTAAAAACAGTAATCAAAATAAAATTGTACCTATTTATTTATGACTTCAAGTTAGCCCAAAAAAACCCTTTTTATAATACAAATTTTGCGTTTTGCAAAATAATCTGACGTTCTGGAATTTTTTGAGTATTTTTTTAGCTTTCGGAACACCTAAATACATAGAAATCAGTTGAAAACATCCAGACAGCATTTTTGTTGCAGACCTGTGTTATTAAATATAAAATAATTTTGTTTCAGACATGTTTTTAGTAGGTTGAGAATATCTTGTTTTATAATCGTTTGGAGGTATACTGGGGAATTTGACTCTTGAAGGAAGATTTATATTTGAATTTTTCTGAATTAACTCTAAAGAGTTTTTTACAGAACAAGTAGGTTGAAAATTTGTATGATTTTTAATCGTGTCTATAAGAACATTTGAGAGTTTGTATGCTGGTTCTGCCATGTAGGAGGTCACTAGCCTGATAATTTTGTTTGTGTAGTTTAATTAAAGAATAAAGTTTCGGTGGTTGGGGATTCATAGTTGTTAATTTGATTATTCTGCTTGAAGTCTGAAAATTTCCTTTTTTAATAAAATCTATTGTTTTTTCTATATATTGTCCTTGTTGATTGCGACTATGGTATTTCCTTTATCTGCTTTGGTGAATATAATATTTTCTTCTGTTGCTTTCTTTTTAATAAGTTTTGCTGTGTTATTATCTTGATTTGTGTTATTGTGTTTGCCGTTTAAAAATTATTTTTTAATGGTATCTGAACACGTGTATTTTTTAGACATGTTTAAAGGTAAGTCGTTTAAAAACCTATTTCTGTTTTTACAGCTAATAACTCTGATTCCTTTATATTGAAATTTTTATCTAAGTTATGTTTAAATCCTTTATTTAGGAGGTTTATTTTTTGAGTTGAAAAAGTTGTATCCAAAAGGTTTATAAACCGTCTAAAAAACTTGCGATTGGAAATTTTTTTTTCTTTTTCTATATCTGCTATCAGATTTTATTCTTGTTTGATAAGTGCATTAAGTTTCTTTTTTTGTTTTAAGTATTTTTTGTCAATGATGAATCGAATTTTATCTCTGGTGTCTGAATCAAAAATAGTAAATTCGATTGGATGTAGTCTAAATAGAAGTTCAGTACAAATTACCTTAACATAAATGTTGAATGTATCCCTTCTGCTGTATTGAGTCTTCCGGTCTTCGGTGATCCATTTCTTTTTTCTTTTGTGGACTGCTATTTGAACTGCTTTGCTGTTGTTCTTTATCTTCAAATTGATAAAACGTAGCACAACATCTTTCTTAAGGCACATGTTTAAGAACCAAATGTTTTGCTATAGTTAATTTAGTAGTAAACTAAAATACCGGGAAGCTAATGTACTAGCTACTTTTAAACTTTGAATTGTTTTGGCTTTTACTTGATGAAAATCCATAACTAACGTAATGAAAGACAATTTGTCAAAATTTCCACTTTTTATTACAAAATTGCATGACGCGTTTCGTTACATGGTAACTTCTTCTGATGCTTTTTACAACTAACAGACATTTAGGTTTTATTCCACCTTATTATCTACTTTTACAATTATTCTGAAAATAGTTAATTAGGGTATTCTTGAAATTCAAACTGAACTGAATACTTATAATGTATATCTTCCATGCTTCCTTGTCTTTTGCAATCTTTAACCACTGCTTGCCCGCTACTAATCTTATATCACCGATACATCGTTTCTGTGGACGTACAACGCTTCTTCCTGTTTCTCTGGGTCTCCATTCTGTGATCCTAAACAGCAGGGGTGCTCAAACAGTCGATCGCTTTTTGAGTCGATCTCGAGAAAAAAATTCCGATATAGAACTATTCACAGATTTTGTTTTAGGTAACTAAAACAAAATGTAATGAATAAACTACTAAAATTTATTCGATCCACAATTAGGCCAGAATAACCCCTTCATCACTTTCTTTTATCGTAATAACCCCCTGCTAGCGGCAAAAGGCGGCTTTATCAAAGGAACGCGCGGTACTTGTCAAAGAAAAGCCGCCTTTTTGATTCCCGCCGATTTTTCTAGAAACTTCGGGCGGCGTGTTTGACGGGAACATTCGAGACTTCGTTCGCGCCGATATAAATGTTGCGCCTGCAGGAATAGGAGTCAGTCTGAGTTGTATTGAAGGCGATACATCGATACAAAGTTTATTAATAAATAGTCCAAAATGAGTGCGGCGAAGAAAAGCAAAACTTATCATTTTAATAACGATTGGGAGGAAGAATTTTTCTTTTGTATGGTAAAGGATAAGTGCATTTGTCTCATTTGCCGTGCGTCAGTTGCAATAACTAAGCGTGGGAACTTAGAGAGGAATCATAAAACGGTTCATAAAAACTATGAAAAGGATTTTCCGTCACAGAGTGAATTAAGAAAACGAAAAGTACGTGATTTGATAACTTGTTTGAAAAAAGAACAAACCATGTTCACAAGACCAGCCAAACAATCAAAAGCTGTAACGATCCCGTCATTTAAAATATCTCATATATTGGCGAAACACAAGAAACTATTTGATGATGGATTGGTTGTGAAGGAAGCATTTATTGAAGCGGGTGAGACTTTATTTGGAGATTTTAAAAATAAAACAGAGATTATGTCTGCTATTAGAAAACTTCAGTTATCTCGTCCGACTGTCACAAGGCGTGTTGAAGTCATGAGTCAGGACATGGCAGATAAACTAAAACATGATATCATGGAATGTACATACTTTTCTTTACAGTTCGACGAATCCACCGATATGACACACACTGCCCAGCTGTGTATTTTTGTTCGAATGGTATTCAATGACATGTCGGCTAAGGAAGAGTTTTTGACAATGATTTCTCTGAAAGGAAAGACCCGTGGCGAAGATATATATGACGTTTTCTTCAAGTTTGTAACAAACTACAAGTTACCAATATATAAACTAGTGTGCATTACAACCGATGGAGCACCAGCAATGACTGGAAACGAAAACGGTTTTGTGGCATTGTGTCGAGCTAATGATGATTTCCCTTCATTTTTCTCCTTCCATTGTATTATACATTAACAAGTTTTATGTTTAAAAGTTCTAAACATGGAGGAGATTATGGGCATTGCAATAAAAATTGTGAATTCTATCCGTGCACGTAGCTTGCAACGACGGCTCTTTAAATTGCAGTTGGAAGATAGTGAGTCAGCTGAACACACTGATTTAGTTCTTCACACGGACGTCAGGTGGTTGAGTCGCGGAAAATTCCTAGAAAGGTTTCAAGAATTATTGCCCGAAATAACAGCTTTTCTGGACGAAAGAGGTGATGACACTCAGATGCTGAAAAACGGAAAATTGCTGACTGCATTTTTGACAGACATCACAATGCATTTAAACACCATTAATTTGGAGCTTCAAGGTAAAGGAAAAACTATTATTGGGATGATTAGCGCAATAAACGCATTCAAAAGTAAATTGCAACTTATGATAGATCAACTGAAAAGAAAGGATCTGAAAAATTTTCAGTCTTTGACAGCAAGGATTCCTCAGTTGAATTATGATATTTATGAGGCAGAATTATCAAATATTTTGGGCCAATTCGAAATACGTTTTTATAATTTCAGTAAATTGGCAAATATCGCATCATTTATGAGTTATCCTTTTTCGTGTAAAAACATTGAGGAATTAGCTACTGAAATAGCAAGTCAGTTTAACATGGACTCAAATCCTGTTGAAAATGAGTTAGTGGAGATTATATCAGATATACATCTCAAAGCCACAGCATCTGATACAAAATTCTGGTGTTTTATATCTGAAGATAAATACCCGAATCTAAGGCAAATCGCCCTTCAACTGACGGCAATGTTCGGGTCAACTTACTTGAGCGAGTCTGCATTTTCTGAAATGAAGATAATTAAGTCAAAATATCGCAATCGACTAACTGACGAACATATGTCATCATGCTTGCGATTACCACTCGGTAATTACGTACCATCTTATGAAAAGTATGCTGAGGACATGCAGTGCCACGCTTCAACATCCAAAGTCACTCTTTAGTTAAGTTTAGACACTAGAACTCGTTTGTTTTGTAAGAACCAATAAACTCGCAATTTTGAATAATTATGAGTTTTTTCATTGACATTTTAGAGCAGACCTACACTTACCTTGACTAAAAAAATGCATATTGTGCGGAAAACTAATATCTATGCCACGATACACCCTACCTAGACTACAATCCTGCATCTCACTTACTTGCAGCCTCTCAGAGTCGATCGATCGCAGTCTAACAATATTGAGGTAGATCGCCAGCAGTTCAAGTTTGAGCACCCCTGCTATACAGCCATCTGTCTCGGGATGATCTAGTCACATAACCTGCCCGTCGCCACTTCATCTCTGCCGCCGCGAAAATTATGTCAGTGATTTTGGTTCGTTTCCTTATCTGTTCGTTATGAATTCTATCCTTAAGAGAGATACCAAATATGCTTCTCTCGTAAGTTCGCTTGTTAACAAATACTTTAGTGAGACAGATCGTTCCCAGTCTACAGTCCCTGGCCAAATTATTAGACGCACTGTATTTTATTTAGTAATTTTATGTTTCTTAAGAGTTTTTATGCAATAATGGTATATTTAAACTACAATATTATTGATTTTTATTTAAAAGAATTGTTGTCTACATATTTGTATTTATTTTTAACATATGGCAACACTATGTTGACAAAGTGATACATGAACGTAAACAAGTACAAACCTGTATCAGTCGCGATCGGAATCGAGTCAGGTACGGACGTGTTTCTGTGGCTTTATGGACTGTGATTGTTTGTTTAACAGTTTTATACTACTCAGTTATTAGTTTATTTTGTATGCAGTGTTTTAAAAAAGTAATTGGACTATTTTCATTATGGGTAGAAAAGGCGATCTTTCACCACGTAAAAAAAGCTGAAGTGAAGGCCCTTGTGATTGCGAAAACATTTACAAACCGAGAAATATCACGAAGATTTGAGGTTTCTGAAGCTAGTGTACGACGCATAAAATAGAAAATTTAGTCAGGGAAGGAATTAAGCCCGAAAAGAAAGAAAAGAAGATGCGGTAGAAAACCAATTTTCACTCCACGGTCAGAGAGATGTTTGAAGAAAATTTGTGTAGAAAACAGATTTGCTACCACAAAGGTAATAAAATCACAACTCCAGGATGCTAGCGTAAATGCTTCTGAGCGCACTGTTCGAAGAAAATTGAAAGAATTAGATTTTAAGGCCTGTCGCCCCGCCAGGAAGCCCAAGTTAACAGCTGCAATGAAAGCAAAGCGCCTGAAGTGGGCCAAACAATGGCAATACAAAGATGTGGACTTCTGGAGATCGGTAAGATACAGCAATTTAATCAATAATTGATACATTATTATCATTTTCAGTTAAATAAAGCAAATAAACATGGAAGTTTATATATTTTGACAGGTCTGCTTCAGTGACGAAGGCACATTCGAAATTTTGCAGAATAAAGCTCAGTATGTGCGTCGTCGTCATGGAGAAAAGTTTCATCCTGATTGTGTCGTCCCGACGGTTAGACATCCCACCAAAGTGATGATTTGGTCAGTCATCAGCGGCAAGGGCACTGGACGTCTGTACGTCGTCAAAGGAATAATGAGGCAAGATCAGTACAAAGAAGTATTACAAAATCGGTTGATTCCGCAGCTCAGAGAATGGTTTCCAAATGGGGAACCATTCACTTTCATGCAAGATGGAGCTCCCTGCCACACTGCTCGGTCTGTTAAAGCTTTTTTGGCAGAAAAAAATATCCCTCTGTTGGATTGGCCCTGATATGAACCCCATTGAAAATGTGTGGGAGCTGATGAAAAGAGAAGTGGCTAAAGATGTGATTACCAACAAAACCCAGCTCCTAGAAAAGATTATTCATGTGTGGAATCATCGTCCTCAAATGCAGGAGACAGTACAATCTTGCATTGATAGCATGCCGCGCAGAATTAAAGCTTTGATAGCGGCTAAAGGTGGCTCAACTAAATATTGACTTTTACTAACATTAATTTCACTTTTCTTTAAAACTTAATAAACTTATGCTTTTCTTAATTAATGCTGTTTTATTTATGTCAAATAAATAGGTAATTGATTGGATAATATAAAATAAAAAACAAATCAATTTAAAATAATAAAACGGTACAATATCACTCGGTAATTAATATTTTACATGAAATCTTGCAGTGCGTCTAATAATTTGGCCAGGGACTCTATATGTGCTGACAGGTAGAACTCAAGAATTGCAAACTTTAGTTTTTTGGTTTATGTGAATTGTAGTACTTTTTAAGATTTAGTTTAGCTTCCCCTGCCAGCCTTATTCGCCTGGTAATTTCTACATGCTGGTTCTCTTTTCTGATCTTAATAGTGTGAGTTAAGTAGATATACTCGTCGACGCTTTTATGAAGTTATTTCCTATCTGTATGTTGCTACCTTCAAGGTTTATAAATTTAGTTTTTTTAAAATTCATTTTAAGACCTACCCTTGCACAGACTACATTCAGTTGGTTCAACATTTGCTGTAGCTCATTGATGTTATTAGCTATCACTACTATGTCGTTTGCAAACCTAAGGAGACTCAGTCTAGTGCCGTCGATGTCGATGTCCTTTTCATCCCAATTTAATTCCTTAAAGACGTCTTCAAGGGACATCGTAAATAATTCAGGTCAGATAGTAACTTCTTGTCGCACTCTGCCCACTTTTTCACGGTATGTAATTTTAATATGTACAGATGCTTCTTTATAGATGTTCTCTATTATTTTTATATATCTGGAATTCGCTAGGGATTTTAGATCGGACCAGATTTCAACAGAATCAAATGTCTTATGAAAATCAATGAAGACCAAATGTATTGGTACCTTATATTCTATACATTTTTCTATTACAGTACGTGGTTTATCGTGCTAAATCCCATTCTGAAGCCCACGTGTCCCACAGGTTGATAGAAATTTAGTTTTGCTGTTAGGTGATTGGTTAAGATTTTAGTGAAGAGCTTATACAAGTGCGACAGAAGAGATATGGGTCGATAATTTTCTACATCAGTATTATTGTCTTTCTTAAAGAGAAGTATAAGCTCCGAATTACATCACTTTGTTGGTATTATTCCGTCATAGAGATATTTATTTATTAGGACTTTCAATGCATCTTTCAGAGAGTTACCGCCAAGTTTCAGCATTTCTACATGAATTTCACCTTCTCCGGTGCTTCTATTGTTTTTTATTTGGTTCAATGCTGCTTGAATTTCTGTGATATCTGGGAGTTCTTCAGATTTTACGTTCAAAATGTTCATGTTTTTTTGTCGTCTATCTGACTGGGATGAGTATAATCTTGTGTAGAAGACTTTAACAGCTCTAATTCTATCATTCTTATTAGATCGTCACCAAAAAGTTCTTCTTTCTTACATTTGGTCAATGTGGTTCCATGTTTGGCTGACGGGCCCAAGTCAAGTCAGCACAAACGCTATTACCATTGTGTATTAAGGAATGCCTAACAATGTTACATGTTTTCAAAATCACTGACTTCTGAATGTTTCTGTATATGTTTGTGTTGAGTCCTAATTTTAGTGTGGTGTGAATGTTATTAGTGTAAGGTCTGATATGATGAGGGAGACAATGATGACTTTTTGTTGTTTCCATAGCCTTTTTATTTTCGTTGCAAGGTCTGTGTATTTGGAGATTTTTTCTGTGTATTTCGTTTGGATGTTTGTGTCGTTGGGGACAGCTATGTCAATTAGATAGGTGACTTTTCCTTTTTTGCACTGAAAAGTAATATCGCGTCTATTGGTGGAGATTATCTGTATGGATACTGATGTCCCAGTAGAGCTTGTAATCTTTATTTTCAAGTATGAATGTTGGTGTGTATTTGTAGTAGGGATCTGTGCTTTCTATGACTTTGTATGTTGTGGCTAGTGCTTGGTGAACTACTTTTGCAGCTGAGTCATATCTGGCTGTGTATTCCGTTCCGGCTAATAGTTTACATCCGCTTGTTATGTGTTCGATCGTTTCTTTCTGCTGGTGGCATTTCCTGCATCTATCTTCTGTAATAGTTGGGTCTTTGATGATATGTTGTTTCTGGTTAATACGACTTTATCCTGGATAGCAAGTAAAAAGCCTTCTGTCTCAGGGAATAGCTGCCCATTCTGTAACTAGGTGTATGCTTGTTTTCTGTTGTGGTCTTGTTCTATGTGTATCTGTGTTTTCCGTGGAGTGTTTTTTCTGACCACGTTTTTATCTTTTCCTGTTGTAATTGGGTGTGACTGTGTGTAACTGCCGGGTGGTCTGCTCGGGATAGGTCGAGAGGTGTGTAATTTTTATCTGCTTTCACTGTTGCTGTGTAGAGGCTGGTTTGCTTGCTGTGAAAGAATTTCCTGAGAGCTTGAATTTGTTTTGTGTGTAGTGATCTGATGTCTATGATTCCTCTTCCTCCTGCTTTCCTCTCGATGGTAAGTCTTTCTTTGCATGCGTTGGGGTGTAATTTCCTGTATCTGGTGAACTGAGAACGTATAAGGATATGAATGTTTTCTATGTCTGTTTGTGACCATTTGATTGATATCATTCTTATTATTTATTATTATATTGTTTTCATCTCGTTTTGTAATTTTTGTTTTTCCACTAGAAGTCCAAACGACTTTTTTTCTGCTCTTCTTCGCTTGGGTTCTTCCATTCAGAGCTTCGGCGCTTAGTTTCTGGATTATATTGAAAACATCCCGTCTTATCGCCAGTTACAATGGAATACTTGATGTTTTTGTCCTTTTTTGACTTTTTCAAATTTAAGTTAGTTCACTCGTGACAATCGGAGCCAAAAGTATAGTCCGATAATAAATGCAACAGATTTAAAATACCCAATGGCAGAGTATTTTTTTTGTCGGAGACTGTATTCGATACATGCAAATTTCATATGCTCTATAGAATGACGTTTATATAGGTGATTTATTATACTTTGTGTATGTTTACTGTTTAGACCGTATAACTTCTATTTAAAATAAAAAAATATATAATTTAAATAAAAAATGGCTTTTGATTATAATCAATTGCGACATAAAAGCCAATTTGCAAAGGAAAGCTCATCAATAAACCCCCTGGGAAACATAAAAGATCTTATATGGCAAGAAAAGATGAAATAAGAAAATAAAGAGCATCAAGAATTAATTTGCCCGCAACGAAAAAACTTAGAAATTTATTGGTTAGAAATAAAGAGGCCACGAGAAAAAAATGAAGAAAAACATGAAGGGGTACAGTCTCAAACAAATTGTTTGTCATACTGGTGACATTATTAATCCTCAAGCGTTAATAATACACTCCTGGACAAAATTAACGCAACAATATATTAAATCATACAAATCTCTATAATGAATTAATTTTAATAATTTTTTATGAACATTGGTTACACTAAAAGTTAGAAAAAACTTATTCGGATACTTTAAAAGTGAATTAGCTACCAAATTTCTCTATAAGATTCGAATTAAAATTATTCTTAAGACTTAATAACAAAATCGTTGAAATTATGTAGTAATGAAAAAAATAAACTGGGACACTAGTAGCAAAATTAATGGTGTAACTGGGACACTAGTAGCGTGTGTTGCCTCCTCTACTTCGGATGACAGCGTTTATGCGCCTAGGCATGCTTCTAATTAAATTTTGGATAAAATCTTGAGGAATTTGCTCCCATTCTGTGATAACAGGTCCTAACTCTGTGCGAGCATCAAAGTAGATGCCACCCCAGAACATAACAGAGCCACCGCCGAATGGAATCCTTGCAGAGATATTGTAAGGAGCAAACCTCTCTCCTGGTCTTCGCCATACTCGTTCACGACCATCTGGATGTTTTAGATTAACCCTAGTTTCATCTGTGAAGAAAACTTGTTTCCAACCATCCACAGACCAGTTTTCGTGATTTCGAGCAAAACGTAACCTGGCAACTCTGTTCTCTCTAGTAAGCAAGGGCGCAGTGGCTGGTCTCCTACTGTTTAATCCAGCTTCATTTAACCGGCTTCTAACTGTTTTAGAAGAAATTGTGACATTGCGAACAGCTTCGAGTTCGTTTCTTATTATAGAACTAGTCTTGATTGTGTTAGCCGATACTTGTTGGAAATTCATGATAAAATTATATAAAAACAACACTATGTTTTAATTTCCAATATATTTAAAGTCACTTGACAATTGTTTCACCATACAATGGCTTCTTCTGAAGAAGCCATTGTATGGTGAAACAATTGTCAAGTGACTTTAAATATATTGGAAATTAAAACATAGTGTTGTTTTTATATAATTTTATAGAACTAGTGACAGTCCTGTTTCTTAAAGCATATTGTCTTATAAAACGTTCATCTAGATCGCTAGTGCATCGTTTTCGCCCTTGCCCTAGCCTTCTAGAATAAGTTCCTACTTCATTCAAGTGTCTTACCATACGACTTATTGTGGAACGATGTTTGCCTAACAAATTGGCAACATAACTCTGACAAAATCCCTCGTCCAATAAAACTGAGGCTCGCACTACCTCGTGTTCAGTTAAATTCCTTGTTCGATTCATTTTTCTAATTCTTCGGGGTCAAAAATAAAACAGTCTACCACAAAAACGTATTACTTTGAAAAAGGGAACAATTTATAAGCTTACTTTTAAAGAAAATCTATTGCATTATTACAGAAAATCTTCTAAAAAATTCTTTAAAACTGTAAATCTAAACGAATTGTTTTGATTTCTGTCATGAACAACGAAACAAAATATGCAGAGCCTACTATTCAAATACTTTATAACTGACATAAGAAAAAGATAAATTAGTTTTCAGATTGTTGCGTTAATTTTGTCCAGGAGTTTATATATGTAACTAATATATTGAATAATGTTTCGATTTCATCCGAGGACTGTGGCTTAGTGTATTTCGATTTAGAAACATTGCGATTTTCAAGTACAGCTGATATTTTGCAAATAGCGGTGAATTATCGGGATAAAACATTCAATGTTTATATTAGGCCTACGCAACCGATTAATTACAACGCTTTCAAAGTTATGGGCTTAGAATATATTAATGGCGACCTGTATTTATATGGTAAACCTATCAAAACAATCACTCTAAAGGACGCATGGATAAAGTTGATAAATATATTGTGTTTAAATACTGTTTAAATGTTGGCGCGTAAAATATGACATACAGCATTGTCAAATTATGATATTTGTCCTTCACTACGCGGTTATTCTTTTAAACAAGTATCAATTTTAAATATTTTTAACAAATCGATAAAAAAAAATATATTTTTATTTCAAAATTTTTTTTTACTAAATATTAGTTTATAAAGTTAAAGTTCTTAATATATACATGAAACTATGCCTTTTTTATACTTCATTGGCCTATTGCATGTTAATTATGAGCACTTTAATTATGAATATCTCCTTTCGCAATCGGTCATTTTTTTTTAAATTAAATGAAAAATATTTAGATTAACATTATATTTCAATTTCATGAAATTCTTAAGAAAAGTGGATTTAGGAGTAAACTACTTTAAAATTCGACATAATGTCCGTGAAAGATATACCTTTCTAGCGCATATTATATCCAACAGGTGCCACCACTAATATTGGCTACATTGAAAAAGTCCCGTTTATTTTGAGAGACACCATGTATATACTGAGAAATGACAACTTTCTCGATAGTATACTTAAATATAATAAGTTTTACCACGTTGCAATATCGATACCACACTTCCGTATATTCAGGTAATCGCAACGTTTATTTTGTCTTTTAATTTAGGTTCACGATATCGAATTCGCACCTTCCCTAGATATGGTCTTAAACGAAACCCTCCCTGCAGTCCAAGATATCGTCGAAGCTGGAAAAGCTAAGTTTATCGGAGTTACTTGTTATCCCGTAAGGACTTTGGCAGAGTGTATAGAAAAAAGTACTGTTAAAATTGACATGGTGCTATCTTATGCTAGACTGACTATGATCGATGATGGCCTAAACGAGTACTTGTCTGTTTTCAAGGTATGATATATTTATAAAGTTTTAAAAGTAAAATACTTTACATCCTTTTTTTTAATAAGATTTTATACTGAATTACCTTTTATGATCCAGAAAAATAATGTGGGAATCGTTAATGCTGCAGCGAATGCTTTAGGACTGTTGACAAACCTTGGAGAGAGACAGTGGCATGTGGCCACAAAGTTAATTAAAGATGTTTGTGCAGACGCTAGAAGATTATGCATCGTAAGTAAAAATTGATTACGACTTGTGACTTTAGCACTAATACTGCCTCTACTCAGTATATATCACCATTCTTCAGAATTCATTAACATAACAGAACATCTAGTTCTCAACGAAGGTGAAATCTTAATTTCTTTTGATGTCAGTTCTTTGTTTCCAAGTGTGTCAATACGACAAACTTTGCGATATATCCAAGAATTATTTATGATGAATGGCTTTGAGGACGAAATTGTCCATGAATACTTAATATTATTTAAACTTTATATGAACCGAATTATTTTCATTATAACAGTCAATTTTATGGTCAAAAAGAGGGAACAGTTATGGGTAATTGTTTATCACCTTTCATAGCCAATTCATTCATGAGTAAGTTTGGAACTGAAGCCAGTCAAGAATTTGAGTATTTTCCAAAGGTATGGTGTAGGTAGGTGGATGATGTGTTCGCGATTCTTGATACAAAAAAGGCAAGTATAGATGATTTTGTTTCCAAATTAAATAGCCGATATGATTCCATTAAATTTACTTACGAAATTGAGAACAAAGGGCAATTACCATTTCTAGATATTTTAATTATTAAAAATAATAATAAGTTAGAATTTGATATCTATAGAAAAGGCACAGTAACAGATAAATGTATTCCTAGTGATTCATTTCATTGCAAATAACATAAATTAGTCGTATTACATTTTTTAGTTCATCGTTTGGTCACTTCAATAATGAAAAGAATCGTATTAGGAATATAACTAGAGTTAATGGTTATGACGATGATTTAATAAACAAGTTAATAAATGGATATAAGTTCAGGTTAAATATTCAGAATTCCACCTTTTTTACACGCGAAGCAAATAAGACCAAGTATGTCTCCATACCATATAATCCGAAATATAGTAGAGGACTCAATAAGGTATTTAATAAGGTAGGCTTCACCTTAATCTATAAGTTATCAGACAATTTGATTCTTAGGAAATCTCAAAGACAAAATTACTAATTGTGAGACAAGTGGCATTTATGAAATTAGTTGTAATGTTTGCGACAAAAAGTATGTTGGGCAAACTAGAAGGTAGAACCGGAAAGTCTAGCATTGCCGAACATATCATTGAAGCTGATCATACTATAACATTAGATGATACAGAACCACAAAAAATTTGTTTTGTCAATTTACTTTGACTACAATAGATCTAGGTTTTGTTTTTTGGGTCGCTGATCACCAATTCGATGGCCTCGCCCATGTAATTAGTTTCTCTTGAGTAATTCAGATGTTAGCTTAAGTATAAATAAGGTAGATTTGTAGTTTAGCTTTAGTCAATTATACCTCCTAATAAAGCTAACATGTAATGAAAGACTGATTATGTCAAATTTCCACTTTACTTACTTTCACTGAAACTGCATGACGCGTTTCGCTATACTATAGCTTCGACTGATACAAAATGATATTTGAATATTAGTGTTACATTTATACAAATACCCTAAGGTGGATAGATAATAAAATTAATGCTATATGCTAATGAATATTGCTGGGAAATCCATTCTGAATATTAATTGTATAAATTGAGTAAGGGTGAGTTACCATGGGCCAGACAGGTATCTTTTTGTTCGTTTAATATGATGTCTGAATTTTTAATTCTATTTATTTCTAAATTTTCTAATAGGTTTAACGCCTTTGTTTTGTATGTGTAGAATTTTAAATTTATCGTCAAAAAGATGATCTGATTCTGTTAAATGATTACTGTACGCTGAGTCAGTTTTGTTTTTTAAATGGCTTCTTTTAAGTTCTAAAATCCGAGTTTCGAATGAGCGACCTGTCTGACCTATGTAACTTTTATGACAAGAACCACAATTCAACATTCAACTGATACACTCCAGATTTTTTTGATCTATTTTGTTTTCCCTTTGCGTTTTTAATGAATTTTCCTAAAGAGTTGTTTGTTCTAAAAGCTATGTTGATATTATATTTGTTTAAGTGGTTTTTAATTTTCTCTGACGTGTTACCAAAATAGGTTAAAACATTATATTTTTTCCCTGTGTTTTCTTTCTTGGGGTATACTCTATTTTTTTATTTTTTTTGTTTAGAATTGAGTCTATGGAGTCAGGAGAATATCCGTTGTTCACAGGAATTTGTTTTATTAGATTTAATTCTTTATTAAAATCATCTACAGATAAGGGGACACTTACAAGTCTATACAACATACTGTGGTAAGCTGCCAATTTGTGTTGTAGGGGGTGAGCTGATTTTATGTTTATTGTAGTATCTGTATGTGAGGGTTTGTGAAAAATAGAGAATTTGTGTTTGTTGTAATGTCTGGTTATCGTTAAGTCAAGAAAATTAATTTTATTGTCGACTTCTAGTTCCATAGTGAATTTAATATTTTTATGTATTGAGTTTATATAGTTAAAAACATTATCAAGTTGACGCTTTGTACCATTAAAACAAGCAAAGATGTCGTCTACATATCGGTACCAATACAAAAATGATTTGCTAAATTCTTGTCGATGTATTTGTTTTTCTAAGTTATCCATGAATATTTCTGCTAAAAGAGGGCTAAGTGGACTACCCATTATGAGACCCTCCGAACCCTCTGAACTATGACATAATCAGTCTTTCATTACATTCGTTATGAATTTCCATCAAGTAACAGCCACAATAATTTAAAGTTTAAAGCTAACATGGTTAGCAAAACGCGCATTGGGTGCAAAAATAAAGTGCTTGGTGTAGTGGTGATATATGCTGAGTAGTGTTATTGTGCCTGTGATTTCACAATCCCAACATAACTAATACTGCCATTATGGGCCTGAATCATTAGAACAACTACTATTTTTTTAGGCAAGAGAAACAGATCATAATTAACAAAATGTATAATTTTATTCTGTGTAAACGTAATTACTACATGGCGTGAAACGTCCCGATACTTTTGAAGAAAAAACAAAATACTTTTGCCAAAAATCGATATTATTCTTCAACATAGTTTCCTTCAAGAGCAATGATACACTTATTCCAATGATCTTCCAACATTTGGATATTTTTTATATAGTATGATTTGTCGGACTCTTTAAAATAGCCTCAGTTTCACATTCGACTTCTTTTGAGCTAAATCGCTTTTCCTGGAGCCACCTTTTCAAACTTAGAAATAGGTATTAATCGCTGGGAGCCAGATCTGGTGAATACGACGGCTGAAGAAGCAATTCATAACCCAGTTTGTCCAATATCACCATCGATTTTATGGAGTTTTGAGCTGGTGCATTATCTTGGTGGTCTATACTAAATGCAGCCTTTTTTTTCTTGATTTTAACCCAAAAAATACTTGTCAAAACCTTTCCAGCTGATGTTTGTGTTTTTTGACGATAGGCGTGTAGTGATGGATTCATGTTTCATTCATTGTTACGAATTGATGTGTATTATTCAAGACAGGCGATCACGAAAACCTCGAGAACTATCGCCCCATTAACTTAGCTAAACACCAAAAAGGCTTCTGGCGCTGACGGAATACCTGCCATAGTTCTCAAAAACCGTGCGAGGGAACCAACACCAGTTTTCTGTAGAGTTTTCAACCTATCCTACAGAAAGGGAATATTTCCGTCCTGCTGGAAATGTGCCACGGTTCAGCCGATACCTAAAAAAGGCAAGACGACCTTGCCAAATAACTACCGACCAGTCGCACTGCTTTCAATAAGTGATGGAAAAGGGTATCAATCAGCATCTGCTGACTTAAGCGATACATGTTTGGATCAACGCAACTGAACACTTTGGACAATCTCGAGCGGTTGCTCTTGACATATCCAAGGCATTCGACCGTGTTTGACACGATGGACTGTTGGCTAAGCTACGCTCTTGTAGTATGTCTGAAAAGTTCTGTCTGTCTGTGGCTCTCATGTTTCCTCAGAGAGCGTTCTTTACGAGTGGCAGTCGACGGATTTCTTTCCAACACCTTCACAATCAACGCCGGTGTGCCCCAAGGCTCCATACTGTCTCCTACTCTCTTTCTCATTTACATTAACGATCGATCTGCTGGAAAAGACCGGGAATCCAATTTACAGCTTTGCAGACGACAGTACGCTTATCTCTTCATTCACTTTGAACGCTCGGACATTGGCTGCTCAGGCGAATATTCGCAGACAGCAGGGGGTCGTTCAACTTAACAAAGACCTGGACAAAATTCTATCTTGGGGTGACAGTAACCGAGTGGAATTTAACGCTACAAAAACCCAGGGGGCAGTTTTTTTTCTAAAAAAGTTAACGTTGCTGAACCCAACATAGTTATGTCGGGGCACTCCATTCCCCTAGCATCGTTGCTCAATTTATTGGGCGTTAGTTTGGGAGCAAATATGTCCTGGCATGAACATGTTGCAGGCATAGCAAGGAGAGCTTCTCAAAAGTTAGGAATATTATTTCGAACGAGAAAGCTTTACACTCCACAACAACTGTTAATTCTTTACAAAGCTCAAATTCGACCAACTATGAAATACTGCTCTGTTTGGGGCTCCGCTCCCAAACATACACTACATTTGTTGGATTCTGTTCAGAGAAGAGCTGTTCGTCTGATTGGAGACCCGGAACTGACCGGTGGCCTTGATTCGCTAGCACATCGAAGAACGGTTGGCAACTTGGGTCTGTTCTACAACTATTTTCATGGAGAGTATTCGAAGGACGTAGCCCGCTTAATTCCTCCCAAAGTGGTACATGTTAGAAATACACGTCGCGCTGGTGCTTCACATCTGTATGAGGTTCAGCTTGTTACTCCGTGTACAACGCTTTTCAAGCAGTCTTTTTTATGGAGAACATCATCCGTTTGGAATAATTTGCCCAGTGTTGTGTTTCCCAGCGAGTACAATTTACAGCGATTCAAGAACAACGTGAATCGCTTTTTCCGCACACATGCCGCTCCTGGAGCGCTTTAGGGACTTCCTTGCAGCACGTGTGCTAGACCCATATAAAAAAATCGCATTTGTACAACCTTCTTACTAAAATTGTCACAAACTATTTAACAAGTAAGTTCGATGACTACCAACCGGTCGAACAGGCGGACTTTCGCAAGAAATTTGTAACAGATCATATCCTTTTAATAGAAAAAGCGACCCAATCTAATATTAAGCTGCGCCTAGCTTTCATCGATTATAAGAAGGCTTTCGACTCCCTCAAACATTGAGCAATTATACAGTCCTTAGTTTATGCCAGAATTGACTCAAGATATTACGTAGGCTGAAAAGTGTTTGGTCTAGTTACTTTAAACATATTTTTTTTTGCTAAATTCGACTTTATTCATCAATATAGTCTCCATCAAGAGCGATATGATCAGTGCAACGCTTTTCTAACATTTCTATACCTTTCTTGTAGAAGGATTAGTCTTTGCCTTCAGTTTCGGCGATAACTTCTTCATTGGAGCCAAATATCTTTCCCGCGAGCATTTCTTTGAGATCTGCGAATAGATAATAGTCGCTAGGGGCCAAATCTGGAGAATACGGTGGATGAGGAAGCAATTCGAACTTCAATTCATGCAATTTTGCCATCGTAACCACTGACTTGTGACACGGTGCATTGTCTTGATAAAAGAGCACTTTTTTTGTTCATTTGGAGCCGTTTCTTCTGCGAGCGATATTTTCGAACTGAACAGGCTAGCGTACCGTTTGCTTTGGAGCTACAGTTTTGGCTCAAACTAAAAGTTCTTATACGTATTATAGTGAGCTCCCATTTTTTACCTGTTTCTATCTTTCTTAGAATCATAAAAGTAGCAGCAGATGTTCGACGCAGGTAGAGCAAAACCTTTGTAAACGGCTGAAAGGTAAGTTGGCACGCCGCGCGGTCAATTTGGCCTGTCTTACATTTGACGCTATAATCGTCTATAACTTCGAAAGTATTTGAAATTTTCCTCTGAAATTTTGAGAGAATATTATTGAAATATAACACTTTCCAATAGGATACTTTCTAAAAAGTCGATTTTTCTGACCCGAGAAAGTGTCATGTTTCTTTAAGTTCACTAAACCATTGACATATAGTTGCTTTCGACGGAGCAAATGTGCCATAACACTTGTCAAACCATTCTTGGGTTCTAACGGTCTTTTTCCCATCAAAAAGCAATATTTAATCAACACACGAAATGTTTTTGGTTGCATCGTTTTGCAAAAAATCAGAAGTAGCATCACTCAAAGTGCTGTAACTCGCAAACTAATAGACAAAATGTCATGGAAATTTTGCACGAATCTTCTGAGAGTTGACACTAACTGAAAATTATATGGTTTTTTGCTTGTGTGCTCTCTCGGAAAGTCTCGGTACTTTTCATCTCATGTAGTATAATAATTTGCGGTTGGTAGATACATAAAACGGTTTTTTGTAATGACTGCTTTCTTTTATAACCTAACTAATTTGTTTAGCATAACGACGTCGAACTGGGAAAACTGGCAGTATGGCACAGTTTACAACAAGAAGGACCAGATACAACACTAGTAGGAATGGACTCTGTACAAGTAGTTAACTACAATTTGAGTGTTTTATGGTACGGACTAAATAACAGGGAAAAACAATTGTATGACCAAGTCAAAAGGTATATTCTTATTTTTAACAATATCAAATTATATACAGGCTGTTATGAAAAGTCGTTTAATATACAGGGTGTCCTAGTATTCCGTGTACATAGAGTTACTGGGATTTTTGGGACGAAAATATAACCATTTAACCTAACTTATCTTTGTCCAAAAATTCGTAATTTTTTAGATACATGGTGTCAAAGTTATACTTGTATTTTAGTTTTTCTTAAGTAGCTTTCTTAATAATTGTACTTTGTACAACACTCGGTGCTAAGGGGTTTTCTGAGATGAGAAATCGAAATCAGGTCACAGTTTTGTTGTAAATTGTAGGGGGCGTCACTTATTGCACTGTGTATACTTTTAAATTGTCATGACTTCTTTATACCACTCTGTATGATATTTGTATTTTCTGCCTTCTCTTGTCTAAAAAAGCTCTCTTGGTAAATGTTGCTCCGAGCAACAGTTTCTGAGATAATGGGATGTTTGTTTCCATTTTTTAATTCTGTTGTCAAATTCGCAAACGCTTCACACTTCATCCAGGCTTACGACAGGTCCAAAAGAGTAATCTCTGAAATTTGGAGCTTGCTTAAAGACAAACAGGCTAACAACCATAATAAATTTAAACACCAATGGGCCAACAACAGTAATAATGTAAAAACCAACTGACTAAGGGCACAAAAGATTACCCACAAATTGATAAATTCGAAAAAAAAAACATCCTACTATCTCAGAAACTGTTCCTTGGAGCAATATTTACTAAGAGAGCTTTTTTAGACGGGAGAAGGCAGAGATTACGAATATTTAATTAAACATATAATACAGAGTGGTATAAAAAAGTTATGACAATTTGAAAGTATACACAATGCAATAAGTGGCGCCCCTTACAATTTACAACAAAACTACGAGCTGATTTCGATTTCTCATCTCAGGAAACCCTTTAGTACCGAATCTTGAAAAAATAATACAATTTGACACCCTGTGTCTTAAAAATTACGAATTTTTGGGCTAAGGTAAAACTAATTAAATGGTCATATTTTCATCCCAGAAATCCACAGTAACTCTATCTACATGGAATACTGGGACACCCTGTATTTAAACCCATGAATTCTTGTAATAAATAAAAATATTGATAAAAGTCATGCATCTATAACTATACTCTATTTATTTGAAAGTGATAGCAATAAATTATCTAGAATTATGCAAATTAGCATCAAGCAGTAGTAAGGGCCCCAGAGTTTTACCTACATCTTACCTGTAACGCAGCAGTTCGACGGTCTAATATTCGCAATCTCTTATGTTTGAATACAATAGGAAAACCTATGAAAGAAGCTAGACACCAAAAAAGCTTCTGGCGCTGACGGAATACCTGCCATAATCCTCAAAAACTGTGCGAGGGAACTGACACCAGTTTTCTGTAGACTTTTCAACCTATGCTACAGAAAGGGAATATTTCCTTCCTGCTGGAAATGTGCCACAGTTCAGCCGATACCTAAAAAAGGCAAGACGACCTTGCCAAATAACTACCGACCAGTCGCACTGCTTTCAATAATATCGAAAGTCATGAAAAAGGCTATCAATCAATATCTTCTAAAATATCGTGAAGAATTCAACATTATTAGCGATCACCATATGGCTTTCGTAAACATAGATCAACAGGAGATCTTCTGACTTATGTAACACATGTTTGGAACAACGCAATTGAACACTCTGGAGAATCTCGAGCGGTTGTTCTTGACATATGCAAGGCATTCGACCGTGTTTGGCACGATGGGCTGTTGGCTAAGCTACGTTCTTGTGGTATGTCTGAAAAGTTCTGTTTGTGGCTCTCATGTTTCCTCAGTGAGCGTTCTTTATGAGTGGCAGTCGACGAATTTCTTTCTAACACCTTCACTATCAACGCCGGTGCGCCCCAAGGCTCCATACTATCTCCTACTTTCTTTCTCATATACATTAACGATTTGCTGGAAAAGACCGGAAATCCAATCTACAGCTTTGCAGATGACAGTACGCTTATCTCTTCATTCACTTTGAACGCTCGGACATCGGCTGCTCAGGCGAGTGTCCGCAGACAGCGGGAAGTTGTTCAACTCAACAAAGACCTAGAAGAAATTCTATCTTGGGGTGGCAGTAACCAAGTGGAATTTAACGCTACAAAAACCCAGGCGGCAGTTTTTTCTAAAAAAGTTAACGTTGCTGAACCCGACATAGTTATGGCGGGGCATTCCATTCCTCTAACATCGTCACTCAATTTGTTGGGCGTTAATTTGGGAGCAAATATGTCCTGGCATGAGCATGTTGCAGGCATAGCAAGGAGAGCTTCTCAAAAGTTGGGAATATTATTTCGAACCAGAAAGCTTTACACTCCACAACAACTGTTAATTCTTTACAAAGCTCAAATTCGATCAACTATGGAATACTGCTCCCATGTTTGGGGCACCGCTCCCAAACATACACTGCATTTGTTGGATTCTATTCAGAGAAGAGCTGTTCGTCTGATTGGAGACCCGGAACTGTCGTGCGGCCTTGATTCGTTGGAACATCGAAGAACGGCTGGTGACTTGAGCCTATTCTACAAGTATTTTTATGGAAAGTGTTCGGAGGATTTGGCCCATTTAATTTCTCCTAGAGCGGGGCATGTTTGAAATACACGTCGCGCTAATACTTCACATCCGTATGAGGTTCAGCTTGTTACTCCTCGTACAACGCTTTTCAAGCAGTCTTTTATATGGAGAACATCATCCCTTTGGAACAATTTGCCAAGGACTGTGTTTCTCACCGAGTACAATTTACAGCGATTCAAGAACAACGTAAATCGCTTTTTTCCGCACACGTGTCGCTCCTGTAGTTTCCCTGCAGCACGTGTGCTAGACCCATCAAAAAAAACTCCCTTTTTTGTTGTTTGGGGCTAAATAGTTTGCGGTAGTTCTGGCCAGTGGTGGTGCGCCTGGGCGTATACGTATTATTTGCGAATAGTATGAATGAAACAGTTTTATAATGTTTAAACATTTATTAGAAAAAAATATCATTTTATAATTAATGAAACATTATTAATTAAAAAAAATATACAAATGAGGAAGTCAAACAACAATGAAAAAAGTATTATTACTCTCAGACATGCTTGAAAAACTATCATAGTCCGACTCATTTGAATTTCCACGATTGGGCCACTTTTGCTCATGCAATATAAACCTTAAGAAAAATGTGAAACGTCATATACCTGCACCTAGAAACCTGAGGGAACTTGAAAATGCAGTTATCACAGATTGGGAGCAAATTCCTCAAAGTAAAGTAATGAACAAAATTTAATTAGAAGCATGCCTAGGCGCATAAACGCTGTCATCCGAAGTAGAGAAGGCAACACACGCTACTAGTGTCCCAGTTACACCATTAATTTTGCTACTAGTGTCCCAGTTTATTTTTTTCATTATTACATAATTTCAACGATTTTGTTATTAGGTCTTAACAATAATTTTAATTCGAATCTTATAGAGAAATTTGGTAGCTAATTGACTTTTAAAGTATCCGAATAAGTTTTTTCTGACTTTTAGTGTAACCAATGTTCATAAAGAATTATTAAAATTAATTTATTATAGAGATTTGTATGATTTAATATATTGTTGCGTTAATTTTGTCCAGGAGTGTAGTTTAGAGATATCCAAGATAGGAATTAATTAATTAAAATTTTTATTTTTAGGATTTTTGAAACAAAGTTGGGTCAAACACACTGGGAAAACTATGAGGTAGAGAACTATTGGAAACTAATCAAACTGTCCTCTTAATTAAACTTAAAAACTTTTAACCGATCCAAAATTCATTATTTTGCATTTTTGTAAAAATATTTTATACATTTTTTTTTTAAGAGTGGTAAATAAATAGTTTAAGTGAAACGATTATTTTTTTATTTTTTATGCATTACTCTAGAAAATTATCACTTTTTAATCACCTCTTTAACCGCACTCCTAGTTAAAAATTCAAGTAAACACGTCAGTAATTGTCGGGTTATTTATTGAATAAAGGAAAACGAGGTTAATTAAAAACTAGTGCACTGTTTTTGATTTTATCATATTTTTGTTAAAAATTTGATAACCTTGTTATCTGCTTTGCAACAATTACATCTATAATCAATTTGTGCTAATATCATTTTATTTTGAAATTACAACATTACTTAATTACTACGTACATTACATAACAACTAAACATATGGAACCATTCTAACTTTATTGCACAAGTGTTTCAATGTATCCACCGTCCCCCTCTAAACAGGTGATTGTTCTTCGAGAAAAATCTTTTATTACATTTCTAATTACGTCAGGAGTTATAGCTTCACATGTTTGCCTCGTAACTCTCTCAAGATGATCTACATCTTGAAAGGGCCTTTTAAGATAAATCTTTTCTTTTAAGTAGCCCCATAAAAAAAGTCTAGAGGGGTGATGTCCGGAGACCTTACGGGGGGGGGGGGGGGGGGCAAGTAAACTGCACATACCTCCCTATGACTCTACCGTTAAAAATGTGGAGGAGATAATCTCGAACATTTCTCGTACTGTGACATGATGCACCATCAAGTTGGTACCATATATAAATCTTTTAGCTTCTACTACCGACAGCATTACTTTATATATAACACATGGGCTGAAAAGTCCCGGGCCTAACAAAGAAAACACCGTTTTTTTGGTTCAAAATTAGCTTTATTCATCAAACGTAATCTCCATCAAGAGCAACGCAATCATTCCAGCGCCGCTCTAACATTTCAATACCACTTTTGTAGAACGATTTATCTTTTGCCTCAAAATAGGCCTCAGTTTCAGCGATAACCTCTTCATTCGTGCGAAATTTCTTACCGGCGAGCATTTTTTTCAGGTCTGCGAACAGCCAGTAGTCGCTGGGAGCCAAATCTGGCGAATACGGTGGATGTGGGAGCAATTCGAAGTTCAATTCATGTAGTTTTGCCATTGTTTTGATTGACTTGTGACACGGTGCGTTGTCTTGATGAAACAAAATTTTTTTCTTTGCCATATGCGGTCGTTTCTTTGCAATTTCGGCCTTCAAACGCTCCAATAACGCTATATAATATTCACTGTTGATGGTATTTCCTTTCTCAAGATAGTCGATGAATATTACACCACGCACATCCCAAAATACCGAGGCCATAACCTTTCCAGCCGATTGTTGTGCTTTCGGGCGCTTTGGACGAGGTTCACCAGTTGCTGTCCACTCAGATGACGATTGTTTTGATTCCGGAGTGAAGTGATGGATCCATGTTTCATCCATTGTCACATATCGACGCAAAAATTCCGGTTTGTTACGTTTAAACATGGCCAAACACTGCTCAGAATCATCAACACGTTCTTGTTTTTGATCAACAGTGAGCAAACGCGGCACCCACTTTGAACAGAGCTTTCTCATAGTCAAATGCTCATGCAATATAAAGCCAACACGTTCTTTTGATATCTTTACGATGTCAGCTAACTCACGCAACTTCACTTTTCGATCATTCAAAACGATTTTATGGATTTTTTTGATGTTTTCTGGTGTTACCGCCTCATTTGGACGTCCACTGCGTTCTGCATCATCGGTGTCTCTACGACCACGTTTGAAGTCAGCAAACCAACGTTTTATTGTTGTTTCTGATGGAGCGGAGTCCCCATAACACTTTTCAAGCCATTGCTTCGCTTGAACGGTATTTTTTCCCATCAAGAAGCAGTGTAAAATTAAAACACGAAATTGTTTTTGATCCATTGTTTTGAAAATAACAAAAGTAGCGTCACTCTTAGCACAATAACTCACAAACTAATGAATAGAATATCATGAAATTTTAACAGCTGTCCTTTGAAGGTTAGCCCATGTGTTATATATATATATATATATATATATATATATATATATATATAAGTATTTTCTACAGCTAACTCTGTCTTCCTTCTCTCAGTCTTTGATTCCATCCGTTTCTATCTTCTCAGTCTCCATCTGTTAGACCCTGTCCTCCATAGCCTCGTCCACATCGTCTCTCCACGATCGTCTGGGTCTTCCTTTTCTTCTTCTCCCTATAGGGCTCTACTCCGTTATTTTCTTTATCCACCTATTATCTTCGCTCCGTCTTATGTGTCTATACCATTTTAATCGTTTTTCTTCAATGTTGTTTATTGCGTTCTCTTGGATGTTCATTCTGTTTCTTATTTCTTCATTTGTTATTCTCTCCATACGTGTCACTCTACAACATCTTCTCCACTACTCCATCTCTACCGCGTTAATTTTAGATTTATTTCTTTTGTTGATCGTCCATGTTTCTGACCCGTATGTCATTATGCTCTGTATTATTGATTTGTATGTGCGGGTTTTGTTTCTCTTTGTAATGTGCTTGTCCCACAGGATCGAATTTAATTGTTTTATGCATGTCCGCGTTTATCCTAATCTAGCTTTAATCTCTTCTTCTGATGTTGCGTTTTTTGAAATGATGGTTCCTAAATATTTAAATCTATCTGTTCCTTTGATTATTGTTTCGTTATCGACTTCTAGATTCTCCACGTTTCCCTCCTTTGTTGTTAGATATTCCTTTTTATCAAAGTTTATTGCTAATCCTGCTTTAGTGTATTCTTCTTTGTTTTCTTACCATATAACTAAGGTCTTCCTCATCTTGCGCTATGATTACTTGGTTGTCTGCGAAGCTTAGAGTATTGGGACTCCCATTCCACTACATTTTTGCTTCCATTTTTTTAATGTTTGTTCGAGATATATTTTGAATAGTGTCGGGGATGTAGAGCATCCTTGTAATAGGCCTTTTGATGTTTGGAGTCTCTTCCCTATTTTATGTCCTATTTTTATATTCACTGTGTTGTTTCCGTAGAGAGCTTTTACTGCGTATATTAGTTCTTTGTCAATGCCTATTTCTTTCATTGCCTTCCATAATCTTTGTCTTGGTACTGAGTCATAGGCCTTTCTTATGTCTATGAAGGCTAAATGAACTTCTCTATTCTTTGCCAGTTTTTTTTCCATTGTTTGTTTTATAGTGTATATGTGGTCTATACTTGATTTTCCGGCCGTAAAGCCTGGTTGGTCTTCTCCAATTCTTCCTTTTATATTTTCCTCTATGATATTTTTAATAATTTTTCCATACAAACGTGCCATACTCGATATTATGCTTAGGCCTATATAGTTTGTGCATTTTCTGCAGTCTCCCTTTTTAAATATAGATACTATATAGGCTTTTGGACCATTCCTCGGGTATTTTTTCCCCATTTATCGCTCTGTAGAACATGTTTCTCAGCATTCGATGTAATTTATTAGACCCGTACTTAATCATTTCATTTACCACACCCCCAGGCCCTGCAGATTTATTATTTTTGAATGTTTTTATTGTCTTCTTTACTTCTTCATACCTTAGTTCTATCTCTTTTTTTCCTTATTCTGTTCTTCTTCAGGGTTCTCCTCCTGAAATTTTTGTCTGCCTTCTGTTAGCAGCTTCTTATAATATTCTTCCCACTCGCTTTCTGGGATATACTCTATATACATCTTCTCTCTATTGTTGGTCCTTAATGCTTTAATTATTCTCCATGACTCTGTGCTTCTAGTTCCTCCTATATACTGTTCTACATGCTCGCACGATTTTTCCTAGATATTTCTGTAGATCTTCTTCTGATCTTGTATTCAGCCATTTTTCGTATAGTCTTTTTTTCTCCTTTATAGATTCTTTGGTTTTTTTTCACAGATTTTAATTTTATGTTTCTTATTCTCGTTGCCTTCTTTACCTAATGCTTCTAAGGCCGCCTGTATATATATATATATATATATATATATATATATATATATATATATATATATATATATATATATATATATATATATATGTGTGTGTATGTATATGTATATATATATATATATATATATATATATATATATATATATATATATATATATATACATATATACATACTCCTCTACCCCTTAAGACCCAGTCCCTTCAAATATATGTTTTCACCCATTTTTTTTTTAAATTTCAATGAAAAAAAAACATTTGGAATTTCAAAAAATTGCTTTCCATCTCGTATTATAAACGGCATAATTCGGAGAAGGCTCAGGAAATTCATTTCTGATAAAGCTTAGAAGAGATGCGTGCAGAAAAGAAAAATTGTCCTTTCCACAAAAACAGCGAATCGGAAAAACGAAGTTTAAAAAAATTAAACGACAAACAAAAAATGGACATTTTTTTTACTATTTACATAATTTATTACATAATTTACAAAACAACTATGTCACTATACTATACTTGTAATAGAAAGATATGATATAATAACAAATAAAGATAAATTTAACTTATCCTGTGTAACTTAAAAGGGTAATGTCACTTTAGAAATTTGAAAAAATCAACAATTTTTTGGCTTAAATGATGTTTTAGGGACTTAGAAATAAGGTACAAAACATTTTATGAGGGTAAGAAGGTTATAAGTGTATTTTATCAAATGAGGGTTTTATCTAGCAGAGCCTTCCAAACTCTCAGAGAGGTTTTATGTTTCGCGCTGTTTAAATGATGGCACCTTTCTGAATACTGAAGAAATCTATTTATCCACAGAATTTAAGTTCATCTAGAATCTATTAACAAAATATCAATTTAGAAGGCCCATTATATGGTGCAGGCATTGCAGAATAGAGGCATCTAGAAAATTTATATAACTTTAAAATACGTTTTTCTCAAAACTACATTTTTCAAACTGGCCGGAAACATAACAACTTATCACTGATTTATTTGAAATTTTAACTGTACCTTCAAAATTACATTATTTAGCAAAAAGTACGGATTTTACAATTTGTTTTGAACTTTTTTTTATAAACGATTTTTACGTGATTTTGTACCGAAAAATGTAACACTTTCTTCAAACATGTACCATTGATAAAAAAAATCAATATTTTTTAAATTTTTTTTACGTATTTCCTGAGAAAATCTTATGTAGAACTCAAAAAACTTATATTAATAAAAGCATTTGAGTAAATTTTGGATTACGTTCACTATATTTAAAAAAAATTGTCAAAATCAGGCTTTTTTCTTAGCTCTAGAGTGGCATTATCCCGTAAACGAATACAGTTCATATCAAAAATATGGGACAGTAATCATCATCATAATTAAAACAAAAAGTAATATGTAAAAACAAACATTAAAAGTTATTAAAGACAGATTTGTCTCATAATGGTAAACAGTCTTACACAAATCCTTTTTATTTCAAACAATATCACATTATGTTGGGTATGTGGAATCTTCGGCACATTGACACTACTGAGTATATATCACCACTGCACCAAACACTTTATTTTTGCACTCGACATGCGTGTCGCTAACCATGTTAGCTTCATCAGGAGCGATGATTGACTAAAGCTAAACTACAAATCTACCCTATTTATACTTACCTAAATTACTCAGGTGGAACTAATGGCGAGGCCATCAGTTCCAGTCAACTAATCAGTAGAGGGGACTATAAGGAATAGGCCCTCTGTCTTTATTTAAACTGCTTTTACATTTTATAAATTCCATACTTTCGTATTCGTTCAACAGATACCGTCAAACGGGGTGAAGTCGATCGGCAGGGGTGAAGTCGATCAAACCAGTATTTTCATTTGTATTTAAGCATAATGGCAACACTCCATTACAAATCAGCTGATTCTTATTTACATTCGTGTGGCGAACAGATGAACATCTATTATACCGGTGTTGTTGGTTAATCGTGTAAAGTGAGTTTTCCAAAAATAATTAAACAGTAAAAGAGCAAAAAATTCTCTCAATCTCTAAAATATGTGAAATCAAATAGTTGCACAGCCAAATCAGTGAAAACTAAGCCCGTCCGAGCTCCTCTAGGTGATAAGGAATATATTCAAGAAAAGGTATTCACAATCAGATATGCTAATTTATTTTTTGTGTGGTTTCAATTGCAATTTTTGTGTGTAGAATCAAAATAACGGGATGAAATAGATCACCTGGTTTTCGCTGTATTTTGTTAGGTTTTGAGATTATGTTTAAAGCAATTTGTTTTTGTATGATTTTCTTATATATTAGTTTTGTGTGCTAGCATATGAGGGGTGTCGGGCAGGGTGGGGGCGAATTGTATTTTATTATTTTCTTTTTTTATAGATGCCACGAAAATACATAAAGAGGTGCTTATGGCAAAAAAAAAACTACGATCCAGTGTATTTAGAGAGAGCACTGGATGCAGTGCGCAAAAAAACACTGAGCATGCAAAAAGCGTCAGAAAGGTTTGCAGTGCCATATACGACACTTAACAATCACTATCATGCGGCAGCTCTCTTGACATATGGTGGTCAACCTGCTCTTGACGAGCATTCTGAAACTTTGTCAGTGAATGCTTTGCAAACCTGTGCTGAGTGGGGTTTCCCATTAAAGCCCATTGATATTAGGCGAATCACGCAGCAATATTTAAATAGTCGCGGCATCACTGAAAAGCGATTTAAAAATAATATGCCAGGAGAAGGGTGGTTTAATGGTCTGATGAAGAGGCATCCTCAGCTTACAGTCAAGCTTGCGGAGAATACAAAGCGAGTGAGAGCCGCTGTAACATACGAGATTGTTGAGGAATATTTCCGAAATGTGGCGGATATAATCAGAGATATCCCACCACAAAACGTTGTAAACTATGACGAAACAAACTGCGTTGACGATCCCGGAGCGGTTAAAGTGGTAATGAAGGAAGCAAACACGCCTACAGGACACTTGACACCACCAAAAGCAGCACAACAGTTATGTTCGCAATAGCTGCTGATGGAACTCGACTCCCTACTTATACAGTGTACAAAGCCAAACATATTTATGAAGGTTGGAAGGAGGGCGGATTACCAGGAGCAATTTACAACAGGTCTCTAAAAGGATGGTTTGATTCTGAATTGTTTGACGATTGGTTCAGGACCGTAGCACTTCCATTTTTCCGAAAATTAGAAGGAACCAAGTTGCTTATTGGAGATAACTTGCAAAGTCATATTACTGTCAGTGTCATTCAAGAGTGCGAAAATAACAACATTAAGTTTTTCTTACTCCTCCCCAATTCGACCCACATGCTCCAGTCACTGGACGAGGCATATTTTCGTCCTCTCAAAGCATCATGGAAAAGAGCACTGGAGGAATGGAAACTAAAGAATAGGGGGGTTTTACCAAAAACTATATTTCCTAGGATGTTGAAAACCACGGTTGAAGGACTTGGGGATCGCGAAATGAACAATATTTTAGCTGTTCTCGTAAAAATAAAAAGAAAAGAGCCTACTACACCGGAGGAAGGAAACGTGGCAGAAACTTCAATGACTGCAGTGCTTGTAGATTATCTACACGAGCTCAAGATTGGGCCTAATGATGCTCCAAAGCGAGGAAAAAGACTAAACATAGCCGCTGGTAAAAGCATAGGCACAGAAGATTTGGAAAAAGAGAACCAGAGCAGTTGCAAGCAACCCAAAACACGTAAGAGGCAAATAAGCGACAGCGAAGAAGAAGATGACTTACAGACATTGGAGGCGGAGGAACAGCATATCAACACAAAATGATTATGAAATTGGAGAAAGTTCTGTTGAGCCAGCCAACATTATTCTTGATTCATCCAGGAACTGGGATATAGGACAATTTATCATCACAAAATATGAAACAAATAAGAGAGATCGATTTTATATCGCTAAAATTATTGAAATATCAGGGACTGAGATAGTTGTAAGTATACTGCGTAAACATCCATCCATGAAATCTTTGTTTTTCATTTATCCAAATATTCCGGATGAGTCTGTCATAAACAGGGAACAGATTGTCAGACAAGTTAATTTAAAATCACTAAAGCGGGGCAAACATTTCTTCTCGCTTAGAAAAAACGAAATGGAAACACTCCAGTGAGAAATTTTTGTGTGTTCATTCATTTCGTAATTTTTTGAATTCTGTTTTTTAGTTTTATTTTTGCCTGTATTTTTATTTTTAAGTATAGTTTGTTTATTTAAGGTTTATGTCATTAAGAAATCAATGGCTGTGTAAAGCTTGTCCAAAGAATAAACGTTTATATTTCCTTAATTTGTGTTTTATTGCAAAATTCTGCAAATGTAGGTGGCACCTTGGTACCTACATATAATTTTTTTAATTTTTTACTGATCGACTTCATCCCGAACAATCCTAAAGTGGGAAATATGCATTTTAAAATGGGTGATCGACTTCACCCCGAACCCTTTTAATTCAAAATAAAAAAAAAATTGCATCTATGACCTTACTCTAGTCACCAATCGACAACTTAAGTATCAAGGAAGTTATATTTTTAATTGCATTAAAATATAATTATTTCTTATTCAGTTATCTCAAAAAAACGTATTTTTTTGATCGACTTCACCCCGTTTGACGGTACCTTTTTAATTAATCTTAGATTATCTAATGTTACAGTTGATCAGCTTCAAGGGCATGTTCGGAAAAAACTTGACTTTTATGTTTTACTGTATGTACTTTTTGTCGCAATCATTACAACTAATTTCATAAATTACACTTTTCTCACAATTAGGAATCTTATCTTTGGAATTTCCTAAGATATTCCTCAGATTGTCTGATGTTTATAGGCTAAGGTCAGGCGTACCTTATTGATTTCTCTGCTATATTTCAGATTATATGGTATGGACACATACTTCGTCTTATTTTCTTCACGTGTAAAAAAGGTGGAAACCTGAATATTTAACCTGGACTTATGTCCATTTCTTAACTTGTTTATTAAGTCATCCTCAAAACCATTAACTCTACTTATATTTCTAATACGATTCCTTTCAATATTGAAGTCTGAATAGAGTAAACTCAACAAGGTATTTAATAAGGTAGGCCGCACCTTAGTCTATATATAATCAGACAATCTGAGGAATATCTTAGGAAATCCTAAAGATAAGATTCCTAATTGTGAGAAAAGTGGAATTTATGAAATTAGTTGTAATGATTACGACAAAAAGTATGTTGGGCAAACTAAAAGATCAATTAAAACACGATTTAAAGAATATTTAGCACATTTAAAATACAGTAGAAAAGAAAAGTCTATCATTGCCGAACATGCCCTTGAAGCTGATCATACTGTAACATTAGATAATCTAAGATTAATTAAAAATGTATCTGATAGGAGATTGTTGAATGCATACGAAAGTATGAAAATTATAAAATGTAAAAGTAGTTTAAATAAAGACAGAGGGCCTATTCCCTTACAGTCCCCTCTACTGGTTACTTAACTGGAACTGATGGCCTCGCCTATGCCATTAGTTCCGCCTTAGTAATTCAGGTCTTAGGATACTAATAGGGTAGATTTGTAGTTTAGCTTTAGTCAATCATCAATCATGATGAAGCTAGCATGGTTAGCGAAACGCGCGTAGAGTGCAAAAATAAAGTGTTTGGTATAGAGGTGATATATACTGAGTAGCATATTACATTAGTACATTTTAAATTAAAAATTGCACAACTTTAATTATATTATGAGGGTCGTCCCAAAAGTTCTTGGCGTTACGCAGATATAACGCCAAGATTACCAAATTATTATGAATTTGTGTGTTGTCTACTAGATGGCTTGCTGTAAAGTTTCAGATACCTGTGTTTAGTTATCTTTTTGTAGCGACCGTGTAAACAAAGTTTTAACGCTTTCTAAAAACTGATAAAATTGTGGTGTAAGCTGTTATAAAATCATAATTATCATCATCACCATTAACTTATCCCATCCATAGTCGGATGTAAGACTACATAAGTGGTCCCCAATGATGTTGGTAGTAGTTGTAGGTAGCGGGTAGATATTTTTCTGCGATTCCGGTAGAGGACAGATCTACTTCAGGGATTCGACCCTGCCAACGTCAGCCTTGGTCTCCTCCCACCTCTTAATATGGGGGGGGGGCATCAAGTCCTTAAAACATTAATCCTTCACCACATACCATCCTTCCAACTTCCTTACCTCTTGTCAACACGCTTGGCCGGCGTGACAAGGAAATAATTAAAAACTCCAAAAATGAACAATGAATATGTCAAATTTCAGAAACGCAGTGCCCTAAGCGAATAGAGGAAATGCAGAATCATCTCGCCCTGCTCATGCAGTCAGTCTCATGGATTCTAGGGAAGGGGACACAAAAATTGGAAAGAAAAACACAGTCGTATATCCACAGCCCATAGAAAACCCAAAAGAATAGAATGGCACATAGCAACGTATAAGAATTTTAGGATCCGAAGAAAAAATGATCGAATTAAAAGAAGAACTAAAAAACATAAAATGGACGGTGTTGGGCTTAGCAGAAGAATAGAGGTAATGAAAGTAAGAAAATTGGAGGAGTCGGTCTACTTATACACAAAATAATAGCAAATAATGTTGTTCAATTCAGAGACAATTTAAGATAAAATGTCCAAAAATTAGCACTCAAAAAAAGATACATTTTTCAACAGGCAATGATCCGAAACATACCGCAAACTTGGTGCGAGAATGGATAATCCATAATGTGCGGCAGCAGCTTCGTACACCTTCGCAATCACCCGATATCAACTCCATTTATGGGAGGAATTTCGCAAACATGTTTCAAGTAGAGAAGAATTAAAAAACGGAATATGGGACGAATGGGAGAACATGCCTGCAGAAGTTACTAGAAAACTGGTTGCAAGCATGATAAAAAGGTTACAGGAGATTATCAAGGCCAACGGCGGCGCCACTAAATATTAGTTTAAACGAAGTTGTTATTTTCCGTTAAACTCCGTCAACCTATTATTGGTAATTGTTAAGTGTATGGAGACTTTTTTGACATTAATTTTGTTTATATTTTTATAACAATGATGTAACTTCTAAATAAAATGTTCCGTAGTTGTTTTTAATACTAATCCTCGTTGGTTAAGTTTCAAATATTAATTTAAACATGTTTTCTCATAGTTCCAATTAATTAGTTAAACATAACAGAAAAATACTGCACTGGCTTAGCCGTTACTTGATGGAGATCCATAATAACTAGGAATAAAAATTTAAACAATTGTTTAAGATCACCACTTTGTTTATTATATTATTGCTGACAATTGTCTCGACACACTGTGTCTCCTTCTGGAGCACGATGTAAATTAACTAACAAAGTATGTTACAGAATATATAGTTTATCTAATTACGAGTACTAAATTCATCAACAATATTTACCTTAATACCTAGAACAAGTTCAATAAAGGAGATCCTCCCCCATCTAATTGATCGTTGAGTAATAAACCTGAGGATTTTTTCTGGTTAATTTAGTAATTTTCCTTTCTTTCCATTATGCAAAATTTTGAAATCTTCATTGAACGATTTTCATCTATTAGATGTTTAGCGTAATGAGATTTGTTATTTTTCATTCTATAGCTTTGTTTATGTTCCTTTATTCTTTTATAAAAAGATCTGCCTGTTTGTCCTATATACGTTTTATTGCAAGTGCCACAGCATAATTCGTAAACTCCCGTTTTATTTCCTTTTTTTGTTTTACTTTTATTATTTTTAATATCTCGAGCTAATGTGTTATTTGTACGGAAAGCGATATTTACATGATTTCTATGGAAAAAATTTTGAATTTTATTAGTCAACTTTCCGGTATAAGAGAGTGTTTGAAATTTTTCTTTGTTCAATTGTTTGTACGGGTACTGTACTGTAATAGCTATAAAGAAACAAACCTACATTGAAAAAACAATAGATTTCCTAAAACCAGATGTATTCCAATCCATCAACTTCGATCCAACAATAACTTTCCAAAAATTAATTAAAGAGAATAAAAAATTCAGACTCGTCTCGATGAACCCTCAAGTTCCAAAACTATATTTTTTTATTAAATTACATAAAAATAACTCGGCAATTCGTCCAGTAGTTTCATACATAACAGCGCCAGCTTTTTCTTTATCAAATAAATTGATTGAGGTGTTGACAAAATATTAAATTTACACCCAAATATAGTATTAAAAATAGTAATGAATTGATAGCAAAAATTCATCCGTTAATTATACCAAGTAACTCCAGATTAATATCGTTTGATGTACAAAATCTTTTTCCTAGTATACCATCATCAGACGCTATAATTTTGGTTCAAAGATTACTCAATAAAAATAATGTTAACCCAATAATTAAACAAGAAATATTAGACATCTTAACATTGTGTTTAGATCAGAATTATTTCGAATTTAACGATAAGATTTATATAAGTAAGAAAGGTTTAATAATGGGAAACCCTCTTAGTCCAATTTTATATGAAATTTTCATGGACCATTTAGAAGAACAAATCAGTAATTCTCATCTTTTTAAAAATTTCTGTTATTGGTACCGGTAAGTAGATGACATATTGACTTGCTTTACAGGCACAGATCGACAATTAAAACTATTTCTAGATTATATTAACCAACTTCATAATAATATTACTTTTACAACAGAAATAGAAACAAATAAATCGAATAATCTTCTAGATTTAAAAATATCAAACAAAATGAATAAACGCGATGTTGAAATCTTCCATAAACCAACATACTCAGATATATGTTAACTATACACGCTTATAATAGTTTCATCCACAGACTAATAAATACACCATTAACGGAAGAAAATTTTCAGAAAGAATTAAATATTATGAAACAAATTAGTATAAACAATGGGTACAGGAGCGATTTCGTAGATAATATATTAATGAAAAAACAATTTAAAAAAGCAATAGGACTGGTGTACCTGTACAAACAACTAAACACAGAAAAATTTCATACACTCACTCATACCGGAAAACTGACTAATAAAATTCACAATTTTTTTTATAAAAATCATGTAAACATCGCTTTCCGTACAAATAACACATTAGCTCGACATATTAAAAATAATAAAAGTAAAACAAAAAAAGAAAATAAAACGGGGGTTTACGAATTATGCTGTGGCACTTGCAATAAAACGTATATAGGACAAACAAGCAAATCTTTTTATAAAAGAATAAAGGAACATAAGCAAAGCTATAGAATGAAAAATAACAAATCTCATTACGCTAAATATCTAACAGATGAAAATCTTACGTTCAATAAAGATTTCAAAATTTTGCATAATGGAAAGAAAGGATAATTACTGAATTGTTTAGAACACGTAGAAATTAACCAGAAAAAATCCTCAGGTTTATTACTCAACGATCAATTAGATCGGGGAGGGTCTCCTTTATTGAACTTGTTCAAGGTATTAAGGTAAATAATGTTAATGAATTTAGTACTTGTAATTAGGTAAACTATATATTCTGTAACATACATTGTTAGTTAATTTACATCGTGCTCCAGAAGAAGACATAGTGTGTCGAAACAATTGTCAGCAATAATATAATAAACAAAGTGGTGATCTTAAACAGTTTAAATTTTTATTCTCAGTTATAACAGAAAAATAGTATAGAAAGCCGGTGGTGTTTGGAGACTTTTTGGACTGACTGTATATTAAAACATAAGTCAAACATAATTAATAACTAATATTGAAAAAACTTTTACAAGTAATAAACGTAAACTTAGAAAAAAGAAATATTTTTTATATGAACATGACTATAAAAAATATACCTATCTCTACGGAGAGACAAACATATACAAAACGTCGCCGCAAAACGAAGACGGATGGCTATCACCGGACCGTCATTATGTGCCTTGTGCACTAGACGCGCGTTCCGCTAACGATTGTGTCGTTTCTGATAATGCTAACATGATTAGTGAAACTCGCGTCAAGCGCAAAAATAAAGTGTTTGATGTGGTGCTGATAACGGTTGTATAGTAACACATTGCCAAAGATTTCAAAATCACAATGTACTTCTAAAAAGCATGTTATATTTTGGAAAAAAAAAATATATTTCAAAGTTCCTTCTTATACTTAGTGTATGGTGAGGAACCAGGAACCAAAATTAATGTTATTTTAAACCAACGACAATATGTGGGGACAATTATTAAATCAAGCGACAAACAGTATGTCCCAGAATAAGAGTTTAGAACAAAAAAAAAACTAAATTAATTTTTGCACATCGTATAATTCCCATTTCAACTGGCTTTTATGAAACAACTTACTATAAAATCATCGAAAATATTAAAATCGCAGTTGACGCTGTATTCACCGATGCCTCCAAAGAGGCCAAAATCGAACGGAGAGACAAAAAAACACTTGAGAACGAGGCGTATGAGGAGTCGGAAGGTATTTTAAATGCAGCAGGCATAGCTGATTGAACGTAAGTAGATTTTATATGTGGAAATTCGTTTGTCAAAACTTTTAAACGCATTTTTCTCAAGACAACGTGTTTGGAAACAGCGTGCACAAGAGCTTTTCTTTTAAATTAATGGTTTAACATGTTTGGAACAACGCAATTGAACATTTTGGAGAATCTCGAGCTTCATTCGACCGTGTTTGGCATGACGGATTGTTGGCTAAGTTATGCTCTTATGATATATCTGAAAGATTTTGTTTATGGCTCTCGGGTTTCATCAAAGAGCGTTCGTTACGAGTGGCAATCGATGGATTTCTTCTAATATCTTCACTATCAAGGCTGGTATGTCCCAAGGCTCCATACCGTTTCCTACTATCTTTCGGATTTACATTAATGATTTACTGGAAAGAAAATCCAAAGTAGAGCTTTGCAGATGGGAATACTATTTCGAAGTAGAAAGCTTGGAACATTGAAGAACAGCTGACGATTTGAGTCTATTCCACAAGTATTTTCATGAAAAGTGTTTAATGGACGGCGCCCGCTTAATTCCTCCCAGACCGGTGCAGGCTAATAATACACATCGCGTTAATGCATCAGATCTGCATGAAGTTCAGCTTGTACTCCTCGTACAACACTTTTCAGGCAGTCATTTATATGGAGAACATAATCCCTTTGGAAGGATTTGCCTAGTACAGTGTTTTCCACCGGACACAAGTTACAGCGATTCAGGACCAACATGAATCGCTGTAAGTTGCGCTCACACGCGTCGCTCCTGTCGCGCACCAAGGATTTCAGAACGTGTGCTACGCCAATAAAAAAAATAACCGGCCAAGTGCAAGTCGGACTTGAGCAATTAGTGTTCCGTACGTTGATTACTTTTAAAATAGAAATTTTTGTTACGGAAATATAAAATGATCAATGACTTCACAAAACACATTCCAAATAAGTTTTCAATAAAGTTTGTTTCCGATCTTTGTTGAAAACTGACGACCTTGAAATTTCTGTTTTTTTTATGTACTAGTTAAATCATTAAAGGTAATGCACTCGTGATAATTTTCGTTCAATCTACACCCTGCAGAGAATATTCCGAAATTTTTTCAAAATTTTTTGATTAGCACTTTTCGAGATAAGGGGGAGACAGCGATTTTTGGCAATTTCTTAAAAATAATACAAAGAAAAGTGTGCGCAAGTATTACATTATATATTTTTGAACTCGTATTTTCACAAGCTTTTATTTGACACCCCACTCGATAACTTGGTTAAATTTTTTTTTCACTTCCAGTTTCACTCCCCAAAACTAACCCTTTAAGTCAAAATTTAATTTTCAAAACTACACGGTTCTGATTGGGCCATCAATTCCTATGTTAGTGCCAAATTTCAACTTTCTATGTCAAATAGTTTCAGAGAAAATTGGGCGTGACAGATGGACGGACAAACGGACAGACACCGAAGTGATCTTATAAATGTTCCGTACGGAACACTAAAAATGTTGAACCAAAATTTTCTGTTTCACTTTCATACCTATTACACTGGTCAACAAATATTTTTTTTTTTGATTCTTCAGTTTTGGGTTTATTGTGGTGTGCTGATTTCGAATCCGATATTAGTTTTTCTCTGACAGCTCATGTTTTTTAATATTTTCGGTCTACCCTAACCTAGATGACACCCGCAGTTTTTAAGATCTACCCGACTCAGAATAATTATTTTTTTAATTTCCGATATGGCTTCGACACACGTTGTTTACACAATCCAGATTGTTTTTGCTATATTTGTGGTGCGTACATCTTTGAAAAATATCGAAAACCTATCTCGTTAAAACTATGTATTTTAACCACTTTCAAATAACATTGTCCAATAAAGATAAGCAATGGGTATCTCACATTGTGTGCCAGAACTGTATTAGGTGTCTGCGGCAATGATCAAATGGAAAAAGAAGTGCTATCAGATTTAAAACATCGATGATTTTGCAGGAACCTCAAAATCACTATGACGACTGCTATTTTTGCGTCGTGAATATTAACGGCATAAATTTTGGAAATCAAAATAAATGGTCATATCCTAACTTACCCTCCGATCAACGGCCACTTCTATGCTCTGAGATACAAGGAGCATCATCCAAATGCTCTGAAGAAGAAGAGACCTTATGGAAATTGAAGACGACACAATGGGAAATACTGATTTAAATATCACATGTAGCCAGTCATCAGATCCTCGACCTTTTAATCAAAAGGAATTCGATGACTTAGTAAGGGATCTAAATTTATCAAAAGAAGTTTCTGAAATTTTGGCATTTGGTTTAAAAGAAAAGAATTTACGTGCACCACGAACCAGAATTACTTTATATCGACCTCCAGAAGAGAATTTGTTACCATATTTTTCTAGAGAAAATGATTTAGTTTTTTGTAATGATGTCAGAGGAATTTTGGAGAAGATGAGTTCACAACGATATCAACCAAATGATTGGCGTCTTCTTATAGACGGTAGCAAGAGAAGCTTAAAGTGTGTGCTACTTCATAACGGCAACAAGAATGGTTCTACACCTATTGCTTTTTTTTTTTTTTTTATTTTGGTCTAGCACACGTGCTGCAGGGAAGTCCCTAAAGCGCTCCAGGAGCGGCACGAGTGCGGAAAAAGCGATTCACGTTGTTCTTGAATCGCTGTAAATTGTACTCGGTGGGAAACACAGCGCTGGGCAAATTTTTCCAAAGGGATGACGTTCTCCATATAAAAGATTGCTTGAAAAGCGTTGTACGCGGAGTAACAAGCTGAACCTCATACGGATGCGAAGCACCAGCGTGACGTGTATTTCTAACATGCACCGCTTTGGGAGGAATTAAGCGGGCTACATCCTTCGAACACTTTCCATGAAAATACTTGTAGAACAGACTCAAGTCGCCAACCGTTCTTCGATGTTCCAGCGAATCAAGGCCGCCGGTCAATTCCGGGTCCCCAATCAGACGGACCGCTCTTCTCTGAACAGAATCCAACAAATGCAGTGTATGTTTGGGAGCGGAGCCCCAAACGTGGGAGCAGTATTCCATAGTTGGTCGAATTTGGGCTTTGTAAAGAATTAACAGTTGCTGTGGGGTGTAAAGCTTTCTGGTTCTAAATAATATTCCCAACTTTTGGGAAGCTCTCCTTGCTATGCCTGCAACATGTTCATGCCAAGACATATTTGCTCCCAAACTAACGCCTAACAAATTGAGCGACGATGCTAGGGGAATGGAGTGCCCCGACATAACTATGTCGGGTTCAGCAACGTTAACTTTTTTAGAAAAAACTGCCGCTTGGGTTTTTGTAGCGTTAAATTCCACTTGGTTACTGTCACCCCAAGATAGAATTTCTTCCAGGTCTTTGTTAAGTTGAACGACCTCCTGCTGTCTGCGGATACTCGCCTGAGCAGCCGATGTCCGAGCGTTCAAGGTGAATGAAGAGACAAGCGTACTGTCATCTGCAAAGCTATAGACTGGATTCCCGGTCTTTTCCAGCAGATCGTTAATGTAAATGAGAAAGAGAGTAGGAGCCAGTATGGAGCCCTGGGGCACACCGGCGTTGATAGTGAGGGTGCTAGAGAGAAATCCGTCGACCGCCACTCGTAAAGAACGCTCTCTGAGGAAACATGAGAGCCACAAACAGAACCTTTCAGACATACCATAAGAGCGTAACTTAGCCAACAGTCCATCGTGCCAAACACGGTCGAATGCCTTGGATATGTCAAGAGCAACCGCTCGAGATTCTCCAAAATGTTCAATTGCGTTGTTCCAAACATGTGTTACATAAGTCAGAAGATCTCCTGTTGATCTATGTTTACGAAAACCATATTGGTGATCGCTAATAATATTGAATCGTTCAAGATATTTTAGAAGATGCTCATTGATAACCTTTTCCATGACTTTCGATATTATTGAAAGCAGTGCGACTGGTCGGTAGTTATTTGGCAAGGTCTTCTTACCTTTTTTAGGTATCGGCTGAACCGTGGCACATTTCCAGCAGGACGGAAATATTCCCTTTCTGTAGGATAGGTTAAAAAGTCTACAGAAAACTGGTGTTAGTTCCCTTGCACAGTTTTTGAGAACTATGGCAGGTATTCCGTCAGCGCCAGAAGCCTTCTTGGTGTCTAGCTTCATTAAAATACGCTTTATGATGCGCTGTCTGAAGACAACATCGGGCATCCTTGACTGCAATATGGGAATAGTAGGTGGTGTTTTTCCTTGGAAATCGACAGTAGAATGTGAAGCAAAGAGTTCAGCCAACAAGTTCGCTCTCTCAACAGGTGTGGTTGCAATGGAATTATCTAGCCGTGTGAGTGGTGGTATGGTGGATTTGGTAAAATTTTGACTAACTGCCTTAGCGACTGCCCAAAAGGACCTGGAATTGTTGGGACAAGCGAGAAGTTTGTTTCTAATTCGTTGATTGTGTGCCTCCTTGGTTTCGTCGATAATTCCCTTGCATCTGTTCCGGGCATGAACAAAGATGTTACGATTTACGGTGTTAGGATTTTCACGCCATTGTCGATAGGCAATATGTTTAGAAGCAACAGCTTCTTTGCATTTTCGATCGAACCAAGGCTTGCCGTTGGAGGAGCATTTCTTCGAAAAAGGGATGTAAGCTTCCATACCAGCCAAAATAACATCGGAGACCTCCCTGGCGCAGTCAGATGGGTTATCGGATCGAAAACAAATGTCCATCCAAGGGAAAGTTCGAAAGTATTCCATAAGATCTTCCCATTTAGCAGATTTGTAGTGCCAAATCTTGCGCGGCCTAGGCGCCTCTCTGTCACTGATTGGCAGGATACTCGATGTCGAAAGCAGTTTGTGGTCGGAAGAACCTAACGGCGGATTTACGGTAACCGTGTAAATCTCCGGATTGGTGGTTAAAAACAGATCAAGAAGACTGGCGAACTCCCCGTCTCGATCAGGGATCCGTGTTGGTTCGTCAATAAGCTGAGTTAAGCCATAACTGATTGCACACTTTACTACTAGGAAAGAAGAGTATACAACTATTTCTTCAGTAACGGAAAAAGTTAAGTATCGGGGCCACAACTGGGGCACTCAGGCAACAGGGTGGAGACACCAAATAGGGTGATGGCACTATAAATCGACAAGCACTCCAATCGGCTGTGCCATGGGACCAAGCGCGATATTGACAAAAACAGAGGAGGATATTTTAGTACGGTAGCTTCTAACATTGTGTGAGAAACACTTCTCGATTCCAAGAGATAGCCTACTAGATAGTGTGCAAAAAATTATTACGGAGCAGAAAAGACAGAACCCCTTCACAAATAATAGACCGGGAAAGAAATGGTTTCAATCTTTCATGAAACGACATCCGGAATTAGTGCAAAAAGTACCTGATAACCTAACCAAAGCTCGAGATGATGTAACAGAACAGGACATAAGGAATTGGTTTCTGGAAGTAGAAAACCATCCCTATAGGGGGATAGATTTTTTGATTGGAAGTCAAATATAATGATTATATTATATAAATAAGTTTATCTACCTCATCAGTAGATTAGAATATAAAGAAAAAGTCAAACAATTGAAAGGGGTTTACAACATATTGTCAAAGATCCAAGAAGGATCTGTAATACTGATGAAAGTGCCTTTTTTTATCGCAAAAGCCAGGCCGTTTGCTTGCAAAAAAAGGAGAAACACATTTGTACAGCGCTTGTGGTGACGAAAAAGATAATTTAACTGGTTTATTCACCGGAAATGTGTGCGGAGAACTTGCTCCTCCAATGATAGTCTTCAATTATGAAAGGATTCCGTCAAATATAGTATTCTGTATTCCTGATGGCTGGTGTATTGAAAAATCAGACAGTGGTTGGATGTGTGGTAGTACATTTTATGAGTATATAACTAATATTATTAACCCCTGGCTGGAAAAAATGGATATTGAAAAGCCAGTGCTATTCTTTTTGGATGGCCGTCAATCTCATCTTACTCTATAGTTGTCAAACTATTGTTCAGAGAATGGAATTGAAGTTATTGTATTATATCCCAATTCAACACATATCCTCCGGCCCATAGATTTATCGGTATTTAGGCCATTTAAAGAGGCATGGAAAAAAGCCATTAACGAATGGAAGATGGACAATCTTGGCAAAACACTAAGAATAGAAAATTTTGCTCCACTTTTGCAAAGAGCTGTTGCAGAAATTTCACAAGAATGCCTTAAAAATGGCTTTAGAGCAGGGGGCCTGTATCCATTCGGACCCGATTACATTGATTTATCTAAAATCAAACACCGTGCACAGACAACATTCAATAAATCTAATCTGGCACAAAACGATTTTCTAAAAAATTTAGTATCAGAAATATTAAAAATTTTTCGATGCAAAAATTGAATTTATTTAATAAATTGTATTATGAGAATAGATCATCGATAGAAGACTCCCTGCCTAATGAGGACACGGCTCTCTACATAATTTGGGCAAAAAATAAGTCGGAAAATACTTGTTGAATTTAAGAAATAGCAAGATTTTTGACTATATAATTTGATATTGATGTTGAGTATTTTGCAGACACCATTTATCACACGAATTCCTTTTAAATATGATTTGTTTTGATTAAATAACATTATAATGCCTATTTTTGCATTTTTCTTCATTAACACTCCAGAACCTCCATTCCCTCCCCTGTTCCTGTGTCAAAACCCACTTGAGAGCGTATTTAAGTTATTTGGATTGAGGGTCGATCAGTGTCGATTATTAGGTGTTGATTAGTAGTGAATGTCGATTACTGGTTGTTCAACACTACATTTCGCGTGTTCATTACTGGAGATTTTTATGAAATTTACTTTTTTTCGTTTATTTAGTAATTTACAAATCAACAATAGATTTTAAACCTTAGCAACTATTCTTGAGAATGTCGGCTACTATTGTCAATTTTAACCATTGTTCTAAGATTAAAAACATATGTTTTTTTTTAACTATAAAGTCGCAAACTTCCTTAAAGTCTCGATTATTGGTGCCATCACCCTACCCAGATTTTATGTATCTGTGGGATAGCCGTGACAAGCAATGTCATTGATCTCAAAAAAAGTGGCCAGAACGAGAGGAACTGATGGTTAGTACCAAAAATGTTATTAATTTGCCCTTAATAAATCGAGATCACATTATACTGCCACCACTTCATATCAAACAGGGCTTTATGAAACAGTTTGTAAAAGCCCTTGACAAAAAAGGCGAATATTTTGCTTTTCTTTCACGCAAGTTTCCAGGATTAAGCACAGAAAAATTGAAAGCGGGTATTTTTGATGGGCCACAAATCAGACAACTTGTGAAAGACCTAAACTTTGTGAATCGGACAACTATTCTGAGTTAGTTGAGTGCATGTTATCCAAATTGGGCTGCAACATGAATATCAAGATTCATTACCTACATTTTCATTTAGATCTTGGCGATTTCAGTGAAGAGCAGAGTGAAAGATTTCACCAAGATATATGTACAATGGAAGAGCGTTATTAAGGAAGGTGGGACATCCATATGATGGCCGATTACTGTTGAAGTTTGCAAAGAGATAATGCTCAAGCTGTACATTCAAGAAAATTGTATAAGTGTAACATTTCATAGTGTGTAATTATATCAAACATAGAAAAAATGTTGTATTTTTGTTTCATTTTTGAAGAAAATTGTAGTTTCATATAAATAAAAAAGTAGAGCTGAAAGCATTAAACCAGTATTTTTTCCGTAATCAGTGGCTCAGGTATACCCTATAATACATATAAAATTTCAGGAAAAAATTTCAGTGTTGACCAGTGTTATAGTATACTTTGTACATAAACGATTCCTGTAATTTTAAAACCTTTTTAAAATTCTTTTAGGTAATTAACAAACAACTATGTTGGGAATGTGGAATCTTTGGTACAATGACACTACTCAGTATATATACCACCACTACATCAAACACTTTATTTTTGCACTCGACACGCGTTTCGATAACCATGTTAGTTTCATCAGGCGCGATGACTGACAGTCAATAATCGCTACTGATGAAGCTAACATGGTTAGCAAAACGCGCATCGAGCGCAAAAATAAAGTGTTTGGTGCAATGGTGATAACCAGGTGTACAAGTATGAAATGCGGATTTAAGACAACAGATGCTGCACCAATGCAGTTTGTGCTATAAAGATTTGATACTGCGCCATTTTGTTGTGTCATCAACAAGTGTCAGACGCGCACGAGTGATAAATTGGAAAAGTGTGTGCATAGTGTTGTATTGTTGTGTTCAATATGTCGAAATTTATACCGAACATTTGAAGAAAACTGCTGTTGAATCATACCGATTATTTCGAGAAGCTTATGGTGAACATGCTCCATCGCAAGATACGTGTGAACGATGGTTTCGGCGTTTCAAAAGCGGTGACTTCGATGTTGCAGACAAGGAACGTGGAAAACCGCCAAAAAAATATGAAGATGTAGAATTGCAAGCATTGTTGGACGAAGATGATTCGCAAACACAAAAACAACTCGCTGAGCAATTGGGCGTTGTTAGTCAACAAGCTGTTTCCAATCGGTTACGAGAGATGGAAAAGATTCAGAAGACCGGTAGATGGGTACCACATGAGTTGAACGAGAGGCAAATGGAAAAGCGCAAAAACACGTGCGACATTTTGCTCGCTCGGTACAAATAAAGTCGTTTTTTTGCATCGTATAGTTACAGGGGATGAAAAGTGGATTTATTTTGAGAATCCCAACCGCAAAAAATCATGGGTAGACCCAGGCGCACCATCCACATCGACCGCAAGACCGAATCGCTTTGGCAGAAAGGCGATGCTCTGTGATTGGTGGGACCGGAGGGGCGTGGTCTATTATGAGCTGTTAAAACCTGGGGAAACGGTTAATACTAAACGTTACCAACAAAAATTGACCGATTTAAACCGTTCGCTGCTTGAAAAAAGGCCAGAATACCGAAAGAGGCAACACAAAGTCATTTTTTTTCATGACAATGCTCCATCATATACAGCAAAACCAGTTCACGACACGTTGGAAGCACTCAGCTGGGAAGTTCTGCCCCATGCGGCTTACCCACCAGACTTGGCTCCTTCCGATTACCACTTGTTTGCATCGATGGGTCACGCACTTGCTGAGCAGCGCTTTGGGTCGTACGAAGATCTGAAAAAATGGCTCGATGAATGGTTCGCAGCAAAAGGGGAAGATTTTTATTGGCGTGGTATTTACAAATTGCCCGAAAGATGGGAAAAATGTATAACACGCGATGGAGCATACTTTGAATAAAGCACTTTTTATTATTCTTCCCAATTTTTTTTAGAAAAAAAATCCGCATTTCATACTTGTACACCTGGTATATACTAAGTACTGTAATTAATAAACAACTGTACACTAAAAAATAACAAAATAACTTTTCGAACATTCATAAATAGAAATAACTCTAGCTAAGAATTTGTTGAAACTACGACACTCTCATACATACACATTTCACAACTGTCATTTATATCGCCCAAAGCATGAGCGGTACATTGAAATTTGCTATCTTCAGGGAAAATTCTAACGTGAAGTCTCAACGAATCTCTCGACGCAAACACTTGCCGACAATCATAACCTTGTAACCGTTTACCTGTAGATCTAATATGATCCAATATTCTTTCAAATAAGCATGTGTGACAATCTACGATTAAATTTTTATTAACATGGAACAAACATGTCTTATCACTATCTGGGTGTTTAGTTCTGACGTGGTTCATCAAGGATCTCCAGTTCTTAAATTCATAGACACTACCTTTACAGCCTACGCAAGGAACTTTGCCAGTCTAAAGACTAGCCAACCGTAGTAGCACAGTTGTTAAAAGTACTATTAGCATGGTTTTCGTCTATGTGATATCTCAAATTGAATTCGAACTTAAAGATGGTTAACTTTCGTGTCTGACAACAGAGTGGATACACGAAATACCTATGTTTTATGTGTCTGTGGGATAATCGTGACAAGCAATGTCATTGATCTCAAAAAAAGTGGCCAGTATGAGAGGAACTCATGGTTAGTATCAAAAATGTTATTAATTTGCCCTTAGTAAATCGAGATCATATTATACTGCCACCACTTCATATCAAACAGGGTTTTATGAAACAGTTTGTAAAAACCCTTGACAAAAACGGCGAATATTTTACTTTTCTTTCACGCAAGTTTCCAGGATTAAGCACAGAAAAATTGAAAGCGGGTATTTTTGATGGGCCACAAATCAGACAACTTGTGAAAGACCTAAACTTTGTGAATCGGACAACTATTCTGAGTTAGTTGAGTGAATGTTATCCAATATGAAAGATCTGGGCTGCAACATGAATATCAAGATTCATTACTTACATTCTCATTTAGATCGATTCCCAGAAAATTTTGGCGATTTCAGTGAAGAGCAAGATGAAAGATTTCTCCATGCACAATGGAAGAGCGTTATCAAGGAAGGTGGGACATCCATATGATGGCCGATTACTGTTTGAGTCTGCAAAGAGATGATCCTCAACCCGTGCATTCAAGAAAATCGTATAAAAGAACGTTTCATAGTGTGTAATTATATCAAACATAGAAAAAATGTATTTTTGTTTCATTTCTGAAGAAAATTGTAGTTTCATATAAATAAAAAAGTAGAGCTGATAGCATTAAACCAGTATTTTTTCCGTAATCAGTGGCTCAGGTATACACTATAATACATAAAAAATTTCAGGAAACAATTTCAGTGTTGACCAATGTTATAGTATACTTTGTACATAAACGATTCCTGTAATTTTAAAACCTTTTTAAAATTCTTTTAGGTAATTAACAAACAACTATGTTGGGAATGTGGAATCTTTGGTACAATGACACTACTCAGTATATATACCACCACTACATATATATATATATATATATATATATATATATATATATATATATATACATACATATATATATATATATATATATATATATATATATATATATACATATATATACATATATATATATATATATATATATATATATATATATATATATATACATATATATACATATATATATATATATATATATATATATATATATATATATATATATATATATATATATATATATATATATATATATCACCACTACATCAAACACTTTATTTTTGCTCTCGACACGCGTTTCGCTAACAATGTTAGCTTCATCAGGCGCGATGACTGACAATCAATAATCGCTCCTGATAAAGCAAAACGCGCGTCGAGAACAAAAATAAAGTGTTTGTTGTAGTGGTGACTTATACTGAGTAGTGTAATTAACAAACAACTCTACACTACAAAATAACAAAATAATTTTTCGAACATTCATAAACAGAAATAACTCTAGCTAAGAATTTGTCGAAACTACGACACTCTCATATGCACACATTCCACAACTGTCATTTATATCGCCCAAAGCATGAACGGTACATTGAAATTTGCTATCTTCATGAAAAATTCTAACGTGAAGTCTCAACGAATCTCTCGACGCAAATACTTGGGGACAATCATAACATTGCAACCGTTTACCTGTAGATCTAATATGATCCAATATTCTTTCAAATAAGCATGTGTGACAATCTACGATTAAATTTTTATTAACGTGAAACGAACATATCTTATCACTATCTGGGTGTTTAGTTCTGATGTGGTTCATCAAGGATCTCCAGTTCTTAAACTCATAGACACTACCTTCACAGCCTACGCAAGGAACATTCCGTTTATTTGCCAGTCTAAGGACTAGCCAAACGTAGTAGCATTTGGGACAATTTTCTCTACGCGACTTGCCGTGAATATCACAGTTGTTAAAAGTACTCTTAGCATGGTTTTCTTCTACGTGATATCTCAAATTGAATTCGAACTTGTAAACTTTATTAGGACATTCAAAACACTTGTAAATACGAGGGTGAATGTTTTTTTGTATAGCCGCATAAAAACAGCTATCACAATCATCCCGAGAACTCTTATGGTTCTTACATTTAAAATTACTCTTATGGGAGTATGCGTGATGCCACAACTTAATCTTAGTATCAAATTTCTCCTCACAATCAAAACACGAATATTTTTGCTCGCTACTTTTTTTATTTTCTTTACTCAACTTTTTACCAAGCTCCTCACATTTTACATTACTTTTTATGTGGTTTCTCATGACTTCCAAGTCATTGGACTTATACCCACAGCATTTACAAGATAATATTTTTCTTCCCAATGTCTTTTCTAAAATGTATTGGTATACGCATTTTTTGCATTTATCGTTGAAAGTAGGGTGATCACATCTGAAGGAGCTACCTCTATGGGCTAATACATGCTTCTCCAGAACCGATTGGTGGACATACTGCAAACCGCAGTCGAAGCACTTGAAATTATAGATAGAACTTCTTTTAGCTTGATCAGTATTTTCAGTAACTTCGTCAATTTCAATAACACAATCGTCATTATCATCCACCTCTATCATAGAATTTTGTGCTGCTACACGACTATTAGTAGCAGACACATTTTTTTCTTCTACTAAATCATTGTGAACATCATTTTCCGCATTATAATCGTCATCTGCATCCTCCATAGTCTTTCCAAGCGATCTACAAGGCAATTTCGAAATGTTATGTTGTTCAAAAATATCTTTGCGTAATGTTTTAAAAGAACATTTTTTACAAATCATTACCTCCTTTTTCATATCCTCTTTAATTAACATATAAAGGCACTTTCCACAATCCGTTACACTTTCGTCGGGCGCATGTTTATCACAAGAAAATCTTTTTCTGTAATGCATTACAGAATGCTCTTTGAGTTTTGTCCGATCTTCTGTACAAAATTCGTTACAATCGAAGCAGTTTAAAAGAGTTTTGCCCTCTAGCAGTAGTGCGCTACTGACGTTTTCGTGCATTTTTTCGTGAAATTTAAACATTACTTTGTCAGAGGTCCTATAATTACACACAGCACAAATTAAAACCAGTTTCGCTGCATTTAAAACAGGAATTCCTTGAGAATTACTGTTTTTCTTTGGACTGGAATTATCTAAACTTTCAGTGTCACTATATTTCATTTCGATGTCACTTTCGTTGAGCTCTTCGGTTTCTTGGTACCGTTGTTTCCTATACTTATCACAGTTCTCCAAATTGTTTCTATGTCTATCATAGGTGGGTTGCCTTAGAGTTTTAAATCCACAGTCCTGGCATAACAGCACCTCTTTTTTCAGTTCGGACAAAATTGTCTGATACAAACATTTCTCACATCCTTCTGTGATAGAATATGGGTGTATATTGCACTGAAAATTCTCTTCGCTATGCTTAACAACATGGTATTTTAGTAGGTCTCGAGAAGTGGTCAAATAAGTGCAATGGAAACACTTAAAATCACCCGAGACCTCTTCACTTTCAGTGTCAGTACTACAACTATCACTTGTAGCTCTTTTTCTGCTTACTTTAATTTTTACAGCGGGACCAATGCTAGGAAGTACTTTATCATTTTTTTTTGAAACGCTATTCGCTTGACAGTGATTAGTAGATATGATGCTATATGGTGAAAATTTAAGGGCGGAGTTAACATTTGAGTTCTTGCTAAAGAAATCACAGTTTCTTTTTTTACTTTTATGCTTGTTGTAAGTGAGCGAGTTTAACGTTGTAAACCCACAATCGCTACATGAAAAGACGGCTTCTGTTAAATCTTTTAGAATCTTTCCGTAGATGCACTTACTACAAGAAGCTGTTAGATTATGTTTATGAATGTCACACTCAAATGATTCTCCATAATGTGTAACAGCGTGGCATTAAAAGATTCCAATGAATGCGTAGTATATGAACAATGAAAGCACTTGAATTCTTTAGAATTTTCGTTACTTTCGGTTTCGAAATTACTACTAACCGAGTGCTCTGTTTTTCGTTCGCGAAGTGAACAATTTTTCAAATGAGATTGGTAACTGTCTTTGAGAGAGTTAAGATTCTCAGAGAGTTTATAACCGCATTTTGTGCAAACAAACGTAGTTTTTTTGGAGCCTAATAAGCATTTCTGGTAAATACACTCTGTGCATGATTCTGTTATTACAGCATGCTTCGAACATTGAAATATGCTCTCAATATGGCTTAAAGCATGATTCGCTAGGGATTTTATTGTTTTAGCACTGTATTTACAATCAAAACATCGATAAAGGGCGTTTTCTTCTGCACTTTCATCATCAGAGCCAGCAAGATCGATTACATCGACAGGATCGATAGTTTTTGTAATACTTTCTAAATGACTGGAAATAAAATTTTCCGCAACTACATTTTTATCAATATCCCGATTGGTTTTAAATCGAATTTCAATATTTTCACTTAAACCAACGTCATTTCCCGAGTGTTCTTGGTTTTTCAGGTCGTTTTGATGATTCAAGTCGTGTTTTTCTATAACACTTTGAAGATTCGTGTTAAAATCACAAATTTTACATTTAAAATTTATTGAAAAATAATCTTTTAAATGCTCCTTATAGATGTGAAGATCTAATGCGCTCTTTGAACTGGATCTATGTGAACATGAATGACACCAAAAATTTTGTGAAGAAAATGTAGGATTTTGTGCAATATTACTTGGAGGTTTTTGCGAAGTAATAGGAATTAGTGAAGAGTTTTTAAAATTTCGTGAAGATTTTTTCAATTTTTGTTCAGAATCTTTTAAAATTTGTGAAGAATCTTTTACATTTTGTGAAGCATTTTTGACATTTTGTGGAGAATTGGTATGAATTTGTGAAATTAATTTTCTGGGCGTCTTTACGGGATGTAAAGCTATTTTTTGTGGTTTAGCCATCAAATTTTTATTAGTGTCTTCTATTGGTGGCACCAATATATTTTGTGTTTTAACCGAATTTTTATTTGGGTTTCCGATTGGTGGCACATACGTCGTTTGCGTCCGAATTCGTTCATAAGTACGAACCTTATTTGCAACATTCTTACCGTAAATCTGGCTGGTTCCTAATACTAAATTATTCTGAATATTCAAGTTATCTGGTATTAAACAAATATTATTTTGAACGGGGTTATTGCCACCAACCATATTTTGTGGTAAAACAAAAGTTGGGTTATTCTGAACCATCACAATCATCGGTTGACTTACATTGGTTTCATTTGCTAGCTTTACTGAATTTTGTAAAATTGCATCAGGATTTTGAATGACTTGGCCTGACTTTAAAGGACTATTTTGATTTTCAATAACTATATTATTTTGTATTTTCGAATCGGAATCCGGCTTTGATATTGTTGTATTTAAATTCTGCAGAGTAACAGCATTGTGCAACGATAGTACGTTTTGTATAAAAATATTGTTCCTAACTTCAATATTTTGGTCTGTATCATCTTCATCTGTTAAGTCTATGATTGCTGTTGGCTTACTATCATCCAAATTTGGCTTTTCACGAGGTTCAGATTTACTTTCTTCTTTAACTTCAGCTTCTCCTTCTTCATTTTCGGTTTTTTCAAAAGGATGGAGGTCCACAGCGATTTCTTCACTTTTCAGGCTGCTTTCTTCTATTTTCACTTCACCATTTTCGATGTCTATATTATCTACAGAACTGTAAGAAATGGTAAATATTTACAAGTGGGGCTCTAGCCATAATCGACTTCAAAAATTTTTACGCATATTAGGGCCATTTTTAGTGTTCCGTACGGAACACTTATAAGATCACTTCGGTGTTTGTCCGTCCGTCTGTCTGTCTGCTAGACCCGATTTTCTCACAAACTATTTGATATAGAAAGTTGAAATTTCGTACGAATATAAGAATTGATGGCCTCATCAGAGCCGTGTAGTTTTGAAAGTTAATTTTTGACTTAAGGAGGGTTTTATCAGTATTTTTCGAGACAAGGGGGGACAAAAATCTTTAAAAATAATACAAATAAAAGTGTGCGCAAGTATCACATTATATATATTATGGAACTCGTGTTTTTACAAGCTTTCTTGACACCCCACTAATGACCTGGTAAATTTTTTTTCTTTTCACTTCCGATTTCACCCCCAAAATAGTCAGTCAAAAAAAATTCAAAATTTAACTTTCAAAACTACACGGATTACATCAAGATCTTTAACCTTATTGCGCTTAAACAGGTCCAAACAGCGTTCAGAATCATCAACACGTTGTTGTTTTTGGTCAACTGTGAGCAAATTTCGAACAGAGCTTTCTCGTGCCTAAATGTCCATGCAAAGTATGACCAACACGTTTTTTTGATACCTTTGGGATGTCAGCTATCTCACGCAATTTCACTTTACAGTCATCCAAAACAATTTTGTGGATTTTTTTTACGTTTTCCGGTGTAACCACCTTATTTGAGGGTCCAGAGCATTCAGCATCATTTGTGTGCGTTTAAATTCAGCGTACCAGTAAATGATGAGTGATTTTCCAGGGGCAGAGTCCCCGTAACACTTATCAAGCCATTGTTTTGCTTGAACGGTACTTTTTTTCACCAAAAAACAGTGTTTAATCAACACACGAAATTCGATTTTTTCCATTATTTTGAAAACATCAAAAGTAGCGTCACTAAAACCACTGTAACTTGTAAACTTGAAGGATTCAATATTATTAGCAATCATCAATATGGCTTTCGTAAACATAGATCAACAGGAGATCTTCCTACTTACGTAACACATGTTTAGAACAACGCAATTGAACACTTTGGAGAATCTCGAGCGGTTGTTCTTGACATATCCACGGCATTCGACCGTGTTTGGGACGATGGACTGTTGGCTAAGTTACGCTCTTATGGTATGTCTGAAAAGTTCTTATTGTGACTCTCATGTTTCCTCAGAGAGCGTTCTTTACGAGTGGCAGTCGACGGATTTCTTTCTAACACCGTCACTATCAACGCCGGTGTTCCCCAAGGCTCCATACTGTCGCCTACTCTCTTTCTCATTTTCATTAACGATCTGCTGGAAAAGACTGGGAATCCAATCTACAGCTTTGCAGATGACAGTATGCTTATCTCTTCATTCACTTTGAACGTTCGGACATCGGGTACTCAGGCGAATATCCGCAGACAGCGGGAAGTCATTTAATTTATCAAAGACCTGGAAATTCCTTGGGGTGACAGTAACCAAGTGGAATTTAACGCTACAAAAACCCAGGCGGCAGTTTTTTCTAAAAAAGTTAACGTTGTTGAACCCGACATAGTTATGTCGGAGCACTCCATTCCCCTAGCATCGTCACTCAATTTGTTGGGTGTTAATTTGGGAGCAAATATGTCCTGGCATGAACATGTTGCAGGCATAGCAAGGAGAGCTTCTCAAAAGTTGGGAATATTATTTCGAACCAGAAAGCTTTACACTCCACAACAACTGTTAATTCTTTCCAAAGCTCAAATTCGACCAACTATGGAATACCCCATGTTTGGGCTCCGCTCCCAAACATACACTGCATTTGTTGGCTTCTGTTCAGAGAAGAGCTGTTCATCTGATTGGAGACCCGGAACTGACTGGCGGCCTGGATTTGCTGGAACATCGAAGTATTTTCATGGAAAGTTTTCGAAGGATATAGCCAGCTTAATTCCTCCCAGAGCAGTGCATGTTAGAAATACACGTCGCGCTAATACTTCACATCTGTATGAGTTTCAGCTTGTTACTCCGCGTACAACGCTTTTTTAGCAGTTTTTTATATGGAGAACATCATCCCTCTGGAATGATTTGCCCAGGACTGCGTTTCTCACTGAGTACAATTTACAGCGATTCAAGAACAACGTGAATCGCTTTTTCCGTACAGATGTTGCTCCTGTAGCGCTTTAGGGATTTCCCTGCAGCACGTGTGCTAGACCCATAAAAAAAAGTTCCCATTAAAAAAATCCCCACGATATTGTCAAGTCCTACAGTTTTTTTTTATATGAAATAAATTATCAAACAGAATGCACTCGTGATAATTTTCGCTTAATCTACACTTTATGAAGACTATTCCAGAATTTTTTCAAATTTTTTTGAATATATAATAAAATACTGTTTTTAGTTAATTTCCACTAGTTCATTTAAATTGCGATGACGCGTTTCGCTGTCGATGCAGCTTCTTCAGATCTACATTTTACACTTTTACTATATATTTATAATGAATTTCCATCAAGTAGAAGCTACAACCATCCAAAAAAAATTTTTTTTGAGCAGCACTTAGAGATAGAGTGGGGGACAGCGATTTTTGGTCATTTTCTAAAAATAATACAAAGAAAAGTGCGTGCAAGTATTATATATATTTTTAAACTCGTGTTTTCACAAGCTTTCATTTGACACCCCACTCGATGACCTGGTAAAATTTTTTTTTCACTAACCCTTTAAGTCAAAATGTAACTTTCAAAACTACACGCCTCTGATGGGACCATCAATTCCTATATTGGTGCCAAATTTTTAACTTTTTATGTTAAATACCTCCAGAGAAAATCGGGTGTGACAGATGGACAGACAGACACCGAGGTGATCCCTGAAGTGTGAAAACAAGTTTTCATTAGACAGCCCACTCGATGATTTTGTAAATATATTTTTTTTTACTACCTATTTTACCTCCCAAAACTAATGCCTGAAGTGAAAATTTTACTTTCAAAACTACAGGGCTCTGATTAGGCCATCAATTTACAACTTTGTGACAAATTTTAACTTTATATGTAAAATAGTTTCAGAGCGTGACAGACAGACAGATAGACACCGAAGTAATCCCATAACTGTTCCATACGGAACACTAATAATGAACAAAAATATAAAATTTTAATTATTTAGTAAAGGAACCCTAAAAAAGACCAACAAACAGACAAAAATGAGTGACTATGTTTCTCATAAACTTGGAACCCTAAAAATACAATACTCTCCTTTAGGAAGGAAAGGAAAAATTATTATTTGGCAATTAGTGTTCTGTACGTCGATTGCTTATTAAAAAAAATTTTTTGTTAAGGAGATACAAAATGATCAATGGCTTCACAAAAACACACCCTAAATGAGTTTTTAACAAAATTTGTTTCTGATATTTGTTAAAAACTGATGACCTTTTATATACCAGATAAATTATTAAAGGTAATGTACCCAATAATTTTCATTCAATCTACACCCTGTGGAGAATATTTCAGAATTTTTTTAAAATTTTTTGATCATTACTTTTCGAGATGAGGAAGTGGGACAGCGATTTTTAAAAATAATACGAAGAAAAGTGTGCGTAAGTATTACATTATACAATCAGTCCAAAAAGTCTCCATACCCCACCTGCTTTCTATACTATTTTTATGTTATGTTTAACTAATTAATCGGAACTATGCAAAAACATGTTTAAATTAATATTTGAAACTTAACCAACGAGGATTAGTATTAACTATTACAACTAAGGAACATTTTATTTAGAAATTACATCATTGTTATAAAAATGTAAACAAAATTAATGTCAAAAAGTCTCCATACACTTAACAATTACCAATAATAGTTGGACGGAGTTTAACGGAAAATAACAACTTTGTTTAAACTAATATTTAGTGGGAACGGCGTTGGCCTTGATAATTTCTTGTAACCTTTTTGTCATGCTTGCAACCAGCTTTTTAGTAACTTCTGCTAGCATGTTCTCCCATTCGTTCAATTTTCTGATTTTTAATTCTTCTCTGTTTGAAACATTATGTTTGCAAATGCGCCGTTTAAGTTCCTCCGATAAATGTTCATGGGATTAACATCGGGTGATTGCGGAGGTTTATGAAGCTGCTGTAGCACTTTATGTATCATCCATTCTCGCAAACAAGTTTGCGGTATGTTTCGGATCATTGGCCTGTTGGAAAATGTATCTTTTTTCGAGTGCTAATTTTTGGACACTTTTTCTTAGATTGTCTCTCAAAATGTTGCGATAAACATGCTGATTTATGGTACCATTAATAAAATGTAAATTTCAATCTCCTTCAGCAGAAATGCATCCTCAAAGCAGAACACTGCCACCCCCTTGTCTTACCTTGGAACAAATGTTTTTAATATTGAATGCAGTATTCTTCTTTCTCCAAACTTTAGTTCTGCCATCAGACCCAAAAAGATTAATTTTAGTTTCATCACTAAAGATTATGGATTCCCAAAATTCAGGAGGTTTAGTAACCTATTCCCTAGCAAAAACTAACTGCTTTTTGCAATTGACTTTTGAAACTGGCGGCTTCTTCCTGGCTGCACACCCCTTATAGCCTCCCTTGTGCAAACAATTCCTCACTGATCATTCACAAACATTTTTCGAAAATAGTTCCCATACTTCTTCTTTTAATTTTGGCGTGGCGTGCCTATAATTACACAGCCCCACAAAAAAAAAAGTGGGGTATACTTTTGATGCGATATATCAGATCCGTAGTATTTTTTGCCCGCTGATCACGAATCTGACGTCAGAATATCGCCATCACATCTCAATTTTTTTCTAACCTCAAAAAATAGGTAAAAATTAGTAAAAATTAAGAAAAATATATTCCTAAAAAATTGATTCAAGCTTTTTCATGAATCCAAAGATGTATTAATATGAATTCGGACACGCTAAGCTAATATTCATCGATTGGATTGAGCCATACAGTTCTGTTTTCTTTCTAACCTCAATAAATCAGACAGATATAGTGCTTCTCGAATGCAAAAACGAATTCAAATTAAAATTCAACCGATCCTTACCAAATTTGGTACATGGGCATTTTTTGGGTCGCTGATCACGAATCTGAGGTTGGATTTGCAAAATTCAAGATGGCAGATGTTTTCGCGCCATTTTAAACGCCGAGAAAATTCATCGGTCGATTTTTATTCTTCTACCTGCATCCAGGGCACCTCCACGTGGTGACGGTGGGCAACGGTGTTACTCCACTAGCCGGCAGAGTCCCTGGATAACGGCTTAGATGCCGTCATGGCAGGTAGAAGAAAGATAATTACGATGCAGGGACTCGGAAACCCAGTATCGGCGGTTGGTCAAGGTGGGAAAGCGGGCCCGCAGCTGTCGTCATCCAGCGACAGTAGCTCTTCATGTGTGGGTGACTTGGCTCATGTAGAGTATAATGCTACAAGAAAACGGTCTCACGGTACAAGGACTTTTCATAAGTGCGATAAAAACAGCGATTCATTTTGTTATATTTGCTGTCAACACGTATTGAGTAAAATGGGGTCGCCGATAACGGATAAGATTAAAACCTTATATAAGGATTGTTTTAACATTGAAATACAGCACCAGGGTACAGATTGGGTTCCCCACATCATTTGCAGTTCTTGCAAAATAATGTTGTACATCAATAAAAAGGCGATTAAATATTCCAGACCAGCAATATGGAATAGACCATACAGTGAAAATGATTGCTACTTTTGTATGAATGTTGTATCTAGGCATAACCGAAAAAATAAAAGCACTATTACTTATAACGATGTTTCGACAGTAACAAGACCAACTAAACTAATTCCGCCTCCTGAACCACTTGATGCTGATGTTATGGAAACAAATGATTTCACCTTATCAGTTCATGCCGAAAACATTGAGACTGTCGAAAAAGATTCAAACACTGTGACTAATGAATGTTCTAGTGACAACCTATCATATACTAGTGACACAGATAAAGAATTTCTACCGTACAACCGTAAACCAGAACCAATACTCGTATCACAGTCAGAACTTAGTGATCTAGTCAGAGATTTAGGCTTATCCAAAGATGGTTCAGAGCATCTTGCTTCCTTTTTAAAGAAAAGACATTTACTTAAGCCAGAAGCTACGATTTCTTATTATAGAAACAGAGATGAAGAATTTCGAAAATATTTCACAATGGACGAGGAATTGTCACTTTCATATTGTACCGATGTAAAAGGTCTAATGGATGAATTTCAAAATAACTCATACGAGCCTGAAGAATGGAGACTGTTCACTGATTCTTCTAAACGGAGCATTAAGGCAGTTTTGCTGCATAATACCAACGTTTACGCTCCCATTCCGATTGCTCATTCCACAGTTATGGAAGAGCAATATGAAAAAATGAAGCAGCTTTTGATAAAAATAAAATATGCTGATCACAACTGGAAAATTTGTGGAGATCTGAAAATTGTAACAATATTGCTTGGCCAACAGTCAGGGTTTACACTTTATCCCTGTTATAAATGTCTGTGGAATAGCAGAGACAGGGAACGTCTTCATAAGAAAAAAAATTTGGCCAACAAGAGAATCGTTCACTCCTGGTGAAAATAATGTATTGTTTCCACCATTGGTAGATCCAGGAAAAGTTCTTATTCCCCCGCTTCACATTAAGCTTGGACTTATGAAGCAATTCACGAGAGCATTAGATACAAACGGCCCATGTTTCAAATATTTGCATAAAAAATTTCCGAAATTTTCTGAAGCTAAAATTAAGGCAGGCGTATTTGACGGGCCACAAATAAGAAAATTGTTTCAAGATTCATTATTTGTTACTAAAATGAATAAAGTTGAAAAAGCTGCTTGGCTTAGTTTTAAAGAAGTCGCAACAAACTTTTTAGGAAATAATAAAAGTCCTAAGTACAAAGAAATAGTCGAGAAAATGGTAAAAAATTTTCAAACATTAGGTTGCTTAATGAATCTAAAATTACATTTCCTGGACTCCCACATCGATGATTTCCCAGATAATCTTGGTGACTACAGTGAGGAGCAAGGGGAACGTTTTCACCAAGATCTGAAAATCACAGAAAATCGGTATCAAGGACGATGGGATGACCATATGCTAGCGGACTATTGCTGGTCGCTAAAAAGAGAAACAAGTCCTCAAAAGCGTTTGGGCAGAAAGCCTTTGAATAGGTCATTCGCGGAAAAAAAGAACAAGATACAGCCAAAAAAAGGAAAGTTAGGCGCGGGTCTAACCTTCGCAATTCTAGGGCTTAAGGGTCTACTATTTGAGAGTATATGGTTTAAAAGTCCTGGTTTTGAGTTTATTGGGTCTCATTTTTAAAGTTATAGGGTTATTGAGGTCTATTTTTTGAGGTTACAGGGTGTGGGAGTCTAAGGTTTCAGGGTTTAGGGTTTAAGAGTATCGGTTTGAGGATTCCCCAACTGTATACCAAATTTGGTAGGAATCGGTTGGTTTTCAAAAATTTTGTCCGCCATCTTGGATCCGCCATTTTGAATTTTGCAAATTCGATCTCAGATTCATGATCAGCAACCCAAAAAACCCTCGTGTACCAAATTTGGTAAGAATCGGTTGAATTTTAATTTGAATTCGTTTTTGCATTCGAGAAGCACTATATCTGTCTGATTTATTGAGGTTAGAAAGAAAACAGAACTGTATGGCTTAATCCAACCGATGAATATTAGCTTAGCGTGTCCCGAATACATATCAATACATCTTTGGATTCATGAAAAAGCTTGAATCAATTTTTTAGGAGTATATTTTTCTTAATTTTTACTAATTTTTACCTATTTTTTGAGGTTAGAAAAAAATTGAGATGTGATAGTGATATTCTGACGTCAGATTCGTGATCAGCGGGCAAAAATACTACGGATCTGATATATCGCATCAAAAGTATACCCCACTTTTTTTTTTGTGGGGCTGTGTTATTTATCTAACAATAGTGGCCTCTTCACTTGGAGTCAGTTTCTGTACAATTCCACAAATCAATTATAATTTTTCGAACTTGAAACGGAATTTCACAATTTCTTTCGCTCATTTTTAATACTGCTTTGAAAATCCACTGCAAAATTACTAGCAAGAAGTGACACATTATAAAGTATGGCCGAAAATTATTCATTTGTTTTCACTTTAGCGAGCAACAGATAGTTTGATAAAATGTGGCTTATTATAATGTGTTTTTTCAATGCAGTTCTTGAGGGTATGGACACATTTTTGACATTAATTTTGTTTACATTTTTATAACAATGATGTAACTTCTAAATAAAATGTTCCGTAGTTGTTTCTAATACTAATCCTCATTGGTTAAGTTTCAAATATTAATTTAAACATGTTTTCTCTTAGTTCCAACTCATTAGTTAAACATAACAGAAAAATATTATAGAAAGCAGGTAGTGTATAGAGACTTTTTGGACTGACTGTATATATTTTTCAATGCATATTTTCACAAGCTTTCTTTAACACCCTGCTCAATGACCTGGTAAAAATTTTTTTTTTCACTTCCCATTTCACCCCCCAAAACTAACCCTTTAAGTCCAAATTTAACTAAAAAACTACATAATTCTGATGTGGACATCAATTCCTATATTAGTGTCAAATTTCAACTTTCTAAGTCAAATCGAGCGTGACAGACCAACTGACAGACAGACACCAAAGTGATCTTATAAGTGTTCCTTATTGAACACTAAAAATAGATCTTTTAAACAGATCAGTCATTTTAAGAAATCTCTAAAAAATATACATAAATTATATCTGTACCATTTGGGAAAAACTAGATAAGTCGATTTTTCCCCAAAATGAGATAAATACGCTGGGCGACTCATATTGGTGCCCTACACATTGTGTAAAAGTAGGTAAGTCGAAATGTCAATGGTATCCGTTAAATCGCATTGGGCGTTTTGATACAACACGGAAATTTATTTACGGATTCACATAATTGCATTTATCCATTTTTATCAAATCGGTGTTTGGGTCCTAAAATAGACTAAACGTATTTATCTTGGTTTTACAAACATTTACCCAGTTGCTGTAAAAAGATAATTACCGTTATTCAGTTCTTGAAACGCTTCTTCCATTGGCAAAAACTAGATAAGTACAATTATCCTAATTGATGACCTTAAAACTGTTGGTGATTTTTAGTAGAACTCTAATTGTCTTATTTTACTTCTCTATGGACTAAAAGGTAAGTAATGATATCTAAATATTCACGCTAAAGACGAGTTTTCCGAGAAAAAAAAAAACTCGCTCCAGGTTTGCTGAACGCAATTCAAGGAATTTCAACTCAGCTTATTCCTTCTATGCTCGTGATTTTCTCAGTTTCTTTTAAAGTTTCGTATAGTGAGGGTGTGTTTCTTGTAAACTTTAAAAAAATGGCGCATCAAAGAGCAGTTTTTTTGATGGCGCTAAAAGAAAATGCTTTCACCAAAAAAGCAAAGTCCGATGCTGTACCCACGTCTTCGAATACCGCCCTTTTACAGGAAGGTGGGTTTACGATTTTTTTTAAATTTATCTATTAAGTAAGTTATAAATTGATTCTTGATTTTACTAACATATAAAAATTATTTTATCTATTTCTGCTTGCTAACTACCATCATCACTAAACTATCTATCTATGAACATAATAAATTTTTGGGAAATTCCTTCTTTTAGGTCAAGACGATAATTTACCTATTAACATTAATATGGACATGACATTTGATGACAATGATAACCATGCTAGTATTTTGGAACAAGGTATTTCTGAACGGTTGTTTTAAGCAAATTTTAAGTTTAGATGCTAATAATATTATACTTTTTAGACCTCTGTCTGTCAGATGACAGTGATTTGGACCCAAGTTTTGAGCCAAAAGATAAAGACTTCGTGGAATCTTCAGAAGAATACAACTCTGATAATGATATAACTTCAACTGATGATCATTTAAACAAACCACAAATTTTAAAGAGACAAAAGAAGATTCCAGAGACCAGAGGCGAAAATGGGGACAATACTGAACGTGACCTTAGATCTTTATTACACGATATGATTGACTCAGTTGTTGGTAAGAAAAAAAAAAAAATATTTAAAAATGACAGTCGAAAGCAAAGAGAACAAAGAAAATTTTGTAGAAATTTTGGGAAAGCTTATATTACTCAAAGTGGAGTTCAAAAGGGTGCTAGGAAATTAGTCGATTTGGCTTCATGTAGGTTAAACTGTAAATCTCGATTAAAAAGTGAGGATAGGCAAATGATTTTTGAGCACTATTGGGCCCTTGGTACTCGTGATAAAAGAGCAAATTTTATTGGTTCTGCCGTAAAAATAAAATTACCAAAAACATTAAAAACAGCCCCGAAAAATAGAAATAGAAGTATTTCTTGCACGTACACGTTTTATGTCAGAAATCAGCTTACTACTGTATGCAAGCAGTGTTTTTGTAAGATCTTGGGTGAAAAAAAAGGATTTGTTGAATTGACGGTAAAGAAAAAGCAGTTGTCTCCTTGTGGGATTATACCAGATGATGCTCGTGGGAAACCTGCTTCTGCCAATAAACGGTCAGAACAAGATATAGCAGCAGTTTATGATCACATAAAAAGGTTTCCTAGCTATGAAAGCCACTACTGCCGGCAGCGAACGTCCAAGAAGTATCTTTCCAGTGATCTCAATATCGCAAAAATGCACCGCTTGTATCTAGAAAATGCAACTAATCCTGTCTCTATAACCTTATATTCTAAGTGTTTTCACGATTTAAATTTATCATTTAAGCAGCCTAAAACAGACACATGTCACAAATGTGATTTATATGATATGAAAATAAAATCGGAAATAGATGATGACGAAAAATTAAAAATTACTGAAGAAAGGGATATTCACCAGAATATGGCGGAATACACGTACAAAACCAAGCGTGAAGAAAAGAACGAAGCCAAAAAAAATTTTAAGAAACATGTTGCTGCATTTGATCTACAGCAGTGTTTACCGACACCTTTTCTAAAAACATCCGTCGCTTTTTATAAAAGGCAACTGTGGTCATTCAATTTGACAGTCCACAACCTGGGGAATAATAAAAGTACATACTTGTTTTATGTGGGATGAAACCATCTCCTCTAGGGGAGCAAATCAAATTGCTTTGTGCCTCTTCAGTCATCTGAAAAATCTGCCCTCAGATGTTGAAGAGGTAACTTTGTACTCAGATACTTGTGGGGGGCAGAATACAAATAATATCGTTGCATTAATGTTTTTGTTCGCCATTAGGGTATTGCCCATTAAAGTAATCAATCATAAATTTCTAGTCAGTGGGCATACTCATATGGAGTGTGATGCAGATCATGCGGTTATTGAAAAAGCTAAAAATCATACTGGCATGAAAATAAATCACCTCCATAATTGGATACAACTAGTGAGAAATAGTAAAACTAAAAATCCTTTTCAAGTGGTTCCAATGAAAATGGAGGACTTTTTTGATTTTGCCTCATTATCCAAGAAAAACGGACCGTTTATGTTAAAAAAACAAAATACAAATGGAGATAAGTTTTTGTGGAAACCAATACAGTGGTTACAGTATACCAAAGATTCGCCAAATATTATATTTTACAAGATGTCACTCGAGGAAAATCATGAGTTCAAGGAAATTAACTTTGGTGGTAGGAAGGGAAAAACAATGATTCCACGATCTATTCCTCTGTTTTAGCAATGAGCCTTTGAAAATAAGTCAAGAAAAAAAAAAAGATCTATTGGATTTATTACCATTGATCGATGCAAATTTTCATGAATTTTTCAAAAATCTACGAACGAATGATAGCATACCAGAAGATCCTGATTTACAGACAATCGATCCTGACGATGAATAAAACTGAATATTAAATTTATAATAATAATAGTATCAACATTGCAGCATCCTTTTAACTCCTCTTTCTTCATTTACTTTATATTTTTAAATATTGTTAATTTTTCTTTGTGTATGGCCAATAAATATTTTTGAGCAAAATACATTAAATTAGTCATTAACATTTAATTAACTATCATTTGTGAATACTTCATTGTGTCGAATTAAACTTTGTTATGTTAAAGTCGTAAAAAAAAATGTATCTCCTTCTCCAATTAAAAAAAAAAAATGTTAATAAAAGTTATTTTTCATTTTGTATTATGTCTGCTTCTTATTTTGGTTACTACCCAGTAATTAACAAAATTTTACCATTAGTGTAAGAGTGAAAAAGTAAGTAGAAAAAATTAAATTCAAAAGACAAAATCATGATAATTTATGGCGAATAACTAGATAAGTGATGGTGTAAAATAGACAATTCTTCAGATTTCTGGTAATTAACTAGATAAGTGCGGGTGCAATTTTAGATAAGTCCTAAAAATTTAAGAAACAATAAAAAAATTAAATAAACATGCATTTCTTAATAAAATATAGAGAATTTGAAGAACAATGGTGTTTGGAAAAATAATTTATGAAAAAAAATCGATTTACACTAAGAACAGAAAACTTCAAAGCGCTGCCCTGAAAACCTGTGATTTTGGACTTATCTAGTTTTTCCCAAATGGTACAGATATCTTACCCTGTATTTTCTGGAGACTCTACCTTCTTCGCTCTCTCATAGGTCCCAGTCATATAATTAAAAATCATTTCATCCTCATTTAAATCAATTTGGTCTCTATTTTCAATTGTGTCCTCAAATTTTGGTTTCTTTGGTATTACCTGACTGGTGAAATCGTTATCAGTTTTTCTTTTTAAGCATTCTTCTGTATTCGTCTGAATAATATTGCTATTTGTTAATTTACTAAAAATAAAGAATTATTAAAATTAATTACTAATTTTGAAAAAGTGCTAGAAGGCTAGAGTTGATTTTTGATAAAATTTCGGTACGCTGGCTTTTCAGAAAAAGGGAGTTTTTTTGAAATAGGCTTAAAATGGCCTAATTTTGAAAAACTTAAGAGAAAAAATCGGGGGAGGCAGTTTTTGTTAACCTTAAATAATCAGTAATTACAAAATACATTAAATAATGAAAAAAAAGTCCTACCTTAATGTGAAAAAAATGATGTAGGTGCTATATTAATGACTGGAGACCAAAGATAGTTCAGGTTAGCAAAAACAGACTCTCCCTGATTTTTTCTCGTAAATAAAATTAGGCCATTTAAGGCCTCTTCTAAAAAAAATCTCCTGTTGTCTGAAAAGCCCACATACCAACACTTTACCTGATATTACTTTGTTAACTTTTTAAAATGTTGATAAAAGATCATTTACAGGTCTTCCACATTTAGTTCCTATTTGTAACCCAAATTAATATAATTGATTTTAAATCACATTTGTTTTTTTGAATAAGAAAACTACATCTACTTACCTAAAAATTACTGGTGTATTATTTTTGTTAGATAACAAAGTCAATGGTAATGTAACTGTAGGGCTTTTATTATGAGGGAGACTTTGAGTTGGGTTCAAAACAATATCCGATAAAATAGTAACTTTAGTACTTGAGTTTATTGGCGTGGTTTCATCCATGTTGACATTTGAACAACATACCTAAACAAAAAATAAACTGATTATAAGAGCTCTAGTGGGTAGTAGAGCAGCAGAAATCTTATTAGAAAAAAACCTTATAAGTGACTGGACTACCTTAATGTAAAACCAATGGATACTTAAATTTCTGGTAAAACATTATAGAAATATACTACACCTATTTATTAAAACAGAAGGGAAACAGAAGCACGATTTGAATTAAAAAATAACTATTAGGTTAAATCCCATTTACACAAAATCTGGATTCTAACCTGCCTACTACGAATTTATAGTTGTTACGAAATACATTCAAAAGACTTACTGGGGTAACTATATAATAAAAATCTATTTATTTTCGAACTTCTTAGCACCTTGTAGGTAAACTGGTTACCATCGGCATTCTCTTTTAGCTACGCGCCCTCAAATGTTTATTTTTTTTTCTGTTGACATTTAAATATTTTTTTATTAGTTATAAGCATAGACATAGAGGATGGACCGAACATTAACTTCATAAAATTGACGACTCTCTAGAAAGAGACAAAGCGATTGTGTGGCCAATACCTGTCTCTTTTCTGTAGGCCTGTAATAAACAAGGCGTAGTACCTCGAAACGGAATTGAAGGCGAGAAAAGCTCCATACCCGATTTTAGTTCAAATAAAACACTTAGAAATATTTTTTTAAGAGCGTCGTAGCTTAGCGGCATTCTAAAAAGAGACAGCTACTGGTCATTCATTCGCTTTGTCTCTCTCACACTTTTGTGTCCATATATACTTCACAGCAGTATACGGAACACTCAGTCCATTCTCTATGTCTATGTTTATAAGGGTTTTCACTATTTACCAATGTTAAGAAAAAAATTAAAGTCCATTAATGCCAATGTAACAAAAGTAATATGCATCTCTACAACTTGTGAGAATGTTCTTATTTGAGCCATTGGCTGCACTGACGCAACTCGTTTCATTGGATCGTTACCGGGTGATTTTTAGTGTTCCGTACGAAACACTGATAAGATCACTTCGGTGTCTGTTCGTCCGTCCGTCTGTCACACCTGATTTTCTCTGAAACTATTCAATATAGAAAGTTGAACTTTGGTACTAATATAGGAATTGATGGCCCCATCAAAACTGTAGTTTTCAAAATTAAATTTTGGTTTAAGGGGTTAGTTTTGGGGGGTGAAATCGGAAGTGAAAAAAAAGCATTTACCAGGATATCGAGTAGGGTGTCAAATGAAAGATTGTAAAAATATGAGTTCAAAAATATATGTAATATAATACATGCGCACAGTTTTTCTTTGTATTATTTTTAAAAAAATCACTGTCCCCACCTTACTTTACCTGGAAAAGTGCTGATCAATCTGAAATGTTCCCCACGGGGTATAAATTGAATGAAAATTATCACGAGTGGATTTCCTTTAATAATTTATCTGGTACATAAAAAAAAAATTTCAAGTTTTTAGTAATGATCGGAAAAAACTTTGTTGAAAACTTATTTGGAGTGTGTTTTGTTTTGTGAAGTCACTGATCATTTTAAACCTCCTTAACAAAATTTTTTATTTTAAAAGCAACCTACGTACGGAACACTAAATACGCAAGTACAACTTGCACTGGACCTGTTATTTTGGTAACAGTGTGGGATGTAATAAGAAGAGTAAATATACAAAAAAAAAAAGGAAAATTACAAACAATAAGACTGAAAAAACTTTATTTTAAAGCCCATCAAGTTCATTCTTCATATTTTCTAATAAAGAAATCAATTCGTCGATTTTCTCTAAGTTAGCTTCAAAATTAACACTTTTTTTATATGTTACTGCACCGTTTTTACAGTTTTTTTTCCGTGCTTGCACACCGAAAATCTATTTGGCATATTGGTTCTCGGATGGTGGCTAGTTTTGATGATCCTAATATCCATTTGATTTTCCAATCGATATTTTCCAATAAATTATGTCCACTATTTATCAAACTTTCTTTTATTAAAGAGTTTAGGATATCTTTTTGTCGAATTTTGTAAACTTTTATAAATGTATTTTTAACAATTTCAGGCAAATCGCTGGGTAAAGAAAAATTAACATCTATTGCACTTTGACGGAAAAAATTTTGAATTTTAGTACGCGCCCTTTTTATTTCTTCTGAGGACCATTCTGTGTCGTCACTGATGCTTTTAAAATTGACAGTGTTTTGCTTGGAAATACTATTTACACAGTCATGGAAAAACTAAAACCAATGTAAAATAATAAATAAAGTAATTTTATAATAAAAAATAATGCTTACCTCGGGCAAATGTTCCAAATTTCCCAATTTTAACAAAATTTCTTCCTCTGTAGTAGCCATCTTTGTTGACATTGGCAAAAATAAGACCGTTCAAGAAACTAATCCATGTAGCTACATGATATGCAGCATTATCAGGACAGTCCTATTCTTTATTACTACTCTGGAAAACAAAGGATAAGAGTACTCTGAGATGTATATTGCTCAATAATTAGATTCAAAGTTAAACGTCTACCATACGGCCATTCTATTAGGTCTATTCGACTATTCTTGGTAAATGAGATGGGGTTAATGACTGATTTTTTTTTCTCTGATCGGCAACACTGAACGCTCCTTTCAAGAAAAAAATAGTATTTTGACATTCGACAGAATACTATCAGATTTGCGAGCTGTCATTTATTTCTGTATGGTGGGTTCTGGGGGATTGTCGTGTAGTTTACGTTATCCATAGAACTGTTTGGAAATGGCAGAGTATTTAGCCTCTATTTTCGGTACCGAAAAGGACAAGTAAGTAGATTTCAACTCCGTTAATAACCCTTAACTGTGACAAATTATTCAATTTTAGGGTAAATTGCTCCTTTTACTTTAAAATCGGAGCTTGTAGACACGGAGACCGATGTTCTAGGATTCACAACAAGCCAACGTTTTCTCAAACATGTTTACTACAAAATCTGTATGTAAATCCACAAAATTCGGCTAAATCGGCCGATGGAAGTCACTGTAAGTAAATATGTATACAATATTAGATTTTAAAATTTTAAGAACTTTACTGTAGGTGGTAGCCAAATGAGGCTTCTGAAGGGTATGCTGGCATGTTAGAGCGGTCAAATATTCATATGTATACATTAAATAATAAAATAATTATATTATTAAAAAAAATATATTAAAAGTTATTAGTTGCTGGTTAGACCCATTTTGGAGAACTCTTCACCTGTTTGGTCTTCAACTTACATGTTCGTTTGAATCGGTTCAGAATAGATTTCTGAGATTTGTTTCATTCAATCTTAATATTGCCTCAAGGGACTTCTCCGTGACTGCCATGAGATCTGTTGAGTATAGACTCTCAATAAGAAGATGCAATGTGGATTGCGCTTTTTATTTAAAGTAATTAATTCTCTACTCTTATGGCTAAAATTGACTTTTTTGTTCCTCAGAGGAATATCAGGGGTCAATATACTTTAGCTCAGCATTTTCATGGATGTAACTATGGTTTTCACTCTTCCATCATGGGACTTCTATCTCAGGGTAATATGGTAGAGTGGACTTGAATTTTTTCAATAGCACACTGGCTTAAAACACTTATTATTGAGAAGAACTTATTTATTCAGGTTTTCTTGTCATATTATGTTTCATGTTTTGTGTGAAATGCTATCTGCATATTCAGTATGCAGTAATTTATTAATCTACTGTAATAATAAGTTTATTTATTTATTTATGGGACATGCCGATTTAACTTGAAGACAAAATACAAAAGTTTACATTTATAAATGACACTTTAAACTAAAACTATGAAATGCAGAAAATAACCCCGATCTGCCTCTTAAAAAGAGACAAGGAGCTGTAGAATAAGTCCAGTGATGGGCAGTTATTTACAATGCCCATAGATCTTGACATGAAGGTATTAGCTCCATAGGTTGTTATATGATAAGGTTTGAAGGACAACATAGATTTAGTATGTCTAAAAGGTGCATGCAAATTAATCTGAGATAAAAGTTCTGGACAATTTATAATGGAATTTAAAATTTTAAAGAACATTACAAGATCTCGTCGAACTCTCTGGTTAGACAGGACATTTAATATAGATGTCAGTTTTGAATAACTAAAAGAATTAGCTGTTAATATATCTTTAATCTAGTTTTAAGGCCTAGAATAAGTAAAACATTAGTTTTTAACTTGTGAAGTACATTTTTTTTTTTCTTTATGTAATGGGTGACCTGCAAATAAATAAATAATAAACCCATTTTTTTTATTGCTATTTATTCTCAAAATAAAGGTTAAATATGATTATTGAAACTACAGATTTTTAAGTTTTGTCATTTTGTAGTGGTCGCTAATGTTTCTGATGAAGAAATGCAGGAACATTATGACAATTTCTTTGAGGATGTCTTCGTTGAGTGTGAAGATAAGTATGGAGAGATCGAAGAAATGAATGTATGCGATAATCTGGGAGATCATCTTGTCGGGAACGTTTATATTAAGGTATGACTTCCAGTTTTTACATATTTAATTTAATTAATAAAGCAAAAGCAGTGTCGTCCAAGAAATATTTTCTTTAACTGGTCAATGGAACTACCTGCTTTGCCATCTTTTAAGTAGACAAACATATAAAAATAATATGTAATTTTTGAGATAAGTATTAAAAAGAATTATTTATGGTATGTGACAACTGAGTAAAGTAACCCTTTGGTCAGTTTGGTATTTCAAGTAAATTAAAAAAAAAAAAATATTCAGAATTGAGGTATAGATACCTAAAAAAAAATTTTCTGTGTAGTTTCGTAGAGAAGAAGATGCCGAACGTGCTGTTAATGACCTGAACAATCGTTGGTTCGGTGGTCGTCCTGTTTATGCTGAGCTCAGCCCTGTTACGGACTTCAGGGAAGCGTGTTGTCGTCAGTATGAAATGGGAGAATGTACCCGATCTGGATTTTGCAATTTCATGCATTTGAAGCCTATTTCAAGAGAATTGAGAAGGTAAGAAACAGAAAGATGAATATTTTTAAAGGGCCCCTCTGAAAATGTCCTCTGGTGTGCTCCAGGGATCGATTTTGAGGCCGCTATTTTTCACTATTTGCATGTTACAATTTCTTTCATGCTTAAGATATTCCTCAGCGCATTTCTACGCTGATGAGACGCAATTGTGCATTTCTTTTAAGCCGGACCAAATATTGGAGGCTAATGATAAATTGATGATTGATCTGGATGCCCTTATGAGGGCCTCGAGAGCACACTGCTTAGAAATAAATCCAACTAAATCACGGGTATTATTATTTGGACACGCTCGGATTTGGCACCAAAATCTATTACAAATTGGCTTAAATAATGTAGTACTGAGTACATGTACTGATGCCAAAAATCTGGGCCTAGTAATGGACACCGATCTGAGATTCACGGAACATATAAATTTATCTGTTAAAAGAGCATTTGCTAATTTTAAATTAATTTTCAATCAACACACTCTTCTTACTGAGAATCTTAGAAAGACGTCGTGTGACTCCATTGTTCTGTCACACTTTAACTTTAACTACTGTACTGTATGTGGTGTATGAGTCCTGCCTTTTGGATTGTGACGCTAAGAGGATCCAACTTATGCAAAATTCGTGTGTGCGTTTTATTGGCGGTATTTGGGGCCCTGAAAGAGGTGTTAGTGCAAAATTAAGTGACATAAAGTGGTAAAGAATGAATGAAAGACGGGTGCTACATAGTTTGGTACTATATAATAGGATTATTTGTAATAAGTGTCCTGGTTACTTATATAGCAAAATAAAATTTAGATACGATACCCATAAACCTGGATCTGAGGCATAAATTCACTTTGACTCCGCCCATGCACTTGACTTCAATGTATGAGCGTTCTTTCAGTTACCAAATAGTTAAATTGTACAATAAGGTGCGTGTTGATCTGAGGGATGCGTCAGGTCACAGGTTTAAAAGAGCATTAAAAAAAAACATTATTCATAGCTTCTGCTGACTTCTTCCTTCGGCAGCTCGTACAACGGTCACCTAAATTGACCTCCCTAATGTTACATACTACTGTGATCAAAAAATAATAAGACTTTTAAATTTAAATCGCCCGGGCATTTCCAAATCAGATCAATTTTTTTTTCGCTAGATTGGTAGGACCTTAACTGCCATCCGTGTCAAATTTTAAGACCATAGCTTCAGTAGTTAATAAGATTTGCTTGCATTCATTCAACACCAAAAGTGCGTTTTTCGATTTTTAACATGAGTGAAAAAATTCAGCAAAGAAGTTGCATTAAATTTTGTTTTAAAAATGGTTTTTCGGCTTCCCAAACGTTCGAAATGATAAAAAAGTCATTTGGTGATGAGGCTCTATCCAGAGCAAGTGTTTTTGATTGGTATAAATTATTTAAAGGCAGAGAACGTGTGGAGGACGATGAACGTCCTGGTCATCCTTCAACATCTGCCGATGAGAACCACGTCAAGCAAATCAAGGATTTGGTGCTCAAAAATCGTGGAGTGACAATTAGAGACCTTGTTGACATAACCAACTTATCATTTGGGTCAATTCAATCGATTTTAAAAGACAACTTGGGCCTCAAACGAGTCTCCTCTCGTTTGGTACCAAAAACACTCATTTTTTTCGATAATGAGCGTCGTGTTAATGTCTGTGAAACCATGATTTCTGACTATCAAAACGTCATCAAGCGCATCATTACGGCAGATAAGACATGGATTTACGCATACGATCCGGAAGTTGCTGACCAATCAAGCGAATATCGTGCTAAAGGTGAGCCCAGACCGAAGGAACCACGCCAAAGCAAGTCGAAAATCAAGGTGATGTTAACAGTTTTCTTCGATTATCGTGGTGTTGTTCATTATGAATTCCTCCCGCCGGCCAAACTGTCAACAAGGAATATTATTTGAGTGTTATGCGTCGTTTGCGTGAAGTTATTCGTCTCAAGAGGCCGGAATTATGAGCCGATAACTCTTGGTTTTTTCATCACGATAATGCGCCTTCTCATACAGCATTGGTTGTTCGCGACTTTTTTATCAAAAATTCAACTCGTATCATTCCGCAATCGCCCTATTCGCCTGATTTAGCTCCGTCGGACTTCTGGCTATTCCCTAAACTCAAAAAACTGGAAAAAACATTGGCATAAATGCACGGTATCCAAGGGGGATTACTTTGAAGGAGACGAAATAAATTTGGAAAAATAAATAACCCGTTTGCGTTTTATTTCAAAAGTCCTACTATTACTACTGGGACCATTACTGTTTTTAATTTATATAAATGATTTGCCAAATTACACTGATGACCCAAATTTAATCCTATTTGCAGATGATACCACCAGTCTGCAGCACTATCATCCTGGAGATCCAATACAGCAGACTGTTTCCGACATGCAGCATAACATAGGGGGTTGGTTCTTGGCAAATAGGCTCACCCTAAACCGTGATAAAATTCTGAGTCTGAGGTTTACCCTAAGAAATTCTCCATCCGATCTATCTACAAATGACTTTGTTAAATTTCTGGGTGTGTTCCTAGACCCTGGGCTCTCATGGGAGAAGCCTGTCTCTGAACTGGCGTCTAAACTTTCCAGAATGATTTTCCTTATTCGAAGTTTGGCTAGAGATGTATCTCAAGAGGTTCTCTTAATCGCTTATCATGCATATTTTGCATCCAACATGTCTTATGCTCTTGTGAACTGGGGACACTCATCGCATGGGCAAAGAATTTTCTCACTTCAGCGACGCTGTATTCGCGTCATTGTGGGACTGGGATATTGCGACTGTTGTCGTCGCTATTTCTCTGAATTGGGGATATTGACCTTCCCCTGTGTATACATATTCCAGTGCTTAACATACATTAAACAAAATGTGTGGCTATTCACTACCCATGAAAATCTCCATAATTACCCCACTAGAGGTAACCAAAATATAATTCCTAGCTTCCACAGAAATAGCTCGGACTTGCAGAGGCACCGACTACTATGGGGTCAGTTTCTTTAATGCCTTACCGGTGGCTGTTAGGGAGCTGTCGGACGGGAGCTTTGTCAGGAAGGTAAAATTCTACCTGATTGCAAGATCATTTTACTCACTTGATGAGTTTTTGAATCATAATTTTAATGACTTTTAACTATGTAATTAATGTGTCTTACCTTTATTTTGTTCTTTTGATATGTTTTAATTGTTCATTGATTTGTAGTTACATGTTTTTGATTTTTTAATATTTTAACAATTCTTTTGACTTGTGACATGTAAAAGCACATTGTGTACTTATTACTAATAAATATTTGATTTGATTTGATTTGATATTATCACAGTAGTATATAGCAGTGGCCATACCTTTAGCCACCCACAATATTAATATTGACTTCTATCATGGTAGTACATTGTGTATTGATTGCTAGATTTTGTATGCAATAATTTTTTAAATGTTGCTGTGTATATAATATATACTCGCATTCCATGATTGGGATAGGAAGTGTAACTTCAACTCTGCCAATTTTAATCCTACCATTTAAATACAATGTAGACATTTAATTATTATTTTTATTAACTAAATAGATATTTTTAAAAAAGACTAAAAATCGTGTATACGTGGTGTGGCCCAAAAGTTTCTGGACTAACGCTATAAGATCCGAAGTAGTTATTTTAAGGCTCTGTGGCTCCTGCACCGTCAAAGTGGTCCCGTTGCATCTGAATGCACCTGTCTCGCCAATTTTTGGAAGGTCAATGTTGTCACTGCCTCCAGCGTCACCTGCGATTCGCGTTGTATTACATGAGGAAAAGTTGCAAGATTTTCTGAGAGATGGCAGCACGAACCAAAAAACTATATGCACAAGCACCGATGATACACTACGTTCTGCACGTCCAAATGAGACAAAAAATATAAAAATACAAAAAATCCACCATATTCTAAATTCCACATAGTGCAAGTGAGAGAGATAGCTGACATTGTGAAGATATCAATAGAACACTTGAAAAATATCCAAATGTTGGAAGATTACTGGAATAAGTGTATCTCTCTTGAAGGACACTATTTTGAGAATAAAATTGTTTTTTGGCAAAAACATTGTTTTTTCTTCACGTCTCGGGACTTTTGTAGGGCCCAGACAAAAATATTGCTCCAAGCTAAAAAACTATTATAGTATATTCTTTTTTTTAGGTATCTGTATTCTCGTAGAAAGGGTGGTAGACCGGGAGGTCGTCGTAGTCGTTCGAAATCGCCGAAAAAAGCTAGATCTCGTTCTAGAGAAAGAAGGAAGAGCAACTCGCCATCACGCAGATCGGGCAGAAGTGGAAGGTATTAAAATTAGACATTTAACGTCAATGATAAGTTCATGTGTCTTTTATTTTTAGGGATTGATAAATGTAGTAACCATGTTAAAAGCTAGAAAGATAGGTCTTGTAGATATTTAAAATTGTGTAATAGACTGTTCAATTTTACAGTTAAGTAATGTTATCCTTATTTTCTGCCCTGTTTTACTTAAATTTTATAGTAGGAAGTGCTAATGAATAGAAAATTAGTATATTTTAGAATCTAGCTTTTAATGTGGTGTCCTGTCAATAAAAGTTGTGAAACATTATTATGTACCATCTTTAATAAGCTTTGATGGTGTTTTTTTTTTAATATTTAAGAAAATAATTTCATTATTCCTGTTTCGGGCTCTTTTGCACTTTAAACTTATTGTTTCTTAACATATAGCGACTATCGAATTGTAATAAAGTGAATGTATTCATAATATTTTTCTTTATTCTTGTTCAGTTTTTCTAATAGCTAATCATTCCTTTCCTTGCTAAAGGAAAGTATTGTACAGTTGCTTGCAAAAGTTTTGGGCCAAAAAAATTTTTTGTGATTGAGTTATAAAGGGAGAAGACAAAAAACCAAATACACCATCAGAAACTACTTTAATTATACTAACAACATATATAACTCAAAAATCTTCTACTATAAATAACAATCATTTATAACAAAAATTAACATTTTTTTTGGCTGTTCATAATGTCACAATAAAAGGGTATATGACATCGCAAAAATCACTAGAACTGAGAAAAAAGTGGCAGTAAAAGATACGTTCTTATCAATACTTTGTAGCCATACCCTTCGAAGCTAATACGGCGGCACATCGTTGAGGCATCGATTCGTTTAACTTGAGAATTCTCTCTCTGGTGATATTGGTCCACTCTTCTTGAACTTTTTTCCAGAGAGCACCTTTATTGGAACAATTCTGAGTTCCTGCTTTATTTTCAACTCTTCCCACAAATGTTCTATGGGGTCAAGTCCAGGGATTGACTTGGCCATTCAAAAACTTGAAGATTTTTCTTTCTGAAAAATTGTTGGAAAAGCTTGGATTGATGTTTTGGATAATTATCTTGTTGAAAAATCCATTCTCGTAGCATATTTTAACATCCATAAGGAAGCATGTGTTCTAATAGAATATCTCTGTCCGTAATAGCGTCAATAGTAGCTTCAATTTTAACTACTGGACCGACGCCTTGCTACGAAATGCCCTCCAAAGCATAATACTACCACCACCGTGCTTAACAATCGGTATTTGATACCGACAATCATGTCTAGTACCTTTTGGTCGTCGAACATATCTTCCATCATTTCCAAATAAATTAATTTTAGTTTCATCCGAAAACAACACTTTTTTCCAATCTTCAACTGTCCAATTTTGGTATATTTTTGCGAATTCTAATCTGGACTTTTTTTTTTTTACTGATGAACGGTTTTTTTTACTCCATGTCCAAGTCCAACTTGTATTAGTCTACGAAAAACAGTACTCCTACTGATGTCAGCTAAATTTTCTTCATGTAATTTGCGTGCAGTAATTGCAGCATTCTTTTTTACGTCTGTAACGGCTTTTTTTTTAATTACTTTGTCGACACGAATAGTGGTTTTCCTTGGTCTTTCATAACATGGTTTATCATTCAGAGTACTTATAGTTGCCCAATTTTTAATTGTGTTGTTAACCGTTGTTTTTCCCATGGGTAAAAGTTCAGCTATTTCACGTGAAACTTTTCCTTTACCGTTCAACCTTATAACCGTTTTCCGAATGTCTAATGACGTGCGTTTCGGCATCTTCCCTTAATGATACTGATACACAATTATGAACTAAATTCTTGATATTTACTTGGATTCACCATCAGAAATGTAAACATAACTGAGTAAATTACAGTTTCTTAGAAGTTGGTCTGATACTTATGAATAACCGAAAAATGTTATTTTTGTTAGGAATGATCGTTATTTATAGTAAAAGATTTTTGAGTTGTATATGTTGTTAGTATAATTAACTTAGTTTATGATGGTGTTTTTGGTTTTTTTCTCTTCTCCCTTTATAACCCAATTAATAACAAAAATATTGTTGACCTACAACTTTCTCACTAACTGTATTCGTGAAACAATCACCATCCAAGATTTTTACGTTTCTTCACATTTGGGGATTCTCAGGTCGATTTGTTTGTCTGTCGATCTGTTGGCACGATAACTCTCGAACGAAGAGAGATATCAATTTCAAATTTGGTATATATATTTAATATCTGATGAAAAAATGAAGCCTATAGTATTTGAGCGATATTGCTCAAGGTGAACGGATGGGGGTCGATACATTTCTGGTTTTTGTTGAGATAATAAATATTTTGCCTAAATATGGCGGTGGGGGAGGAGATTAAGAGGGATTGTTTTGTATATGTAGCGTTATATCTCCTCTTTAGGATTTTTGGAGTTGAAGAAAAAAATAAGAACAAGGGAGGTGAATGAGTTGGTGGTTGTTAAATATTGTCTAGTTTTAGTCGTATTTTGAATGCTTTTCCAGGTTTTTTGGTTGATTTAATTGACAAATTTCAAGCATATTATTTATAGAGGAATATGTAAGGTGTTTAGGGGCTGCCGTAGAGAGTTAGAAGGGTTGCTTCATATACAGGGTGTTATGAAATTCACTGCATACAGTCCCTGGCCAAATTATTAGACGCACTGCAAGATTTCATGTAAAATATTAATTACCGAGTGATATTGTACCGTTTTATTATTTTAAATTGATTTGTTTTTTATTTTTATATTATCCAATCAATTACCTATTTATTTGACATAAATAAAACAGCATTAATTTAGAAAAGCATAAGTTTATTAAGTTTTAAAGAAGAGTGAAATTAATGTTAGTAAAAGTCAATATTTAGTTGAGCCACCTTTAGCCGCTATCAAAGCTTTAATTTTGCGCGGCATGCTATCAATGCAAGATTGTACTGTCTCCTGCATTTGAGGATGATGATTCCACACATGAATAATCTTTTCTGGGAGCTGGGTTTTGTTGGTAATCACATCTTTAGCCACTTCTCTTTTCATCAGCTCCCACACATTTTCAATGGGGTTCATACCCGGCCAATCCAACAGAGGGATTTTTTTTTCTGCCAAAAAAGCTTTAACAGACCGAGCAGTGTGGCAGGGAGCTCCATCTTGCATGAAAGTGAATGGTTCCCCATTTGGAAACCATTCTCTGAGCTGCGGAATCAACCGATTTTGTAATACTTCTTTGTACTGATCTTGCCTCATTATTCCTTTGACGATGTACAGACGTCCAGTGCCCTTGCCTCTGATGACTGACCAAATCATCACTTTGGTGGGATGTTTAACCGTCGGGACGACACAATCAGGATGAAACTTTTCTCCATGACGACGACGCACATACTGAGCTTTATTCTGCAAAATTTCGAATGTGCTTTCGTCACTGAAGCAGACCTGTCAAAAATAGGAAAAATATATAAACTTCCATGTTTATTTGCTTTATTTAACTGAAAATGATAATAATGTATCAATTATTGATTAAATTGCTGTATCTTACCGATCTCCAGAAGTCCACATCTTTGTCTTGCCATTGTTTGGCCCACTTCAGGCGCTTTGCTTTCATTGCAGCTGTTAACTTGGGCTTCCTGGCGGGGCGACAGACCTTAAAATCTAATTCTTTCAATTTTCTTCGAACAGTGCGCTCAGAAGCATTTACGCTAGCATCCTGGAGTTGTGATTTTATTACCTTTGTGGTAGCAAATCTGTTTTCTACACAAATTTTCTTCAAACATCTCTCTGACCGTGGAGTGAAAATTGGTTTTCTACCGCATCTTTTCTTTCTTTTCGGGCTTAATTCCTTCCCTGACTCAATTTTCTTTTTTATGCGTCGTACACTAGCTTCAGAAACCTCCAATCTTCGTGATATTTCTCGGTTTTGTAAATGTTTTCGCAATCACAAGGGCCTTCACTTCAGCTTTTTTACGTGGTGAAAGATCGCCTTTTCTACCTACTAATGAAAATAGTCCAATTACTTTTTTAAAACCCTGCATACAAAATAAACTAATAACTGAGTAGTATAAAACTGTTAAACAAACAATCACAGTCCATAAAGCCACAGAAACACGTCCGTACCTGACTCGATTCCGATCGCGACTGATACAGATTTGTACTTGTTTACATTCATGTATCACTTTGTCAACACAGTATTGCAATATACAACAATTCTTTTAAATAAAAATCAATAATATTGTAGTTTAAATATACCATTATTGCATAAAAACTCTTAAGAAACATAAAATTACTAAAAAAAATACAGTGCGTCTAATAATTTGGCCAGGGACTGTATATTGAAATAGGTGACTCGTGGGGCCATGTAGAAGCACATACCTTTTTTTTCTCAAATTCGAAAATTTTTGGAAAATAAAAAAAAAAGGGTCAAAACTCCTTTTTACCAAATATTTATAAAATCACTCTACCCATGAAAGACCTACCTTGGCCTTGATAAGGCGCTTCCCGTTAACGGTTATTTTCAAGTAGGGAGAGTAGGGCCCTCACTTTAAGAAAATCGCAGATAAAAATAAATGTTCGTCTACAAAAATATTTAATGGTGATGAAAGTGGATTTTCCACCATTTAGAAAATAAAGCAAAAAGTTTTAGAATTAAATATTCAAATGAGACAAAATCTTGAATTGAGGAATGGCATACCTTCTGAGAGTTGTCACCATTCCATACACAGGCTATATTAACTCAAAATTATTTGTAAATTGGATGAAACATTTTATAAGCGTCGTAAAAACAGCCTCTGAAAATAAAGTGTTACTTCTGCTTGATGGATATACAACGCATTCGAAGAACCTGGAAGCGTTGAACATAGCAAAGGCTAATGTTACAACTGCCAGGCCTTACTACTCGCCGGCTCCAGCCACCCGATTTTTTTTTCTTTTTAAACCTATTATAGTCAAGCAACAGAACAATGATCGAGGACAAATTCAGGTCGTCAAGTAACGCAATATCAAGTTGCAAGTTTATTTGCAGAATTTTACCAAAGAGCTGGCATCATTGTGAACGGATTTCAAGCGCCTGGAGTGTGGCCCATGGACAAAAACGTCTTTCCCTAATCTTTGTTTAAAGCAGTTGAAATTATGAATGCTCTCTTTCTCAAACAAACTCGAGTAATGAAAGTACATCGATCTTTTAAGATGCTTCTATTATTATCGATATTGAAAAGCCACATTGAAATAGTGAATCGTCTATTTCGAGATTTAACGTTGAAGCGTTAAAAAAAATTGTAAAATCTTTTTGTCCAATACTGCAAAAAATACTGTACAAAAAACTGCGGAAATTACATCAAGTCCTTACAAAAATATGTTGAAAAAACCAATACAATAAACAGACGTATCGTATAATATACACGAGCTTCCCCGATCGTGATAAATAATTATTTTAAAATATAACAATTTTTATATCTTATTTTTTTTATATTAAATTTGTATAGGGTCGATTTGTTTTCTTTACTATTTTTTATTTAACAGCTGTGTTTTCCACTGAACTTTTTCAAGATAAATACTTAAATGGTAAACGATTTTTTAATGTACCTTAAATATAGTCAACCAATAAGGATTAGTTGGTTATATTTTTGTATAATTCATTTAGATAATTTTATTTAACTTTAATTGTGCTGTGTGCAATGTACATCCATACGAAGTAAAGAAATAGATGTACCTTGAACGTGCTACGAATCTCCATATAAAGTCTCCTAAGTTGTCCGTGACAAATTTAAATCTTAACCAACTGTACCAATGGCATAATCTATCAGCACTTTGTTGTACACTTTCTACAAAGTTCTTACTTCCTCTTAAAAAAAAACGTTGACCTTTACGACTCCTTACCCCCGTAATTGGTAAACATTCACTGAAAAGAAAAAACGGGAATCCCGGCATAAATGTAAAGGAGCCGCGTTCCGTTTTAGAATATAAAAATATTTTAGTATTTTTTCTTATTAAATTTATTTGAGAAAAGCCGACTGACGGGATAAAAAAAACGACCTTCTGTCTAATTTTGATATTTCGATATTGTGTACTTTAGCGTTCATCAGCGGGATGCGAAAAAAATATTAATGATTTTGGATTGTTGTAGCTTCTACTTGATGGAAGGTGTAAAATGTAGATCTGAAGAAGCTGCATCGACAGCGCAACGCGTCATCGCAATTTAAATAAACCAGTGGAAATTGACTAAAAACAGTCTTTTATTATATATAAATATTAATGACATTATTTCGTTAGGGTCAATTTTTTTCCGCTATTTGAGGTGAATTTTCTACAAGGTTCCACCGGTTCCAATATATGCAGTAAATTTTCATAACACCGGGTATATCATTCAAAATATCCTTTTCAGGTTTCTTGGACTGTAGGAATATGAAAATTAAGTTATTTTTGCCGCCACAACAGTTATCGCCACTACACCAAATACTATATTTTTTGTAATCGACGCGCGTTTCATTAACTGCCTTAGCATCATCAGGAACGATGATTGACTTGATTGAGTACATCATAGCTCCTGGTTATGCTAACATGGTTTGCGAAATGCGAGTCGAGTATAAAAATATAATGTTTGGTGTAGTGGTAATGCAAGTTGTGTAGTGTCATTCTGCCAAAGATTCCAAAGTCTCATCGAACTTAATTCTTTCATAATTTTTAACTTTAATAGGGGAAGTGAGTTAAAAACATGGGTGCATCTCAACAGTATTATGAGATTTTTTCCAGGTGTTTTGGATGGGAGAACGAGTATAACATTATGTCTGACTACGAAAAATCTTTTAAAGTATTGAGTTGTAATGTTTGGATTTTAGAAATTTTACAAGGAAAGTACCGAGTAAATAATTAACAGCTTTTAAAACAAAAAAAAATTAAACGCAGTAAAAGCCTAAATATATTTTTATTACAATAAAATAAATGACATATTTAAGTATAACTTTAGCTTAGATTGCTCTTAAAATCGAAAATACTGTAATAATTATTAACAACATAAAAAATTCCAATCTTATTGCACTTTGATGATCCTTAACTAACTCTAAAAGAGGGATGTGGGATTATTAGATCCTAAAAATCGGCCGATACCGATTTTCCTACGTCCAATCCGATTTATATTTAAAAATCGGTTAGTATTTAACGTTAAAATTTAATTTTGAATAATTTATAACATTTAAATAAATAACAGCACCTTCCTATCTGTTAACCTTTTTGCGACATGTCTTAGAAACAGAAAGACTTGTAAGCCTAATAGTGGTCGATAAAATTCTAGTACTGTGTCTTAGTTTTCTGTTTTCCTGACTGTACCTTCTTGAATCGCGTGAAAACTGTTATTTACTTTAATAAAATAAATGGCACCTAACAAAAAACGGCATAATATAAAAATATAAATCGCCAGTTTTCCGATTAACTGATCGGTTGGTATCGACCGATTCCCACTTTAAAAACGTTGTCATTAAAATCTCAAGAAAAAAACATTTAAAAAAATATATAGTTGCACTTAATTTAACCACAAAATTAACAAATATATAAAAAAACTGGGAACAAGTAATGTAAAAATCTAAAAATATATGTTATGGCTTTATAAGAGTGATCTACAGTTACTTTTCAAATATACGTTGATCGCATAAAATAAAGGTACCGCTAGAGAAAAACAAACAGATGGAACAAAACGAAGCCGTCTAGCTACCGCCGGATCCTAAAAATATGTCTCGTCCAATTTTTCAGAGATGCCGCCCTAGTGCAAGTGAACAGTGTGTCCCAAAAAGTTTTATATAAATGGAGAAAAAGTTTATCTTACATATTACAAAACAAATTATTCTTGATAAAAAGTTCTGCATCACATGGAAATCCATAATCAAGCATCAAAAGTTTAAATAAAATATTTGATGGTATACAGGGAAAATAAAAAATAATGATTTATATTGAAGAGTAAAGTGTGTTTAAATTTAAATATAGAGCAAAATATTAATTGAAAATGTTAATAGGAACTCAAAAATTATGCTCACGTTTAGATTTGTGGCCATCCTAGTTAAAAATTCAAAAAAACTCCAGTAAACACGTCAGTAATTGTTGAATTATTTATTGGATAAAAAAAACGAAATTACTACAAATTTTAGGCTGAAAATAAATGAACATATCTTTGGAAATACGTAACTGCTGTCAATAAACTTCAAAGCTAATGTCAGTCTGTATTTCTAATAATTAGAAATGCCAGTAAAATTGAGTGTTGAAGATAAAATTGAAATTGTTCTTATAGTTGGAGATAATTATAAAACTTTTAGAGAAGTAGCAGAAATCTTTAATAATAGACACCTTGATAAAACTGTACACTTCACAACTGTAGGATATCTAATAAATAAATTCAAGATTTATGGAAGTGTTGAAAATAAATTTAAAAAGAAACGTCGGGCATGGGTTTCAAATGAAGATAATTAAAATCAAGTAATGGTGTCGGTAGTAGAAAAGCCAAACGATTCACTTCGGAAAAGATTAGCTTTATTGAATGTGAGTAAAACTACAATTGCGAGAAGTGTAAGATCAAATAAATTTAAACCATACAAACCCCAATTTACCCATACTTTAAAAGCAGGAGGTTTTGAACGTAGATTTGAATTTTGTGCTTGGTTTTAAGGAGAGTTGGAAGATAACAGGTTTATGGCAAGACAAATACTTTTCTCTGACGAAGCGACATTTACGTCTAATGGGATAGTAGGTTCTCAAAACTGTCGCTGGTGGAGCGATGTTAATCCTAACTTCAATATCCAAACTCGAGATCAATACCCGTTTAAAACCAATGTATGGTGTGGAATTTTTAAAGACAGAATAGTTGGACCATTCTTTTTTCGAAATAATATGAATGCTGAACGTTACCTAGAATTTTTAAATAATGAGTTCCCTGTGTTTCTTAATCTCCTACCAATAATTGAAAGACCACTTATATGGTACCAACATGATTTGCATCATGTCACAGTACGAGAAATGTTCGAGATTATCTCCTCCACATTTTTAACGGTAATAGGGAGGTATGTGCAGTTTACTTGGCCTCCAAGGTCTCCGGACTTCACCCCTCTAAACTTTTTTTTATGGGGCTAATTAAAAGAAAAGGTTTATCTTATAAGACCATTTCAAAATGTTGATCATCTTGAATGAGTCATTAGGGAAACGTGAAGCTATAACTTCTGACGTAATTAGAGATGTAATAAAAGATTTTTCTCGAAGAGCAATCACCTGTTTAGAAAGGGACGGTGGGTATATTGAAGGACTTGTGCAATAACATTAGAATTAATCCATATGTTTAGTTGTTATGTACGTAGCAATTAAGTAATGTTGCAATTTCAAATTAAAATGATATTAGCACACATTTATTATGGATGTAATTGTTGCAAAGCAGATAAAAGGGTTACCAAATTTTTAACAAAAATATGATACAATCAAAATCAGTGCACTAGTTTTTAATTAATTTCATTTTCTTTTATTTAATAAATAATCCAACAATTACTGAAGTGTTTACTGGAGTTTTTTTGAATTTTTAACTAGGAAGGCCACAAATCTAAACGTGAGCATAATTTTTTAGTTCCTATTAACATTTTCAATTAATATATTGCTCTGTATTTAAGTTTAAACACACTCTACTCATTATAAATCATTATTTTTTATTTTTCCTGTATACCATCAAATATTTTAAACGTTTGATGCTTGATTATGGATTTCCATGTGATGCAGAACTTTTTATCAAGAATAATTTTTTTTGTAATATGTAAGATAAACTTTTTCTGCATTTGTATAAAACTTTTTGGAACACACTGTATAACAATGATAGGGAAAATAATGCGCAGCACCTTTGAAAATTCGACAAGGCATATTTTAACGATTCGGAGGTAGCTAGCAGGCTTCATTTTGCGACGACGTTTGGTTTCACGTAGTTATGTTTGTGTAGCTATGGCTATATTTTCTGTGGATCTAGATATGCATATTTCTTTTGTAATACTAGTTTACGCTTTTGGACCAACACCAGAAGAGGCAACCTTATTTACACATAGCGAAACCACATCGAGAGATGCGGTTTTTTATACTTATACAGTTGTGGTCAAAATAATAGCAGTGGTTTAATAAAAATAACTAAAACTGTTGAAAGGTAACTGCAAAATTCCATTAAGGCAAAAAATATTTTATCGTTTAAAAATTTATCAACTGTGCTGAGGTGTCAACAAAAAATATGTATATAAAAATAAATATAAACAAAGTATTTACGTTTTTTGTAGCAGATGAATTTTGCTTGGTCAAAATAATAGCAGTGTTCGCTTAACACTGGTGTGTTTTCAAACCTAAATGGTTTTTGCTCCTTGTGTTCGGTTAAATTGTCAAATTTAGAATAGTTTTGTGTCAGATCCATCAACATTTTTTTCTGTTTTCAATACAACTATGGGAAGGAAGAAGCACTGTTCTCAAAAAAAAAAAACGTGAATTGATAAGAAAATTGCGTCGTGATGGAAAATCTTACATGCAGATTCAAAATATTTTGGGATGCTCAGCTAAAATGGTAGCAAACGCTTTAAGATGGCAACCTACACCTGAAACTCGCGGTCGTAAACGCAAAACTACATCCAGACAGGACACACTTATAGTTTGAGCTTCAAGAGCAAACCCATTTGCATCGTCAAGAGAGATTGTGGGAGTGGATGTAGCTCCTAGGACGATACGACGATGACTTAAAGAAGCAAAGTTACCAGCAAGAAGTCCGCGTAAGGTACCCTTGTTAAATAAAAGACACAGAAAGAGGCGACTAGAGTTCGCGAAGGAACATATTGAATGACCTCTATTTAAATAGCGTAATAACACATGGGCTGAAAAGTCCCGGGCCTAACACATAGATGGCGCTAGTTTTATTGCAGTCACCTTTTTTTCAGTTAATACTAACCTTCAAAAGACAGCTGTTAAAATTTCATGATATTCTATTCATTAGTTTGTGAGTTATTGTGCTAAGAGTGACGCTACTTTTGTTATTTTCAAAACAATGGATCAAAAACAATTTCGTGTTTTAATTTTACACTGCTTCTTGATGGGAAAAAATACCGTTCAAGCGAAGCAATGGCTTGAAAAGTGTTATGGGGACTCCGCTCCATCAGAAACAACAATAAAACGTTGGTTTGCTGACTTCAAACGTGGTCGTACAGACACCGATGATGCAGAACGCAGTGGACGTCCAAATGAGGCGGTAACACCAGAAAACATCAAAAAAATCCATAAAATCGTTTTGAATGATCGAAAAGTGAAGTTGCGTGAGTTAGCTGACATCGTAAAGATATCAAAAGAACGTGTTGGCTTTATATTGCATGAGCATTTGACTATGAGAAAGCTCTGTTCAAAGTGGGTGCCGCGTTTGCTCACTGTTGATCAAAAACAAGAACGTGTTGATGATTCTGAGCAGTGTTTGGCCATGTTTAAACGTAACAAACCGGAATTTTTGCGTCGATATGTGACAATGGATGAAACATGGATCCATCACTTCACTCCGGAATCAAAACGATCGTCATCTGAGTGGACAGCAACTGGTGAACCTCGTCCAAAGCGCCCGAAAGCACAACAATCGGCTGGAAAGGTTATGGCCTCGGTATTTTGGGATGTGCGTGGTGTAATATTCATCGACTATCTTGAGAAAGGAAATACCATCAACAGTGAATATTATATAGCGTTATTGGAGCGTTTGAAGGCCGAAATTGCAAAGAAACGACCGCATATGGCAAAGAAAAAAATTTTGTTTCATCAAGACAACGCACCGTGTCACAAGTCAATCAAAACAATGGCAAAACTACATGAATTGAACTTCGAATTGCTCCCACATCCACCGTATTCGCCAGATTTGGCTCCCAGCGACTACTGGCTGTTCGCAGACCTGAAAAAAATGCTCGCCGGTAAGAAATTTCGCACGAATGAAGAGGTTATCGCTGAAACTGAGGCCTATTTTGAGGCAAAAGATAAATCGTTCTACAAAAGTGGTATTGAAATGTTAGAGCGGCGCTGGAATGATTGCGTTGCTCTTGATGGAGATTACGTTGATGAATAAAGCTAATTTTGAACCAAAAAAACCGTGTTTTCTTTGTTAGGCCCGGGACTTTTCAGCCCATGTGTTATACTGTGGTCCGACGAAAGCAAAATTGTATTATTTGGAAATGTAGGCCGCAGAACATACGTTAGACGCCCTTTAGAAACCGCATCTCAGCCTCAGTACACTATTAAGACAGTTAAACATGGATGTTCAAAAATAATGGTATGGGCATGTTTCTCCTACATTTTGGATTAAAAACATAATGATTTTACAGGACGTTATGTTGCCCTATGCAGAATATGAAATGGGTTTTTATGCATGACAATGACCTAAAACATAGCAGTCGATTATGTAAACAATTTTTAGAAAAGAAAAAAATTAATGTCTTAAATTGGCCAGCTCAAAGCTCAGATCTGAACCCGATAGAAAATCTGTGGGGCGATATTAAAGATAGCGTAGCACGTGAAAAACTTAAGAATCAAGACGAGCTCTAGGCTGTAATCAGAGATTCTTGGAACGGCATTCCTGTTTTTAGATGTCAAGATTTGGTTATGCCGCGACGTTGTGAAGCTGTCATAGCCAATAAAGGGTTTACAATTAAGATGATGCTGATGCTCATAAAAGAAAAATATTGTTAATTAGTTGTACAGTTTTTTTTAACAGTAATTTTAGTAAAACACTGTTATTATTTTGTCCATCATAATTTTTAGAAATTTGTCGTTTTTCTTTGATTTTTAAAAATTCAATTAATTAGCCTTATATTACTTTGATGCATCTTAGGTGGGCTACAAAGTTACCATATTTATGTTTTAGTTGTTCTATTCAAAAAAAAACTTAATAAATATGTTTTGATAAAAATTTAGTAAGCACTGCTATTATTTTGACCACTACTGTACGTTTTGTTGTTCGGTTTAATTTACGACTTGATCAGAATTGAAAATCCAAAAAGCTTTATAATTGTAGGTCACTCTTAGGTTAAGCATACTTACATTGGACGATATAAAAATGCTTACGTTATATTAACATACTTCGTAAGTAAAAATCTCACTAATTTCAAGAAAAAAAAAGATAAATAAAAACAAAAAAAAACGTAAAATAACAAAATAAAGATGATATGGCAGGAATAAAATTATTTTAACTCTCCTCGTATTTACTATGTCTGTAGAAAACATAATGCTGGAGTATAAAGAATACATCAAATACTACTGAAAATAAGCCCAAGCCGAATTTTGTCGGGTCTCCAAAAATGGATTTCCAATCGTCTAAAAAAAGATAAATGATGAATGTTTATCATATCTGATTTATTAAATTTGTAGTTTTAATGCACAGGTGAGCAAAAAAATCGACTTGAACAATTTTGCTTCATTTAACACCCATCTTTGAATTTAATTTTCAAACAGTGGTATTATGTTTGGTATCATTAGAATGTTGATTTTCTACTCTTTCCAATAATATCAAAAACATTTTGATTTCCAAAAAGTTTTACTCAATAGAACCGTTCTGCTCGCTCAGCAACGTACTCGTTGCGCGCTATTCATCCCTATAAGAGCACATGCAACTGCATTTTTCATATCATTCCTTTATTGGATCTTGAACCGTCAACATCCCTGCTATAGCTGCTCACTAATTACGTCATCGAAAGATGGATATCACCTCGGAAGAAACGGCACAAGTCATGGCCGTATTGTAAGAAGGGCGGAGCCAACATGTAGTCGCTGCGCAACTCTACCTGAGCCAGTCAGCTGTCTCCAGAGTCTACAGACGTTGCCAAGAGACTGGCGCCTATACACGGAGACCAGGATCAGGAAGAAGAAGGTGTATTTCGGAGCGAGACGACCGCTTCGTTGTCAACATAACTCTAAGAAATCGTCACTTGACCGGCGTTGAGGTCCAGCAGGAACTCCGACAAGATCGTGGTCGGGCTGTCAGCCATTGGACAGTTAGAAAAAGCTAAGTTAACTCCCAAGAATTAGAGAGAGCTAACGGATCCAAATTGACAACAGCCCATCGACAAGTGCGACTCAGATTTGCCCGAGAACATGTTGACTGGACCTTAGAGCAATGGTGCTCCGTTTTATTGTCCGACGAGTCCTGAAGGTGCCTATATGGCAATGATGGAAGAAGACGACTCTATAGGAGGCCTGGGAGGCGCTATGCGCAGTGCTGCATTATTGAAACGGTCGCCTACGGATGAGGTTCTCTCATGGTGCGGGGAGGCATCTCACTGGGTATGAAAACCGATTTGGTTTTCGTGACCGATGATACTCGTAGCGGTGGAGTAACTGCTCACGGGTACATCGAGGAGATTAGGTTTGTTGGCAATAGCTTCCTGCTAATGCACGACAATGCGAGGCCATGTGTGCGTTGATCTGATAGAGTTTTATTTGCTATTAAACTTACCGTAATTGTAAGCGTTGAGTATCATTTGTAACATACTAAGTACACCACCAGTAAAATCTAGGAAAATATTGCCTATACTCCATCCGACGGTACTTTTTCTCTTATAATTCATATACGCCTAAAATTGAAAATATAATTTACTCACACCGTTACACAGTCTAGTTATAAATTCTCTCAGTACTAAGAAAGCATAAAAGTGAAGCGCTTAAAAACAGGAAGTCCCTCTTGGCTACGCCACTGGAAACCAGATAACATTTGTAATGGAATTGCAGAAAAATAATAGTGTAAGAGAAACTTCCATACTCTTATAGATTTGATAGTGTGAGAGACCCTTTTTAACATTTGATATGTAGCAGGTGTACAAGTATGAAATGCGGATTTCAGACAACAGATGGTGCACCAATGTAGTTTGTGCTATAAAGATTTGACACTGCGCCATTTTGTTGTGTCCTCAACAAGTGTCAGACGCGCACGAGTGATAAATTGGAAAAGTGTGTGCATAGTGTTGTGTTGTTGTGTTCAATATATCGAAATTAATACCGAACAAAGAGCATTCGCGGACAGCATTAATTTTTTGTTTTCATTTGAAGATAACTGCTGTTGAATCATACCGATTACTTTGAGAAGCTTATGGTGTTGGGTATGAGTTGAACGACAGGCAAATGGAAAAGCGCAAAAACACGTGTGACATTTTGCTCGCTCGGTATAAAAGGAAGTCGTTTTTGCATCGTATAGTTACAGGGGATGAAAAATGGATTTATGTTGGGAATCCCAAGCGCAAAAATTCATGGGTAGATCCAAGCGCACCATCCACTCGATCGCAAGACCGAATGGCTTTGGCAGGCTCTTTGTTTGGTGGGACCGGAGGGGCGTGGTCTATTATGTGCTATTAAAACTTGGGGAAATGGTTAATACTAAACGTTACCGCTGTGCAGCGCTTTGGTTCGTACGAAGATGTGAAAAAATGGCTCGATGAATGGTTCGCAGCAAAAGGGGACGATTTTTACTGGCGTGGTATTCACAAATTGCCCGAAAGATGGGAAAAATGTATAACAAGCGATGGAGCATACTTTGAATAAGGCACTTTTTATCATTCTTCCGAATTTAACATGTTTTTTAGAAAAAAAATCCGCATTTCATACTTGTACACCTGGTAATACAGTCGGTCAGGTAAGAACGTATCGCGCATTGTTCATTAAAAAAATGTGTTTATTTGAAACTTGTTTACATCAAGTCAAGGATTTCTTATTACAATGCTAGTGATTCAGTAGTTCGCCCAGTCCCCATCAATGTCGATGACACAGCTACATAAAAAAAAGTTTATTTCCACGAACCAAAATACATGGATATAGTGTATATTTCGACGCTGAATTCGAATCCGTAGTTAAAAAAAAAAATTTATCGTACGTATGACTTAATGAAATGTGAAAAATGGTAGATATTTTATAGTCTAGAGAAGAGAATATGCATTCAAACCACAGCAAGGTATTTCTATTAATTAGATCAAAATTCACCCTTACAGGGTGTGAAAAGTACCTCTAAAACTCCAATAACGCATTTGACTTTAAATAACATGTACAATGAACAAATTCTTGTAGCTCTTAGGACAAAATATCTGAATCTGGTGTGACAACCAGACATTACTTTTAAAGGGTTGAGACTCACCCCTATAGGGTGTAAAAACCACTCCTATAGGGTGTAAAAACCACCCCCCACCTACGGAGGTATCTTCGTAGTTTTAGGCAGGGCGAATGAACCACCGATACACGACTATAAAATACCCTTAGAGGGTGATAGAAACTACCCCTATGCTCTAATGATGCACATGTATGTTACTGAAATTCGGAAAGGATTAAGTACTTTTATCTCATTGTGCCAAATATTCAAGACAACTAGATCATCTTCATAATAAGGTCGAAAATTATCCCTAGAAGGGGGAAGGAGGAAGGATTCCCCATTCCACTGGCTGGTTTTACTCTCATATTTATGGTCGTTATCCTCTTGAAGAATCTACTCCTCATTTTTATTGACAAACCACCGTTTTTGGCGTTGCTGATTACGAATAGTAAAATCAAAATTTTCAAAAAAAAAATGGCTGTTTTAAAATTGAAGGCATTTTTATGGAAAAAGATTTCATTTTGCACAAATATAAATAAATTCCGCGAAGATTGAACAAATTTTGTAAATATTTTATTTTTACTTAATAAAAATTAGTAGGACAAATGGGTGTAGCCTATATTTTGATACGCTAGCGAAAAATGTCCAATGAACAACCTCAAAAAAATCCACTTATTGCTAATTTAATGCGCTTTTACCAAAAATTATCGTTCAAACTAAGATTTTGTTGATTTATTAATAAATTTATGATTTATAAATTAACTTCGAGTAATTTAAATTGTGCTTACCCTTTTTAGAAAAATTTACACAAAAACTGAAAACTAGTATTTTTTTTTAAATTGAAATATTAGAAAAATTACTAGGTTTAGGTATATAACATTATTAATAAAAAAGTTATAATATTTTACGCAGAATTTAAAAATAAATTGGAAAATAGGATGTTCTATTTAAAAAGCATATGTTATATCGGCCACACTTTACACAGTACCCCGTATACTCGAAAATAATTTTAAACTGTGCACCTTAACATTCCCTAAAACTATTGTATTTAACATTTTTTCGTCATTCCCGAAACAAATGAGATAATGAACTTTACTCTATTGTTGACTCACCCTGTATTATAATTTTAGGAATTTATTTTCTTACCTGTGGAATGTATTTGATCAGAGTTATTGTTAGTTTGACGTATGAACAATAATAGAGGAAATCTAACCAATGAATGACGTTAAAGCCAGCTAAGAACGCTGATATAACAATAAACAATGCAAATAATCCTAAAAGAAAAGAGAATTAGCTTAATAATATACGTCGTACAAAAATAAACAAAATGTAACACGTAAGCTGAAAAGTTTTTGGTCTGATACATAGACGTCACGCTTTTCAAAAAGTCCATTTGATTTTTAGGAAGTATTAACCTTCAAACGATACGTGTCAAAATTTCATGACGTTTCCACGATTAGTTAGTTACAGTGGTTTTAGTGACGTTACTTTTGATATTTTTAAAACAACGGAAAAAATGGAATTTCGTTTTTTGGTAGGAAAAAATACCGTTCAAGCAAAGCAATGGCTTGATAAGTCTTACGAGGACTCGGCCCCTGGAAAATCCCTTTGGAATAATTTGCCCAGCGCTGTGTTTCCCACCGAGTACAATTTACAGCGATTCAAGAACAACGTGAATCGCTTTTTTTCCGCACTCGTGCCGCTCCTGGAGCGCTTTAGGGACTTCCCTGCAGCACGTGTGCTAGACCAATAAAAAAAAAAAAAAAAAATCATTCATCATTTATTAGTATGCTGAATTTAAATGCGATCGTACAGATACAAATGACGCTGAACGCCCTGGACGCCCAAATGAGTTGGTTACACCGGAAAACATCAAAAAATCCACAAAATTGTTTTGAATGACTGGAAAGTGAAATTGCGTGAGAAAGCTGACACCCTAAAGATATCAAAAGAACGTGTTTTGCATGAACATTTGGGCATGAGAAAGCTCTGTTCGAAATGGGTACCGCGTTTGCTCACTGTGGACCAAAAACAACAACGTGTTGATGATTCTGAGCGCTGTTTGGACCTGTTTAGGCGCAATAAAAAGGATTTTTTTCGTGCGATATGTGACAATGGATGAAACATGGATCCACCACTACACGCCGGAATTAAATCGGCAGTCAGCTGAGTGGAGTAATCGGTGAAAGCCGCCTGAAGCGATCAAAGACACAACAGTTGGCTGGGAAGGTTTTGGCCTCTGTATTTTGGGATGCGCATGGAATAATTTTCATCGATTATGCTGAGAAGGGAAACACCATCAACAGTGAATATTATATAAAATTATTGGTGCGTTTGAAGGCAGAAATTGCAAAGAAACGGCCCCAAATGAGCCAGAAAAAAGTGCTCTTTCATCAAGATAATGTACCGTGTCACAAGTCAATGGTTACGATGGCATAATTGCATGAATTGAAGTTCGAATAGCTTCCTCATCTCAGCGACTATTATCTATTCGCAGACCTCAAAAAAATGCTCATGGGAAAGAGATTTGTCTCCAATGAAGAAGTTATCGCCGAAACTGAGGCCTATTTTGCAGGCAAAGACAAATCTTTCTACAAGAAAGGTATAAAAATGTTAGAAACGCTTTGGACTGATTGTATCGCTCTTGAAAGAGACTATATTGATGAATAAAGTTGAATTTTGCCAAAAAAAAAACTGTTTTAAAAAGCTAGATCAAAAACTTTTCAACCTAGGTGTTATACGTAAACTAGGAAATTGAAAAATAAGCTGTTTTGCAGTACTTCGGAAGTGGGGGGTATGTTTATGTAAACTTTTGGTTTTACTTAGGCTTAGAACACGCCTTTGAAGTATTATTACCTAATTTTGACATTTCCTATATTTTAATAACATTAGGATATGCACATCTGAGGGATTCTTACCTAAAATACTTCTAGCAGTTATTGAAACTCTTTGCTCTCCTCTCTCATAGATAAAACATTGGAAAATTGTAAATGTTGTCAAAACTACAGCATGAACTGCGAAAAATATGTCATTTACTTGAACTGGATTCAATCCTCGGGGATATCTGTCAGCATATTCATCCTAGAAATATAAAAAGTGCAACATTTTAACAAGTAACAAAGCGGTGATGTTACCGAAAAAAAAACAATTTTTTTAAGGCTGGAGAATTTCCTGTTCTTTAGATATTTCTCAAACGTTAAAAAACTAGTGAAAATTATTTGACGATTTAGTATATTAATTTGAGACGCCCAGTTTTATGCATGCCTTAAGAGCGGACACAACTTCACGTTTTACCGAATTATCATATAACCCAAAAGTTTCGACCACTCACTTTTTTAGAAACTAGACCATTCTTATTTCGTATCGCACTTACGAGTATGTTGATTTCTCTGAATTGGCACATCAAATAAGACAACCAAAACAATTAATCTCATTGAGAATTGAACAAATTCTTGAATGGGACGTAAGCTTCCATACCAGCCGAAATGCCATCGAAAACCTCCCTAGCGCAGTTAGATGGGTCGTCGGATGTAAAACAAACGTCTAACCAAAGGAAGGTTTGAAAATATCCCACGAGTTCTTCCTATGAAGGAGATTTGTAGTGCCAAATTTTGCGCTGTTTAGGCGCCTCTTTGTTACTGATCGGTAGGATACTCGATGTCCGAAGCAGTTTATGGTTGGAAGATCTTAACGGTGGATTTACGATACTGGCTTGGTTTTAGAACCGGGTCAACAAGACTGACGAAGTCTTCGTATCTATTAGGGATTCGTGTTGGTTCATCGATGAACTGAGTAAAGCTACAACCGATTGAGAATAATTCAGCTTCACTACCTTGTTCGTCGGTTGTATTTGAATACTTAAGCCAGTTGATGTGGTGGACATGAAATTGGATGGAAATTTCGGCATTAGGATAATTATTCTGTAAATGATCGATGGTCTCTGCATGAGAAACGAGCATTTGGTTGTCGATAGAGGCAGCGGATAAACTGGGTGGTTTCTGAGTCGTTATTTTTAACCACATAACATCAAAATATCGGAGCTCCAGAGTCTCCTCTTGTCGGCAAGCGAGATAGCCTCTGATAAAAAGAAGATTCCAAAGTTGACTGGGGTGGTCGATGAACTGACCTGCGTTTCACAGAGAGCGAGTACATGAGGCCTATTTGATTGCAGGTGTTGGTGGGCTGAATTTATGTTCGAGTTTAAACCTCGTATGTTACAAAAATCTATTTTAAAATGGTGATCTCTGCATATTGACGCCCTCGAACCAGCTTCGATTTATTCTTGTAATTATCTAGTTTTCGAGATCTCGTACGGTACAATCTGTTAATTTTAGTGGTTTCCATTAAAGACTTTCCTACAAAAAAATGCCAAAAAAGTGTGAATTGTATTCAGAAAAGAAAATACAGTTTCTTTTTGAAAGTGGAAAAAATAAATCAGACATTGCAAAAATAAAAAATCGCCCACATAGTTCCGTAAAATATAGTATAAATCGTTTTAAGAAGGCAAAAAGGACTCTTACTTGATTGATCGAAAAATCATTACAAATGCGAGAGAAGACCGACAATTGATACATGCTCCTCCTTTGAAAAATCGCAAAAAGACCTCTTCTGAGCTATCTACTGATTTTTCTGAAGACAGTGAAAGAAATTTCTGCTCGAACAGTGTTAATAAGGGTTTAAAATGCTGGGTTTAAAAGCTGTTAGGCTAGAAAAAACCCCGTCTGTCAGAGAAGAATAAAAAGATTAGCATGGGCCCAGAAACATGGATCTTTCAACGAAGAGGGTTGGTGTAATATCGTGTTGTTGGACGAGTCTTTGGGTATGTATTGTATATGTTTATTAAGTTTGAATATTATTGAAACCATTTATTTTAGTAAACTAGCTGTGCCCGCGGCTCCGCTCGGGTGAACTTCATTCACTATTGTCGTCACTGCTCATTCCTTATATTACCTAACGTAATAAAATATATCCTATAACCTAGCCAGAAAACATATGTATGATTTAAAAAAAAAAAATAAAAAAAACACGTAAATCGGATAAGTGATTCTCGAGTGATAAGAGCACTAACGGACATACGGACAAACAGAGAGATGTTGCATTTCATATATATTATATTCTTTGCTACATGATATTACTTGATTCACTATTATCGTCACTTCTTTCCTATGTTACCTAACGTAATAAAATATATCCTGTAACCTTGCCAGAGAACATACGAGGCTGGTTTGAAAAGTCCGTGCAAAGTCCGAGAGATGGCACCACCGGCGCGTATCGAGGTCATGTTTAGTTAGTAGCATCTCTTGAATGAACGCACACCAAGTTTCAGCCATATTGGTCTATTTCTTTGTGTTTGGCATTCGTGTGAATCAAGGAAGTCGAGTGATTTTCAAGAAATGGACGAAAAAGAATTTCGTGTGGTGATTAAACATTACTTTATGAAAGGCAAAACGCCTCAGGAGACTAAAGAGAAGCTTGATAAACATTATGGTGACTCTGCACCTTCGATTAGAACAGTTTTATAAGTGGTCTCAAAATTTTCGGACTGGCCATATGGGCACAAGTGACGCTGAACCTTCTGGACGGCCTGTGGAGGTTACGACTCCAGAAATCATTGATCAAATCCATGATATGGTGATGGATGACAGAAGAGTTAAGGTGCGTGAGATTGCTAGTGCTGTGGGCATCTCGACTGATCGGTACATAATATTTTGCATAAACACAACACTCGTACTGCAGGGAGATCTTTAAAGTCCTACAGGAGCGATGCGTGAGCGAAAAATGCGATTCACTTTGGCCTTGACTCGATGTAAATTGTATTCGGAACACAGTAATAGGGAATTAATTCCAAAGGGATGAGGTTCTCCATATAAAAGACTGCTTGAAAAGGGTTGTCGGGGAGTGACAAGTTAAATCTCATACTGAAGAGCGACATGTACGAGTAGTTCCTAGTATGCACCGGTTGGGAAGGAATTAAGCTTCTGCTTGATGTAGGACCACACGATCTCGATTAGGTTTGCGTCGCGCGACGGGAATGATCAATCTAGTGTGACGATACCGGATTACACGTTTTACTCTGATGTTTGGGCTCGTTATCCTCTTGAAGAATTCACTCCCCGTTTTTATCGACAAACCAGCGTTTGGAGTCGGTACTACTAGTTTTTTGTAAACCGGGAGAATTTTTTCAGCGTTCAAATTGTAGGTAAAGATTTTTTTTTCCGAAAGACATCCCTAAACATGGATCTTCAAAGAATGTTTCACGGTGCGCTGAACTAATCGATTAGTGGAAATTGACCAGGATCGTGGAGTGATAACATAACCCCAAAATAAAGCTTCATCGGAAAAAATTAGATATTATGACAAAGACTGAGAAACTTGGATATTGTGAATAAACCTACAGCTAAGCATCTTCCGGGTGCTTTAAATAGACCTTCTGATATTAATGATCATTTTTTGCAATTCTCAAGAACTGACCGACAGACGGATTCAAATTTAATAGAATATTATTTAAATAACATGAAAACAAACATAGGAGAAAAATTTGAATTTTTTACTGTCACTACAGATGAAGTAAAATCTCAATTACTTAGTATAAAATCACTAGCTACAGGTTCGGACTCTATAGGTTTGGAAATGTTGTGCTTATGTTGTCCCAGGATTTTACCTTTTCTTACTAATATAAAGAATTGTTGCATTTTGGAGGGGATATTTCCAGATACCTGGAAAATAGCTCGTGTTACATCCTTACCAAAAAATAATGATATTAAATCTTTTAATGAACTACGTCCTATAAGTATCCTACCTTGTCTTTCAAAACTTTGGAAAAAATAATGGATAAGCAAATAAGATTTTTAATAACTCTGTTTTACCCATGAATCAGTCGGGTTTCAGAAAGGGGTACAGTTGTACAATAACTTTATTAGGGCTGACGGATGACATATTTACAGCCTTGGACGCTGGGAAATCGTCGATATTGGTGCTTTTGGATTATTCCAAGGCGTTTGATATGGTATGCCATGACTTACTGTTAGCTGTTTTAAATTTTGTTGATTTTTCGAATGGTGCTATTGGGTTTCTTGGAAATTATTTGAGCAACAGACTCCAGTATGTTGAAACGTCCATGGGACAGTCATCGAGGGAATTGGTGAAGTGTGGCGTGCCACAGGGCTCCATATTGGGACCTCTACTTTTTACAATTTATACGAATAATTTTATTTTTTGTTTGAAGCATGTCAAGTCATATCTCTATGCCGATGACACTCAACTGCTGTACTCCTTTTTGTCTAGTGATTAGAGAATGGCTGAAGCCATGGTAAATAATGATTTAAGTGCTTTGGTGGAGTTTTCGGGGCGCCATGGTTTGCTAATTAACCCTGATAAATCATCTGTCATAATTTTTGGTAAATATAGGGACCGTTTGCAGCGTGATATCAGTATAAACATTGCTGGTCAACGTTTGGAATAGCAAAATAGTTCAAAAAATTTAGGTGTTATAATAGATACAGATTTGGGTTTCAAAGAACACGTAGGGCATATAATACAAAGAGCTTATATGTCACTGAAAATGCTTTACCCACATCGACATCTTTTGGAAGAATCTCTCAAGATAAAATTGGCAGATTCCCTTGTTTTAAGTCACTTTAATTATTGTGATATTATGTATGGACCGTGTTTAGATAAAGTAAGTAATAGAATTGAAAAAGTGCAAAGGAGCTGTTTACGTTTCATTTATGGTATAAGAAATTTTCAGTCCGTGTCTCAGAAATTAGAGGATGCTAGGTGGTTGAATATGTAGGATAGACGTAGACTACAATGTTTCATGTTTTTGTTGTTAATAACTGCCCCCCATATCTAACAAATAAAATGACTTATAGAACAGACTTTGATAGGTTGAATTTAAGATTTGGTGGACTTATCTCTCCACCACCTCATTGAACGGCTCTTTTTAAAAGAAGCTTTTCCTACAATATTTATAAACTTTATAATACCGTACTTGTTGCTTTAAAAATCCTTAAACCTGAGATATTTAGAAAGCGGATAAAAAGTGTTTTAAACCAATTAGTTAATTAGGCTTTCTCTCCCTCTCTCGTTTAGTTTATTATTTTCTTTAATTTATGAACATTTATGCTAGATAATGTAGTTTATATGGGGTTGAATTTTGAACAGTTTTAATTGTTTTCAGCTCCTTTTTCTTCTTTTTGTCGTAGAAATATTGAAATGTATAATGTAAAGTGTAATATTAATGTTGTTTTGCAGAAAAGAGGAAATAAAATTATTATTATTATTACTATTGTTATTATATACTTAGCAGCTGCTGTAGGCGTTATTATCTGACCTTTTGGATGATTACATATGATTACATGCAGCACTCATGTTCGATAATATATTATTTAACCATAAATAAGGTTAGAAATGAATCTCCTTCCACAAAGCATGGTTTATAGTGGTGCCTCAGAAGAAAAGGAATTTTTTTTACGGACTACAAGTTATAGCCGACACGTTCTTACTTGACCGACTGTATGTATACGAATAAAAAATCCGAAAAATAAATAGAAAAAAAGAGAACAAAAGTGTATCTTTGCAATAAATTGTGACCCAATATAGATATTTTCTATTTAAACAATTAATTAAGTAAGGTGCATTCAACTTTACACTACGAGTTAAATAAATAAAAGGTGTTAAATCCTACTAATCCGTCTATATGAACATAATTTCCGTAAACATAAAGACTGAATTAAGATTACATTTATAATTTACTACTGAAATGATTAAATACATGAGGAGGAAAGGAAAAACAACAGAAACAAAAGAAATAATTAAGAGTGCATGGGAGGAAGAAAACTTTCCAGCCGAATGGGGAATATCGTTTATTACACCAATCTATAAAAAGGGAGAACACAAGGATTGTAATAATTACAGAGGAATTACTATACCGAACATAATTGTCAAAATTTATGAGGGCATTATTAATAATAGGATAAAGAAAGTAATAGAACCACAACTATCGGAATCGCAAAGTGGATTTAGACCAGTAAGAAGTGCACGAGACCACATATTTACACTGAAACAGATTATCGAAAAAAAGATCAAAAAAAAATAAGAGTCTACACTTTGCTTTCATAGACTTAAAAAAAGCATTTAACAGTGTACCGAGAAATAAAATGTGGAAAAGCCTAGAAAACAAAGGAATAAACAAAAAGACAATAAGAATAATAAAGGGAATATACAGCAACAATGTGCAGTATGTAGTAAAAAACAACATGAAGTCGGAGGGATTTACAACACAGTAAGGTTTGAGGCAAGGAGGAAGCTTGAGCCCAACGTTGTTCACTGTATCCTTGGTGAAATAATCAAGAAATGCGAAATAAAAGTGAAAAGAATGACAATAGGATACTGGCAGCTGAAAAGAATAGAAGTATCTGAAGCGGCTTTTGCTGATGATATTGATGGTGGCGGAAAATAAGAGACAATTACAAGGAAACCTCGATATTTAGAATAAAGCGTTTAAGGTCCTAAATTTTCACCGGAACTAAATAATAAAAACACCGTAGACATTCTAGTAACTGAAAGTATATTAGCATTTAACAAAATAGAAAAAACAGAGAATACCGAAATGTCTATAGCAAAAACTAAAAAACAATTAGACTCAGTAAAACCCAAATCAAATCAAACAGACCTATGCACTATTAATTCTATAAAACATAAAATAAGCGGACATGATCTAGTAATAACCAGGACAGACAAGTCAAACGCAACCGCTCTCCTAACAAGAGGTGATTACAGCAACAAAATACGTCAGTTTATCCAGTTAGAAGACATAACCGAGATAAAAAGTGACCCTACTAAGCATTTTCAAAATAAATTAAAATTTAGACTCTCCGAAATCAATGTAATTTTCTCAGAATACGAGAAAATGAGAATAGTCAACATGAATCCAACTGCCCCGAAATTATATGGCCTTATTAAGAATCACAAACCAGGGAACCCCATCAGACCTGTCGTCTCATATATCAATAGCCCAACTAGAGACCTAAGTATAAAACTGAATTCAATTTTTAAAGATTTAACAAAATTCACATCAGAAACTAGTGTAACGAACTCACTTGAACTCGTTCAAAAACTAAAAGACCAAAGAACCCCGACAAACTCCTTTTTGGTCTCCTTTGATATAAAGAATATGTTCTCCAACATTCCAGCTGAAGAATGCATACCAATAATCCATAAAATACTGAACAAATCTAATATAAACCCTGTGATCTCCTCCGAAAGATTATCTGCTTTTGAAACATGCCTCTCTCAAACATATTTCCAATTCAATCACAAATTCTACCTTCAAAACTCAGGTTTACCAATGGGATCACCTTAGTCCTCTCTTAGCAGACATTTTCATCACACATATAGAAAGAGAAATTCTTAACTCTAATCATGGCAAAAACCACATTCATTTTTGGTACAGATATGTTGACGACATCCTCGCTTATTTCAAAGGCTCCTCAAGACAACTAGATAATTTCTTAAATTTCATTAATAGCATCCACCCAAAAATTCAGTTTACTCTAGAACAGGAAGCAGATAACAAAATTAACTTTCTAGATCTAAGCATCTTACATATAACAGTTGCACATTTAAAGTATACAGAAAACCCACATTTACAGGTATAACGATCCCAAAAGACTCATTCCACCCAAACCAACATAAAATGGCAGCATTCAACTCAATGATACATAGAGCCCTTTCACTCCCCTTATCCAAAGCTGACCTAGAAGACGAACTAAATACTATTAAAAACATTGCCACAAAAAATAACTTCTCTCGAGAGTGGGTTGGAAAACTAATTAACAAAAAACAAAAGCAACTTACTTTTCGCTTAATAAACCCTAAAATAAAATCCACAGAATAACATACATACATTACAATTCCCTACCATGGCACGCTATCCGAAAAATTAGCCAATATTTTTTCAAAACATACTCTGAAAATTGCGTTCAAATCGCAAAATACCCTATCAAATATCCTTTACAATGCCAAAGATAAGACGGACAAATTTCAAAAATGTGGAGTTTATAAGTTAAAATGCTCGGACTGTAACAGCATATATATTGGACAAAGCGGAAGAAACATTAAAACCAGATATACAGAACATTTTTAGATCATATAGACTACAAAAAACAGATTCCTCATTTGCAAACCACTGTACAGAAAACCAACACCCCTTTCCCGATTTACATAATACAGAAATTCTACATTATGCTGAGAAAGGTTTTAAATTAAATATCTTAGAATCATTGGAAAAACCAAAACTGTAATTTGTTAAACGACCAACTAGACCTTTTCTATTCACTGCTATTTACCGTCATTAAACTATAAAATTACCACCTACCACTTAAGATCAATTGTATTAACCCTAGAATTAAATAATAATGTTTTATAATAATATTTTATACCTACCACCTAACTTTAATTTTAGTATGACTTGTCTATTTAATTCAGTTTAGTACGTAAGCTTGATAATGACCGCATAGGTCGAAACTGCAGTCGCAAAACTTGTGCAATATAGTGGTAATAATACATAATAAGTGTTTTATTTCTTTCCGTTTAAGGAAGAAGGTATGGAAATTAATATAGGTAAAACAAAAGTAATGACAATGGAAAACCAACAAACAAACATTTACATAGAAGGGAATAAAATACAAGTGGAACAATATAAGTATCTGGGAGTGATAATGGATGAAACTGGAAAACAAGACAAAGGAATTGATGAAAGAATCGAAGAAACGAACAAACTTTACTCTGCAATAAATAATAAATTCATTAGGAAGAAAGAGGTGACGAAACAAACAAAAATAAAAGTGTTCAAGGCAATTTTTAGGACAATCCTGACATATGGATGTGAATCATGGACCCTAACAGACAAGCAGAAAAACAATATACAAGCCGTCGAAATGAAATACCTGAGAGCATTACAAGGAGTTACACGGAAGGACAGAATAAGGAATACAGAAATAAGGAGAAGGCTGAGAGTACAAGCAATTATGGAATATTTACAACAAAGACAGCTGGGATGGTGGGGACATGGACAGAGAATGAAGGATGATAGACAGGTGAAACAAGTGTATGAAGCCCGAATACAGGGAAAACAGAAGCGAGGAAGACCTAGACAAACCTGGAATGGAAGTATACTTAAGGAGAAGGGAAAATTCTGGAAAGAAGTAGTGAAAATGGCAAAGAATAGAGACAGATGGAAGAAGTTTATATGTGGAGATTGAGAGGGAAAAAAAAGGAGAATGTATAACTGCCCGACATCATATGGTAGAAGAGATATACGATTAT
>CM032456.1:29911443-30141443 GCA_019049505.1 Pachyrhynchus sulphureomaculatus | reverse complement strand
TATTTATAAACACGAAGTAGCCAATAAAATGTTAAATTGAAAGGGAAGTATATATATATATATATATATATATATATATATATATATATATATATATATATATATATATATATATATATATATATCAATTACGACCCTGTTACGGTCAGGTACGTGCGAATATCCTAACGGTCGTTTAATGTTTTTATTGCATCAATTTGCCAAATCACTTTCTTAGATCTTGAAAAATACTATACAAGCCAGCACTTACCTTTATTTCAGGTATAAAGTAAAGCCCCAAATTAAAAACTGAGTACATGATGAATCCAACAATATTGAGCGACAAAAAATCGAAGTTTAAACCAACGACACTAAAAAGTAAAAAAATAAAAATAACGTTAATAGAAAAAATTAAAATTATAGTAATAATAATAATAAAATGTCTTTATTGTAATTACATGGAAAGATTACAATTGGCGGAGTTGAAGTTACACTTCCTATCGCTGAAATGTGAGTACATATTGTATACAGCAACACTTATTGCAAACAAAATACAAAATATAGCAATCAATACACAAACTACCATGATAGAAGTCAATATTAATATTGTGGGTGACTAAAGGTATGCCTACTGTAATATATGCAACATTACGGAGGTCGATGGAGATCACCATTGTACGAGCTGCTAAAGGAAGGAGTCAGCAGAAGCTATGAATAATGATTTTTATTTATCTTTTAAACCTGTGACCCAACGTATCTCTCAGAACAACAGGCACTATATTGTACAATTTAGCTATTTGCTAACTGAAAGAACGCTGATACGGTGAAGTCAGGTGCATGGGCGGAGTCAAGGTGAATTTATGCCTCAGATCCAGGTTATGTGCATCGTATCTAAATTTAATTTTTTTATATAAGTAACCAGGACACTCATTACAAATTATCCTATTGTATAGTACTAAACTATGTAGCATCCGTCTTTCATTCATTCTTAACCACTTTATGTCACGCAATTTTGCACTGACTCCTCTTTTAGAGCCCTGAATTCCGCCTCTAAAACGCACGCACGAATTTTGCATAAGTTGGATCCTCTTAGAGTCACAGTTCAAAAGGAAGGGCCCGCATATCAATTAGTAAAAGCCCTTAAGTATCATGGAGAGATTAAATTTGACTCTGTATAAACTCAGCTAATCTGAACTAACCTGAACTAACTTCCTACTGAAAATGCGCTACAGTTCAACGCACTGCTTTCAATAATATCGAAAATTAGGGAAAAGGCTATCAATCAGTATCTTCTAAAATATCTAGAAGGGTTTAATATTCCATCAATATAGCTGTCATGAGCAAAGATCAACAGAAGATCTTCTAACTTATGTAATAGATGTTCGAGACGACGTAATCGAACATTTTTAAGAATTTCGAGCGGCTGCACTTGATATATCTAAGGCATTCGACCGTTTTTGGCATGACGGATTGTTAGCTAAGCTACGCTTCTATGGTATGTTTTAACAGTTTTACTTATGGCTCTCGTATTACCTCGGAGAGCCTTCTTTACGAGTGACAGTCGATGGATTTCTTTCTAATAGCTTTACTATCAATGTCCGGATGCCCCAAGGCTCTATACCGCCTCCTACTCTTTCTAAATTACAGTAACGATCTGGTGAAAAGGACCAAGAATCCAATCAACAGCTTTGCAGATGACAGTACGGTTATTTTTTCATTCACTCTGATTTATTCCAGATATGTTCATAGAATCCATAAATCAAACCTTCAAATCTATTTTCAATAAAAAAATGCATTTTTCAACAATTAAATAGATGCGCCATGGGTTCCCCCATATCATCAACAGTTGCGTAACTAGTCATGGAATATTTAGAAGAAAAAGTTTTAAGTAACAGCAACCTTCCAGTATTATTTTGTATCACTGTACCAGAAAATAAAATTACACTCGAAGCTAAAATTTACGTCGGAAATAAAAAAAACCAAAACACTATAAACTTTCTTGATTTAACAATATTACAAGATAATAGTGAAGACTTAAAAACTAAATCGTACACAAATAATACTTCGTCAGGTCGAAACCTCAATTATAATTCACATCATCTCAAATCTGAACAAAAAAACGGCGTTATAACAGAGTACTAATTTACACTTCATCTGAATTTAGACCTGAAATTTTAAGAAAAATGAAGGAAATTCTTAAAAATAAAAATTTCCTAGAATAATTAGTAAACGAAATTATTAAAAAGAGAACTTATTAATTTTATAACAACACAATAATTCAAAAACAAAAATTAATGAATTTAAAAAAGTACATAGCAATGCCATGTACTCAAAACCTATCCCAAAAATATTAATACATTCTAAAAAAGCACATCATTGTCTACCACAAAGCACGAGGTCTTTTATCTTCAACATTCACTCCTCTAAAAAGTAAAGTCTCAACCAAAAAAACAGTCAAACTTGCTGTATTCTATGCCCTGTCTAAAGTGTCCTAAAAATATATTGGAATGATAATAGATTAAAGATAAATATACAAAAAATGTATCTACAGTTTTAAAAAAGCACAAAGCAAATGAAAATCACGAATTTGACTTTCCAAACAGTAAAGCTATCACCCAATTTACACCCACATTACCGCAAGCTTTTGATAAAAGAAATGATTTGTATCTATGTATCTATGTATATATGTATATATATATATATATATATATATATATATATATATATATATATATATATATATATATATATATATATATATATATATATTTTTTTTTTTTTTTTTTTATGGGTCTAGCACACGTCCTACAGGGAAGTCCCTAAAGCACTACAGGAGCGACACGTGTGCGGAGAAAGTGATTTACGTTGTTCTTGAATCGCTGTAAATTGTACTCGGTGAGAAACACAGTCCTGAGCAAATTATTCCAAAGGGATGATGTTCTCCATATAAAAGACTGCTTGATAAGCGTTGTACGAGGAGTAACAAGCTGAACCTCATACGGATGTGAAATATTAGCGCGACGTGTACTTCTAACGTGCACCACTCAGGGAGGAATTAAGCGGGACACATCCTTCGAACGCTTTCCATGAAAATACTCGTAGAATAGGTTCAAGTCGCCAACCATTCTTCGATGTTCCAGCGAATCAAGGCCGCCGGTCAGTTCCGGGTCTCCAATCAGACGAACAGCTCTTCTCTGAATAGAATGCAACAAATGCGGTGTATGTTTGGGAGCGGAGCCCCAAACATGGGAACAGTATTCCATAGTTGGTCGAACCTGAGCTTTGTAAAGAATTAACAGTTGTTGTGGAGTGTAAAGCTTTCTGCTTGCTCCCAAATTAACGTCCAACAAATTGAGTGACGATGTTAGAGGGATGGAGTGTCCCGAATAACTATGTCGTGTGAATCTCCGGATTGGTGGTTAAAAACAAATCAAGAAGACTGGGGAACTCCCCGTCTCGATCAGGGATCCGTGTTGGTTCGTCAATAAGCTGAGTTAAGCCACAACTCATTAAAAATGATTCGGCTTCACGACCTTGTACGTCGGTAGTATTTGAATATTTAAGCCAGTTGATGTTGTGGACATTAAAGTCGCCCAGGATGGCAATTTCGGCATTTGGATAGTTAATTTGTAAATGATCGATGGTGTCTGCAAGAGAAACGAAAAGTGTTAGTATCACTTGGTTGTCGATAGAGGATACAGATGAACCTTGTGATTGGTTGAGGCGTTATTTTTAATCACATAACATCAAGGTTAGGGGGCTCCAGAGCCACTTCTCGTTGGCAAGAAAGGTTGCTTCTAACAAAAAGACAGATTCCAAAGTTACGCCTAAATCGGGAATAGAAGTCGTACCCAGGATGAAGATGTGTTGATGCCCGTGCTGGTCGATGAACTGATCTTGGTTTCACAGAGAGCGAGTACATGAGGTTTATTTGATTGCAGGTGCACTGAATTTATGTTCAAGTTTAAACTTGGAAAGTTGCAAAAAACCATTTTAAAATTCTGATCTCTGCATATCGACGCCCCTGAATCAGCTCCCACCCGGAGATCCGAACGGGGGGCTATATTATCCAGGTGCCTCATCATGCTATTTGGTCCCATCCCATCATGCTATTGTTAATGACAAGCAAGACATTAGCAATTTAAGTCAGGTTTATTATAATTTAATACAATAAATACTTCACAGTTAAGAAATAAGCTTGAATACAACTCATCAATTATACCAGTAAAAGCAAACGGCCATAAAAATAAAATGTGCTGTTTTTACAACATAAAAATAACCACAAACAAACCTATACCCAAGAAAAATAACCAAGAATACATATATTATATATAAAGTCATGAGTTTTTTAGCCATGGTATTTCGTTAGTAAACAATATGGGCATTTGTAATTAAGAAAAAACGGCATTAAACAAAAGAGAGTGGGAAAAATATTTATAGCAACGAACATTTGGTGGGATTAACAATACTAATCAAAACAGATAATTAATCCCGCTAAACTCTATTGCCTCATTTGACTTTTATTGTTAATCCTGCCAAATTCTCGTTGCTATAAACATCTTTCACTCACTCTTTTGTTTACAGTGTTGTAAAATGACGTTTTTTCTTGATTACAAACGCCCATAAAATGAATATGCCTTAGCCTTATATGTAAATATCCTTTTACCTTTTCCGTCTGAAATTGATCCAAGCTTGTGGATAAAATGATACAGACCAAGCTACGAAGTATATCCATCCTATGATTGTTGAAATAAGGTCCAGAGAATCGACTCTATGGACAGTAACTCTAAAATAAACTTCATCCACACTAAAATGTAAAAATAATGTCCAATTACACAGCCAGACAAAAAAATAAGTTCATTATCACGAACCAAAATGCATGGATCTAGTGTATTTTTCAACGCTAAATTCGAATTTATAGTTATAAAAAAGATTTATCGTGTCATTTTTGGTTGGCAAAAACATTCCTTGAAAGGGGATAAAACTATGATGTAATGACTCTTAATGAAGTGTGAAAAATGATAGATATTTTATAGTTTAGAGAAGAGAATATGCAATCAAACACAGCAAGCTATTTCTATTAATTAAACCAAAATCCACCCTATAGGGGGTGAAAAGTACCCTTAAAACTCAAATAATGCATATGAGTTTAAATAAAATATGCAAGGAACAAATTCTTGCAGCTCTTAGGACTCTTAGTTCCCTCCCCTCGTCCTTTCGACTTGGTGGGGGTGATTTTTACACTCTATAGAGTCTCAACCCTTTAACAGTAATGTCTGGTTGTCATGTCAGATTCAGATATTTTGTCCAGAATTTGTCCTTTGTATCGGGTCTTCCATTAAGAACTTGACAACTTTTTTTTGAAATAAAACGCAACCCATTTGAGACATTTCGAAAATTTTACTATCGGCTTGAAGTACAATCAAAACATTTATGTATGGAATTCGACTTCATTCATATGTCCATCACGGGCACGTTTGCAGCGGTCGATTCGTTGAACCCAATTTTCGATGACTCGGCCACACATTTCGACGGAAACGGCCGCTATCTCTCTTTCAATATTGGCTCTGAGCTCCTCTAACGACGCAGGCTTGTTAGCATAGACCAATGATTTAACGTACCCCCATAAAAAGAAGTTTAGAGGTGTTAAATCACACGATCTAGGGGGCCATTCGACGGGACCATTTCTCGATATAACACGTTCACCGAATTTAGATTGCAGTAAGTCGATTGTTACACCCGCTGTGTGGCTTCTGGCGCCGTCTTGTTGAAACCACATATCATTAATGTCTAGCCCATGCAATTGATCAAAGAAATAACGTTGCAACATGCCTCTGTAGCGATCTCCATTGACAGTAACGTGACGGTTATTTTCATCAACGAAAAAGAACGGTCCAATGACACCACCGGCATGAAAACCGCACCAAACAGTAATTTTTTGTGGATGAAGTGATGTTTCTTCAAGCACATGAGGGTTTTTACCTGACCAATAACGCATATTCTGTTTGTTGACGAAGCCGTTTATCCAAAAATGCGCTTCATCACTAAAGATGATTTTGCGATGAAATTGGTCATCTTCTTCCAACATTTCTAGAGCCCATTTCGAGAACGTACGTCGCTTCATATGATCGAGTGGCTTTAGTTCTTGAGTTAACTTTAACTTATAAGGGTGCAGGACAAGATCCTTTCGCAAAATTCGCCATAGTCTGGTCTGAGCGATGCCCAATTTTTGAGAACGCCGTGAAATCGACGGTTTTGGTTCGTTTGAGATGGACGCTTGAACGGCAGCGATATTCTGGCCACTTCGACCAACCCGTTGTCTCACTGGCACGGGAACATCCAGCAGCGAATATGTTAACTCAAATTTTTTCACTAGACTATGAATTGCTTGTCTACTGGGATGAGAATTACGACCAAAAATTGGCGTTAACGCTCTTAAAGTTGCAGTCACCGACTCCAAATTTTGGTAGTAAATTTTAATTATTTGTAAACGTTGTTCGTTCGTGTACTTCACCATGATGAAAATGTTGACTTTACTGAATGTTTTGACGTTGACAGTTCGGTGATTGGCTTAAGGGTGCGTTCACAGTGAAATTTCAAAGTTGTCAAGTCCCAAATGGAAGACCCTTTACATGTTATTTAAACTCACGTGCGTTATTTGAGTTTTAAGGGCACTTTTCATCCCCTATAAGGGTGGATTTTGGTTTAACTAATAGAAACAGCTTGCTATGGTTTGAATGCATATTCTCTTCTCTAGACTATATATCTACCATTTTTCACATTTCATTAAGAGTCAAGACATTATTACTATAGTTTTATCCCATTTCAAGGGATGTTTTTAACCAAAAAAAAAAAAAAAAGACACTATAAATTTTTTTTTTAACTACGGATTCGAATTCAGCGTCGAAAAATACACTAAATGAACTTTTTTTTGTGTGGCTGTGTTATTAACACTTCTGGTTAGATTGTTTCTCTGTCTTTTTTACTCCTCCTAAGTACCGTTTTTGTGTTGTTTACGGTTTATATGTATTTTATCGTATACAGATTTTATTTTAATGGTTGGTTATTATGTGCTCCGTAGCGTTTTTCATTCATTTTTATTCAGAAGTCGATATAAACTTCTGCGCTACAAATAGCTTTGATTTTAATTTTAATTAAAGTCGAAACGTTGGTGCTTCTATAAAGCAATACTTTTATTTCGTCCTAAACCAGTTAGTGACAGATTAATACTTATATTTTTGATACAAATGTCTACAATGTCATTTTTTATATTGCAAATTTGAGGGTTGTCAGTATTCACTTACTTGGTTAAATTGTTTGTCGTATTGCTATAAATATCAGTTTTTCCTGCCCCTGTTGCTTTTATTTCAATGGATACCTCTTCACCTGGAGCTACATTGTTTAATTCTAGAGAAGATGGAAGCGTCGACGCTATATCTGAGTGTTGAATTATTATATATAAAGTCTCTGTTACAGGTGTAAAGTTTTTCCTAAAAAAAATTAATATTTTTAAAAATACCCATGTATATATATATATATATATATATATATATATATATATATATATATATATATATATATATATATATATATATTGAATTGTTGTGGCTGTTACTTGATGGAAATTCATAACGAATGTAATGAAAGAATAATATTGTCAAATTTCCACTTTATTTAGTTTCACTGAAACTGTATGACGCGTTTCGCTATACTATAGCTTCTTCTGATACAAAATGATATTCAAAATATCATTTTGTATCAGAAGAAGCTATAGTATAGCGAAACGCGTCATACAGTTTCAGTGAAACTAAATAAAGTGGAAATTTGACAATATTAGCCTTTCGTTACATTATATATATATATATATTATATATATATATATATATATATATATATATATATATATATATATATATATATAATCCTGAATAATCCTGCTGGGATTTTTTTTTGCAAGTATTATTGCGTAAAAAAACATTTTAATTAGCTTACTTTGACTCTACATACTCTCATACACTCTCGTACTTTTATTTTGAACTGTGATCAACAGCAGAATTATTCAGGATTACGTAGCACTCATTTGAATCTTAGAATATCGAAATTTGTAGTTGCGGCACTCGATAAACTAATCTAAGGTGTAGATATTTACGAAATTCATAAAAGTGGCAATATCTCGAAATCTAACGATTTTTAGGTGTCCTTTCAGGACTCAAAGGGAATATGTTGGTTTTTGTGACACCCTGTATATATAAACATCCCTAAGAATACTTCCTACAACTTATGCGAATCGTCAGAAAGTGCATGCTGGATTGGCTCTAGTCGCGTGTAAAGAGGCCATATAGTCTATGAAATGAGGCAACAATTTCCATATAATTTGACTCTTCAGGGTGTGATACCTGCAACGGTTGGTAACACGTTTATTCATCAATCACACACCAACCATCAATCCGTCCAACGCTTTTCTAACATTTCTATACCTTTCTTGTAGAAGGATTTGTCTTTGCCTTCAAAATAGGCCTCAGTTTCGGCGATAACTTCTTCATTGGAGCAAAATCTCTTTCCTGCGAGCATTTTTTTGAGGTCTGCGAATAGATAATAGTCGCTGAGGGCCAAATCTGGAGAATACGGTGGATGAGGAAGCAATTCGAACTTCAGTTCATGTAATTTTGCCATCGTAACCACTGATTTGCGACACGGTAAATAATAAATAAATAAATAAATAAACTTTTTTAATCCAGGAGACCATACTCAATAGCATAGGACAAGTCAGGCACTATTTTAAATGACAGAAGAGTATTACAAATGAATTTACATAAATGTAATAAAGCAAACCAAAGTTATCATCTTAACATTAGTAGCCTCTATCTGTTAAAAAATCGTTTATACTATAGTAACATTTTTCCAAAAAAAAATCAATTAACGTTCTTTTATACAATTTTATATTATCAATATTTCGAAAACGGGGGGCAACTGGAATAGCATAGTCACCACCGTACCTTGTATTATAATCGTGATAATAATTGTTAGTAACAAAATTCTGTGGTTTCTGCTTCACAAATAACAAAATTTCAACCATGAAAATACAAGGTGCTGTGAGGATCATTCAAACCCTAAAAATCCGCCTACAGGATGCACTTCTCTGAGCATTAACTATCGCTCTCATAGCTCTCTTTTGTAGCCGAAAAACCCTGAGGCTATAAGAAGAGCAACCCCAAAAAATTATGCCATACTTAATTCTGGAATAGAAATGTGCATAGTAATAAGATAACAAAATATTTCTATTGGTCAAATATTTCAGTTTATATAATGCATGATAAAGTCCTGCAAAGAGGAAAATAGCTTAAGTTGGGAAAGCCATGTTGATGGCTTTCCCAACTTAAGCTATTTTCCAAATATATTCCTAAAAATTTTACTTCATCTACTTGTTGGATATTTTTCCCTTCAATTTTTAATAGATAACTTTCAGATATTACTTTAGTTCGAGAAGTAAAATCAATGAATACGGTCTTTTGTGTATTTATACACAATTTATTTGCATTAAACCATTTTCAAAATTTATTTAAAATATCTTCTGCACACACTAGCACTTCTTCTTTAATTTTGTGAGAGCAAACGTAACTATTACCATCGGCAAACATGATGAGATTATGTTGCTCTTCTATATTAGGCAGATTGTTCACAAAAAGCAAAAACAACAGAGGTCCTAAGACAGATCCCTGCGGTACACCTATATTTATCGGTAATATGTCCGACTTTGCGGTATTTACATGTACGAGTTGGGTTCTCTCAGTTAAGTAATTCCTAAGTAGTTCATTAATTTTTCCCCTCAATCTATACGCATTCAACTTATCCAACAGAAGATCGTGATTTACAAGGTCAAACGCCTTACTTAAGTCCATAAATAGGTCTAATGTTTTCATTTTCAGATCTAGATTTGTGTAAACTTTATTAATAAATTCGTAAATTGCCGATATTGTGGATTTTCCCTTGAGAAATCCATTTTGTGCCCCATGCAAGATGCCGTACTTTATTACAAATGCCAATATATTATTAACCATTACTCTTTCCACAATTTTTGATAATATAGAGAGCAGCGTGATAGGCTGGTAATTTTCAATACAATCTTTTTACCCTTTTTATATACCGGAATAATTTTTTCAATTGTCAACGTCTCAGGAAACACACCCTCGGATAGTATCATATTTATAAAAAATGTTAATGGACCTGCTATAAGATGAACACAAGTTTTTGGCATTTTAGTATTAACTTCATGAACTCCAACGGAATTAGAATTTTTTAGGTTATTTATAAACATCCACCACATCCTGCTGATTTATTGGTGTCGGGAACATGGTATGAAGTATATTGCTTTTAGAAGGTTTAATTACAAAAAAATTTTAACATTTAACAAATAATTTTTTTATACTAGTCCTAGGACCCAGTGTGAACCCTGTGCTTGAAGTTCTTTAGAGAGTTTTCTTATATCCGGTTCATGTCTGGTTATTTTCAGTGTCACACATGCTTCCGAGTTGTCTGTGGTCAGCCTGCTTCGGTACCGGTTTAAAATCACTCTTATACGGGAAAAAAGTTGTTCACAGATAGGGTAGTGAACAGCTGGGTTTAACATTGGGTAATGTCTCGTTTAATTTTTTAGCAATATTCATAAAATATGCATTAAAGCAATTTGCCATTTCAGAAGGATTCTCAGCAACTACGCCAGGGGTCGGCAACCTTTTAACTAAGGGGTGCCAGTTTTCATCTATACAACATTTTGCGTGCCTACATAGGTACTTACTACAACTAAAATTAACAAAAATTAACTTAAAATATTGCTTTTAGAAGGTTTAATTACAAAAAAATTTTAACATTTAACAAATAATTTTATTATTGCAATCAAAGGGCCGCCTAGAAGTTAAATCTAACAAAAACTAAAGTTCGGCAATATAAAAAACAGATGCGGCGCGCGTCGGAACGATTGAAGTCAAGTCAAACAAAAAACCGCCTTATAGCGGCTCTTTTGAACTGAACTGAGGACGTTTATTTGTGTTTTTGCCTAGGCTTATATTTTGATTTTTATTTAATACCTGCCGAAATTAAAGCCAAACCAATGCATTGAGTAAAATTATAAATTACAAAATATATATTTTGTAGTTTTTGGTAATAATACCTAGTGACCTATATAATATATCGTTTTTGTTTGTATCGTTAAAGTAATACTGTCTTCGATTATTTACTTAATTTCGAAACATGTCACAGATTACAGAATTAATGTGTAAACTTTGAATAGGTACGCGTGCCATTCAAAATTGCTTGGCGTGCCAGAGATGGCACGCGTGCCATAGGTTGCCGACCCCTGGTCTATGCTTTCTTATTCGTTGATTGGATGTAGAGTTATTTTTTGTTTTAAAGCGGTTCTCATGTAATTGTTTTTTGCTTTCGATGTTATATTTGTTAACGTATATAGGTTTTATTTTCCGTGGGGTTTTTTTAAGTCTAAGTTTACATAGGAGCAATTTGTGATCGCTGCCTACATTGGCCGAATTCAGCCTTCGCACATCTACTATTGTTTCTGGCATAAATTGGTTAAAATGTAATCCATTACTGATTGTTGGCCTCTAGAGTTTTGCCAAGTATATTTGTATTTCATGTCATCTCTGAAAAAGTTTTATTTATTTTTAAGGTTTTAAGGTGTTTAGAGCACAGAAGGATTATTATAGGTTATTTATGAATAATTAATTTATAGATTTAAATGTAACTTACGACGCAATTATTTGGACTGTTGTGTTGCCATGCAGTTTCAGTTGTACATCATGTGTACTTACACTAAGAGTAGTATCACAGATGGATTTCTCAACTAAAAAAAAATGTAAACATATTATATTATACAAACTTGCTGAAAATAAATAAATAATTTGGAGGATACAGGCAAAAAGTCCAAATTATTACTTTTTAGGGAGTGAACCAAGTCATAAAGCCGAAAAAAAAAGTGTTTTTTTTAGGATTTCTTTAGCGAAACTATTCATTATATATAAATCGTATTTTTATTTTGTATAATAATACATAGCTTAAAGTACAATTTGAAAAATTTTAATTAAAATAAAAGGCTACAAGTAAACTGCTACGAAGTGAACTGTACACCGATTTTTTTTTTTATTGGTCTAGCACACGTGCTGCAGGGAAGTCCCTAAAGCGCTCCAGGAGCGGCACGAGTGCGGAAAAAGCGATTCAAGTTGTTCTTGAATCGCTGTAAATTGTACTCGGTGGGAAACACAGCGCTGGGCAAATTATTCTAAAGGGATGACGTTCTCCATATAAAAGATTGCTTGAAAAGCGTTGTACGCGGAGTAACAAGCTGAACCTCATACGGATGCGAAGCACCAGCGCGACGTGTATTTCTAACATGCACCGCTTTGGGAGGAATTAAGCGGGTTACATTCTTCACTGATTGGCAGGATACTCGATGTCGAAAGCAATTTATGGTCGGAAGAACCTAACGGCGGATTTACGGTGACCGTGTAAATCTCCGGATTGGTGGTTAAAAACAGATCAAGAAGACTGGCATACTGAACAAACGCCCAGTTTCGAATATAGGACCTTAGAATAGCAGATGTGAATGCCATGTCCCTTCTAAGAAGGATAATTGAAGAATGTCTTTGTATTATATTACAGTTGTGGTCAAAATAATAGCAGTGGTTCAATAAAAATAACTAAAACTGTTGAAAGGTAACTGCAAAATTCCATTAAGGCAAAAAATATTTTATCGTTTAAAAACTTATCAACTGTGCTGAGGTTTCAACAAAAAAATATGTATATAAAAATAAATATAAACAAAGTATTTACGTTTTTTGTAACAGGAGATGAATTTTGCTTGGTCAAAATAATAGCAGTGTTCGCTTAACACTGGTGTGTTTCAAACCTAAATGGTTTTTGCTCCTTGTGTTCGGTTAAATTGTTAACCCCTTACTGCATGACTTTTTTTATTTTTGCAAAAAAAAAATATATATGTTAGATAATATTTTTTAATACACGAAATAAATGTTAAAAAAAAAAAATTGGTCACTTTTTTATCAAGATATGAATCACCTTTTGACATGTGCCAAATTTGGCACAAATTGGGAAAAACGGAAAAAAAAAAAAAAACATAAAAAAAAAAAATAAAAAAAATTAAACTAGAGAATAAATTTCGGTAAAAATGTTTAAACGTGTCATACAAAGTTTATTCAGTATGGAATTTATAAAAACAGTTTCGGTCTTTATTTAGGCATAAAAATACCACACACTTGTTACAAGACACATGAGATTTTCCCTTGCACTCAGGATATTTACATCTTTGGCGATCTTCATTTACTTCTGGCCAGTGACTCAAATTATCAGTTCTAACTTCCTGGGCTGGTATTTGTGAAAAGGGATACTTTCTTTGTTTCAAATCTAGCTGAGGCTGTAGAGGCTGTAGGCAGGTGCTTGGCCTTCCCCTTTTTTTCTGACTCACGCCAGATTTCGTTAATACTTCTGCAAGAGCAAGCTTGAATTCTGAGAGCGACAAATATAAGGTATCATTTTGCAAACTTCGTCTCCACAGTATCCAACTGTTAGCGCAAGTCATATCAAGAAAATGGAAAAATACCCTCATATACCACTTTTTTGATCTAATTTGGATTCTATAGTATCCTAGCATGCTATCTAGGAGATCTACTCCTCCCATATAAGCATTATATACAGCAACGCTTTGGGGACGGGGGATTTTTATATGGGTATTTGATTTTTTGCAGAACCTCGTTGCTTCTGATGTAGGCTGACTGCCAACATAGGTTGATACGGTATTCACAATTTTATTATCATACCAGGACACTGCAGATATTTGCACACCATCGACAGTTGCCACTTTTTCCAGAAATGTACCTCTACCTTTTTTTTTTTTTCATTTCCGATTCCTTAGGAAACTGCAAGCATGGTACACGATTAGCTCTTACTGTACCCAATGGTAAAAATGCCATTTTTGGTGAGATATGTTAGCAGGGGAATGCTTGTAAATCAGTTATCAAAAAAGAGTTTGTAGTTTAGATTTTTCGGAATAGATTCTGAAAGTTTTACTACAACGTTGCTACTGGCTCCTAGATCAGGCTGATTATTCTCAAGCACCGTAGTTCCACAGTAAAAAATCAAAGTCGTAAGAAAAACCAGACACGCCGCTTAGAACGAAAACTTTATATCCCCATTTATGGGGCTTTTTGGGATTATATTGTTTTAGAGTTGAGCGTGCTTTCGTTGGGATGATTTGTTCATCGACGGCCATATGTTCTTCTTTAGGAACAAGTAGAAATCTGTCACGAATCTTGTTCAGAAAGGGACGTATTTTAAAAAGTTTATCATAGTCAGGTTGACCCTGAGGAACCTGCAGTGTGTTGTCGTTGAAATGCAGAAATCGTTTGATTTCTTCAAATCTATTGCATGTCATAGCACTGGAGATATTGGGAATTTCCAACGAATTATTCCAATAAGACCTGGTCGATGGTAACTGAATAATCGACATATATATACAAATGCCACAAAAAAAACACGAATTTCTTCCTTGGATATATTGGGTGGCTTTTCAGGTTTACTTTGAACCCCGTACAAATTTGACTGTTCAGTTATGTAAACGAAAAGTTCTTCAGTAAAAATGAAATTGAAGAAATGGATAGGATCTTCTAATTCTTTTATGAAATCAGGAAGAATTGTACAACCTTGAAATTTTACAAATTCCTCAGAGACAGCTTGAAATTTATTCTCCCAATCAATGGTTTGCTTCTGCTTTTTTTTCGGCTTCTCTTTGGTCGGTTTATTAGTCGATGTCGATGGTAACACATTCTGATGATCTATAAAAGTTTGCCCTAATGCGGACAATGGCATGTCATCATCATCATTTTCTATAACGGTTTCGTCAATAATAACATCTTCGTTTGTCGAAACGATTCTTTCGTTTTCACTGTCTGACTCATATAGGAGAACGGACTTTCTAGGACCCAACAAGTCATTTCTTTGATGTTCATCGTCCGAGGATAAATTTTCATTGTCACTAACGTCACCATTTGGAATTTTTGGTGCCATAAAACTTACTGGGGTCCATCTAAGAAAGAAATGTAATTATTATAAATTATCATGTCTTTATATAAAACTGTTCCAAATATGGCACAGGTAAACAAACTCATATTTTGTCTTCAATACGTCAAATTATAATTATGATATTACCTTAGTAGCAAAATTAGACACCTACCTTTATAAGAATATTTTTTTCACAACAAATTATTCACAAGAGAGTATGAAAACTGTTGATCTAAAAAAACCACAAAACAGGATATAGCGTGTCACAAGTCGCCACTGGACTAATGGCTTTTCCTGGCATCGAGATTTGACTGCGGTGGAGTCTGCGCGTTTTACGTCAGAGCAGCGAACGTGCCGGATATGGAACAATTTGAAATAAGATCCTTAAGCTACTCAGGGACTTAGAAAAAAAAGTATATTTGATGTGTGACAAATTTGGGACAGTATGCGGTAAGGGGTTAAATTTAGAATAGTTTGGTCTCAGATCCATCAACACTTTTTCTGTTTTCAATACAACTAAGGGAAGGAAGAAGCACTGTTCTCAAGAAAAACATGAATTGATAAGAAAATTGCGTCGTGATGGAAAATCTTACATGCAGATTCAAAATATTTTGGGATGCTCAGCTAAAATGGTAGCAAACGCTTTAAGATATCAACTTACACCTGAAACTCGCTGTCGTAAACACAAAACTACATCCAGACAGGACACACTTATAGTTCGAGCTTCAAAAGCAAACCCATTTGCTTCGTCAACACAACTTCAGGAGATTGTGGGAGTGGATGTAGCTCCTAGGACGATACGAAGACGACTTAAAGAAGCAAAGTTACCAGCAAGAAGTCCGCGTAAGGTACCCTTGTTAAATAAAAGATACAGAAAGAGGCGATTAGAGTTCGCGAAGGAACATATTGAATGGCCTCTATTTAAATGGCGTAATATACTGTGGTCCGACGAAAGCAAAATTGTATTATTTGGAAATGTAGGCCGCAGAACATACGTTAGACGCCCTTTAGGAACCGCATATCAGCCTCAGTACACGATTAAGACAGCTAAACATGGAGGTTCAAAAATAATGGTATGGGCATGTTTCTCCTACTTCGGAGTAGGGCCTAAATTTTGGAATAAAAACATAATGACCGCCAGTGTTTATGTTGAAATTTTACAGGACGTTATGTTGCCCTATGCAGAATATGAAATGCTACTTAAATGGGTTTTTATGCATGACAATGACCCAAAACATAGCAGTCGATTATGTAAACAATTTTTAGAAAAGAAAAAAATTAATGTCTTAAATTGGCCAGCTCAAAGCTCAGATCTGAACCCGATAGAAAATTTGTGGGGCAATATTAAAGATAGCGTAGCACGTGAAAAACCTAAGAATCAAGACGAGCTCTGGGCTGTAATCAGAGATTCTTGGAAACGCATTCCTGTTTTTAGATGTCCAGATTTGATTAACTCTATGCAGCGACGTTGTGAAGCTGTCATAGCCAATAAAGGATTTACAATTAAGTATTAGGTGTGTCTGATGCTTATAAAAGAAAAATATTGTTAATTAGTTGTACAGTTTTTTTTAACAGTAATTTTAGTAAAACACTGCTATTATTTTGTCCACCATAATTTTCAGAAATTTGTCGTTTTTCTTTGACCTTTAAGAATTCGATTAATTAGCCTTATATTACTTTGATGCATCTTAGGTGGGCTTCAAAGTTACCATATTTAGGTTTTAGTTGTTCTATTAAAAATCTATTCTATTAATAAATATGTTTTGATAAAAATTTAGTAAGCACTGCTATTATTTTGATCACAACTGTATAAAAGAAAAAGTTTAAAAACACTAAAATCGAGCTAAGGTCGGCGAAGGCTGACCCGGGAGCAGCTGCTCATTACCTGCTCTGTAAACGCTTCGCAACGGCACTTCTTTTAAAGTGCTATGACTTCGTCAATTTTTTAACTGATTCCTATAAAACTTACAGAAAATATTCTTAAGATATTATACTAAAAGAAAATGTAAAAATTCCAGATTACTAGGTATAACCTCTTAGGGAAAACTACGGGTTTTTTTGCATTTTGATGAGACATATTTTCTTTACACGATATATTTTTAAAATTGAATATAATGTTCGCACGCTCATATGATTACTATCTTTCAAAGTGCGTTGAGTTTCCTTTCTTTTTCAATTCACTTTAAAAAGTGGACTAGAAACGTACACATTTTCTAGCTATTCCATGTTCTTAAATAATAATGTTTTTTTTTTTTCTATTTTTATTTCTAAAAGAGTATATTTTTAGTAGTAATAATGTTCATGATAATATGTGGGCTCGTTCCAAAAGTTCGACCATCATATTGAATAAATGGACTTTCCAAGCTAAATTGACTTGGACCTTTTGCTTGTACTTTTAATTTATTCCTGTGGTATTAAACTTTATTTATAGGGTTACTATTATCATTTTCACTTACCTAAAATTAATAATACAAAAGTAAGAAGACTAGACGAGCTTAATTTCATTTTTCTGCAAAATAAAAAAAAATCATTATTATTAATATTAAGTATAATTCATAAGTATATACATATACCATATATATATATATATATATATATATATATATATATTATATATATATATATATATATATACATATATATATATATATATCTATATGCGGTGCATATGCGAGGATCAGTGAAATGAAAACCTTAAATTTGTAAGATGTATGAATTGTAATTCACACTGTCCCACGGACAAAATTATGGGAGATTCTTGAAAAGCATAATATTGACCAGTGTTTAATAAATATTATAAACTAGCCGTGCCCGCGGCTCCGCTCGCGTGGACTTGATTCACTACTATCGTCACTGCTTATTCCTTATGTTACCTAACGTAATAAAATATCTGCCATTATTTCCTCTTATCTCCCATTATTTCTTTTTATCTCCCATTATCTCTACATAATTTCCATTATCTAGGCTTATCTCTGCTCATCTCCCATTATTTCTCCTTATCTCCCATTGTTTTTCCTTATCTCCCATTATTTATACTTATCTTCCATTATCTAGGATTATCTTGACTTATCTCGCAATATTTCTCCTTATCTGCCATTATTTCTCCTTATCTCCCATTATCTCACCATAACTCCCATTATCTAGACTTATCTCTGCCTATCTTCCATTATTTCTTCTTATCTCCCATTATTTATATTTATCTCCCATTATCTCACCTTATCTCCCATTATCTAGGCTTATATCGAATTATATAGAACATAGGTATAAAGTTATAAAAACACGAAAATGGGATAAGTGGTTCTCAAGTGATAAGCACACTAAGGGACAGACAAACAGACAGAGAGACGTTGCATTTTATATATATTATATTCTTTGAAACATGATACTGTTCCATATTTAATGGTTTAGGCAGTGTATTGCAAGAGAATGCGCTAACAATAATCTTTTTTCCGACTTGATTCACTATTATCGTCACTGCTTATTCTTTATGTTACCTAACGCAATAAAATATATCCTATAACCTGGCCAGGGAATATATATAATTTTTTTTAAAAAAAGCACGTAAATCGGATAAGTGGTTCTCTAGTGACAAGCGCACTAACAGACAGACAGGCAGGCAGGCAGAGAGACAGGCAGACAGACAGACAGAGAGACGTTGCATTTTATATATATTATAGATAGAAGATTATAGATAACCCGGCCAGAGAATAAATGTTTGAATTAAAAAAAAAAAACACGTAAATCGGATAAGTGGTTCTCGAGCGATAAGCGTACTAACGGACAGATAGATAGACAGATAGACGTTGCATTTTATATATATTATATTCTTTGCTACATGACATTGTTCCATATTTAATGCTTTAGGCAGTGTATTGCAAGAGAACGCGCTAGCGGCAAACTTTTCTCACTATTATCGTCACTGGTTATTCCTTATGTCACCTAACGTAATAAAATATATCCTATAACCTAGACAGAGAACATATGTATATTTAAAAAAAAGCATGTAAATCGGATAAGTGGTTCTCCAGTAATAAGCGCACTATCGGACAGACAGACAGAGATACGTTGCATTTTATATATTATAGATGTAATAAAATATATATCTATAACCTGGTCAGAGAACATACGTATGAATTTAAAAAATCACGTAAATAGGACAAGTGGTTCTCGAGGGATAAGCGCACTAACAGACAGAGAGACGTTGCATTTTATATATATTATAGATATAGATTATTATTATTATTATTATATAACCTGGCCAAAGAATATATGTATGAATTTAAAAAAAAGATATGTAAATCGGGTAAATGGTTCTCGCGTGATAAATGGACTAATGAACAGACAGACAGACAGAGAGACATTACATTTTATGTATTATAGATTATAGATATTCTCTGCTACATAATATTGTTCCATATTTAATGGTTCAGGCTGTGTATTGCAAGGGAACGCGCTAGCGGCCAACTTTTTTCAGACTTCATTCACTATTATCATCACTGCTCATTCCTTATGCTACCTATCATAATAAAATATAGCCTATAACCGGGCCAGAGAACATATGTATGTTTTAAAAAAAAAAGTACGTAAATCGGATAAGTGGTTCTCCAGTGATAAGCGCACTAACGGACAGACAGACAGACAGAGAGACGTTGCATTTTATATATATTATAGAAGAGATGTACAAAGGAAATAAGGTCTTCATCAAGCACAATGACAATGGATACTTGTCCAATCCTATTGATATCTCGAAAGAGCTCCGCCAGGGTTGCGGCTTATCCCCTCTTTTATTTAATCTATATATAGAACACGTACTTAAAGAATGGAAAAGGAAAGTTGGTGGAATGGCAGTTCCAATCAATAATCTGTGCCTATTTATTCTCAATTTTGCCGACGACCAAATAGTGATAACCCAAGATTCATACGACTTAGAGTTTATGGCTCGAAGATTAAACCAAACCTACAAACAGTGGGGCTTGAAGGTTAATATAAATAAAACCGAATTCCTAGTGACAAACTCTGAAGCAAAGTTGACAATACTTATCGAGGATCAGTCAGAAATCAAACAAGTAGACCAATATAAATATCTATGAGTCACTTTAACTAAAGATGGTTTTGGATCCCATGAAATCAAGAACAGAATAGAACAAAGTAAGAGGGTGATAGGATGTTTGAACTCAATATGGTGGGATAAACATATAAGCACTAAAACTAAGATAAACATTGGAAAAGTGCTAGTAGGGTCAGTCCTGTGTTACGGATCAGAAATTTGGACAATAAATGCGGATTACAGAAGAAAAATTGACGCTGTCGACGTGGACTATTTGAGAAGAAGTGTAGGAAAGTTTAAAAGAGACCACATTACTAAACAAGAATCAATAGCAGACACAATTGAACTAAAAGCTTAAAATGGTTTGGACACGTAATGCGCATGGACGAAAATAGATAGCACTCACGAATGTTTAGATGGATACCACCAGGCAAGAAAAAAAGGGAAGACCAAGAAGATCGCGGCACGGCGGGATAAGGACTGCAGTGGAAGCAAGAGGCCTGACTGAGGAAGATGCGTTAGATAGAGCAACCTGGCGTTTTGGCACGGGAAAACGGCACCTTGCTGTATAATACCGTTTATAATAATAATAATGAATTGTAATTAATAATAAATATTGGAAATTTGGCGCCCCTTTCCTATAAATTACTAGCATTATGCGGAATGTCCAGGACGTGATGGAAGAGTGCAGATATCAAGCGTCGTCATAGGACCAGTGTAACGATGGCCGCTCCACTTAAGACATGCACCGAAGAAGAAAGAGTTCTGTCACAGTAAACATAAAACACAGTAGCGACGCTCAAGAAAATTTTTAGGTCCTGTTTTTTATCACGCAAACGACCCCTATCGTACCAACAACATGGCTGCCAGCGCGATCGCAGCTTGTGTTTACATCTGAATTTCAAGGAGAATCTGCTTATAACGTGCTCCGAAATTCATTATTAATAATTTCCCAATAAGTAAATGACTAGTTTGACGTTATAATTGAAAATAATTACAAAAAAGATGTTAAGGGGAATTTTTTGTTGTGCCGTTACTGCTTATAAGAATATATGTGGTCTCTTCAAAGAGTTAGTTTTTTTAGATTTCCCAAAGATCCTAAAAGGTAATTTATTCATAATTCTTTATTTCTATTATATATATATATATATATATTATATATATATATATATATATATATAGGTATATATATATATATATATATATATATATATATATATATATATATATATATATATGTATATATATATATATATATATATATATATATATATATATATATATATATATATATATATATATATATATATATATATATATATATATATATATATATATATATATATATATATATATACAGTGACTCACAGCTTAAATGATGCAGTCGCTATAAAAAAAGACTAACTGGTCTCAGTGCCTCTTTATTTATTTGGAAAGTAAAGAGTCTTCTAAAAAAGTATGAATTACTTTTTGTCTTAAATATGCCTTACTTAATTAACAATAAATAATTAATCAAATCATATGCAATTTTAACGTCACAGCTTAATTGATGCAAAATAACAACGGGGGTCAAAACTTATCGTATTTTGAAATTTACGAAGGCGGCATTGCTTTGATTTCTTAGTGCAATTGTTTTTTGTTTAGTTTGACATTTTTTCATTCAATAAAACGAAATTGTTTAAGAATGGGTCGTCAAACTACAATTTCTGAGAGAAATTTAATTATTACTCATTACAGGAGTGGATACAGCCAAAGAGACATAGCCAAAATGATAAATAAATGTCCGTCAACTGTTCAGAATAACATTGCACGTTACCGGAATGACGGATGAGTCGAGAATAAGTCAAAGTTGGCTCCAAATAAGATCTTCAATGAACGTGAAGAAAGATGGATTTTAAGAGAGGTATCAAATAATCCAAAAAAAAGTGCGCCAAATTTGTGCGCCGAGGTGGAAAGATAGTTTGGAAAAAGGTGTAACCCCGAAACAGTTCGACGGATCTTGCGAAATAATAATTTACATGGTCGAACTGCTACCACTATCACTATAAGCCTTTCATTAGCCAAAGAAATAGACGCGTGAGATTGGAATTTGCCAGAGAGCATATCAATAAAGACTTGAACTTCTGGAATTCAGTAATATTTGCTGATGAGACCACAATAAGCTTATTTGGGTCCGATGGAAAAATATGGTGTGTGGAGAAAGCCTAACGAAGAATTAAAATTGAAAAATATGAAAGCTACGGTAAAGCACGATGGAGGTGGAGTGATGTTATGGGGCTGTATGTCATCTGCAGGAGTAGGTAACATGCATTTCGTCGAAGGGAATATGAACCAATATGTGTACTTGAATATACTAAGGCAGCATCTCGTCGCTAGTGTCCAAAAATTAGATATTAAAAAAACAATTATCGGTTCTATCACGACAATGATCCAAAGCGTCATTTCGAGTCCGCAGTTGGTTGCTTTATAATTGTCCAAATGTTATTAAAACACCAGCCCAGTCACCAGACTTAAATGTAATTGAAAATTTGTGGCTGACATTAAAAAATAAAGTAAACAGTGCCCCAATATCAAATAAAACTGAATAAAAGTAAAAATTACTGAAGCATGGAACACTATTTCCCCGGAGTATACTAGAAAGTTAGTTGAATCAATGTTCAGAAGATTACAAGCCGTTATTGATAATGAGGGAGGCCCGACCAAATATTAGCAGGCTTATTTCAAATTCTACAGTTTGTGTTCTCTAATAATTTTGATATATTGAATTTTGCATCATTTAAGCCGTGACGTTAAAATCGGATATAATTTAATTAATTATTTATTGTTAATTAAGTAAGGCATATTTAAGACAAAAAGTAATTCATACTTTTTTAGATGACTCTTTACTAATATAATTTCAATAAGTTGTTTCTTCCAAATAAATAAAGAGGCACTGAGACCAGTTAGTCTTTTCTTATAGCGACTGCATCATTTAAGCTGTGAGTCACTGTATATATTATTTTACATGTACATTTTTGGATTTGTTATATGTTTATTGACGTTTCGATCTTCAGAAGAGGTCTTCTTCAAAATTTACTCTAAAAGATACGTTGATGATTGCTATACCTAAAAACCAAATTAATTAGATCCTACAAAAATTCAACGGATACCACAAAAATATTCAATTCACATTTGAAACAGAAGACGATAATAGAATAAATTTCTTAGATGTAACTTTACACGACAATAATAGAAATATAAAAACTGAATGGTATACTACAAAAACATGATCTTCTAGATAGCTTAGTTATGAGTCACACCACCTGAATTCCCAAAAAAAATTTGTAATCATAGGTCTAGCAGATAGAACAATCAAGCTTTCCTACACAGAATTCAGAAAGAGTGGAATAACCAAAGCTAAAGAAGTATTGACAATAAATATCCGATGTACCTTATAAACAAAGTCTTCAAACAACGAATACATAAATTTTACAAAACCATAGTAAGTAAAAAATCAACTAATAACAATCATAATACATATATTGCTTTTATAAATGGACTATCCCGACCATTCAAAAACTTTTTGAAAACTACAAAATTCGTTTATGTCACAAATCATCCACTCTTCAATTTTTCCAGGCTTAAAACCAAAACCCCAAATAATAAAAAAAGAAACATAGTCTACGAAATCAAATGTAATCACTGCGAAGGAATATACGTCGGATAAACAAGCCAATATCTAGAAAATAGAATCAAGGGCCATAAGTACGACAAAAAAAAAACAGTACCGCTCTTACAAACCATGAAATGAATACAACTCATACCTTTGATTTCAAAAACATCAAAATTATTAAAACCGAAACAAATACTAAAAAAAAAGAAATACTGGAATCCATACACATACCTAAACCAAGGAATAACTAAAACATCGAGAAGGCAACAGTCAGCATAGCAAAGGAACCCGTAATTACCACCCAGTCGGCAAACACCGATGCCGGGACGAACACCTCCTATCCTCCCCACCTACAATTTGCGTAGACGCCGACCTATAAAAGACGGCGACCGCACTTCGGTTTCTCAGTTAGCTTGGAACGGATGACAGTATCGAGTAGCAGCAGCAGCAGGAGCACTTAAAAATGGCGAAAGGTAGTTCAGTCGCTAGACGAACGGATTGAAACCCGGAATTTTAATGTATTACATTCCACCATCCGTGAAAACTTTTATTGTAACATTATATATATATATATATATATATATATATATATATATATATATATATATATATATATATATATATATATATATGTTTTATACGAGTATATATAATTATTGTAAAGCAGCTGAAAATAGACAGAAGTCCATATTCCAGCAGCTTACTAGCTGTTCTCTTGTCTGTCAAATCCATCCTGAGACGCATTTCGCCGTATCACGGCTCGTCAGTCAGGCTAGGATTGACAAACAAGAGAACGGTATCAAGTGGTACTTATCCCAGAAGTTACGGAGCAGGATGGTAGGATACAACGAATTGTATTAAGTACGCATACCTATTACTCCATCGAAAGCTGACACAGCAGCTTTCGAACCGACAGAGTGGTTGACACAGTCAACGCTTTAAAAGCGGGTAGCGCTGCTTTTCGAGGGATCCTTCCTCAAGTATATATAATTGTTGCTTTTAAAGCGTTGACTGTGTCAACCACTCTGTTGGTTCGAAAGCTGCTGTGTCAGCTTTCGATGGAGTAATAGGTATAGGTACTTAATACAATTCGTTGTATCCTACCATCGTGCTATATATATATATATATATATATATATATATATATATATATATATATATATACATATACATATATATACATATATATATATATATATATATATATATATATATATATATATATATATATATATATATATATATACACATACATACATACAAACATTCTATTTATTTTACAGAATAGGTTATTTTTTTGAAAAAAGAATTTGAATATTTCAAAAACTCGCGGGCACCATACCAGCAATATGGCGACAGATCATATGATCTATGCAAACTAGAACTTCTTGAGAACAAAGGTGGAAAGTCGGACTATCGCCACTGTGTTCTATGTTTACTGTGGTTCTGTTATTAGAGTAAAGGTGTAAAACCTACTGAAATTTATAGTTAAACGAAAGATAAGTACAGTAATGTATATTTTTCTCAACAACAAATATATATGTTAAGTGGAGTAGAAAATTCACAAAGAGTGTCACATCTCAGCAAGAAAAATTTCGCTTATTCTCTTGTGGAACCAAGAACGCATAATTTCGGAGCATTACATGCCTAAGTGGAACACAATGATCAGTGGCTCTTATTACGATCTTACACCCATAAGAAGAATCAACCAACGAAGACTGCTTGCTGTTATTTGCTCAAATGAAATCATTTTTAAAAATGCAAAAAAGTAACACACCTCAATATTGCGTGATGAATTATGTACCACTTTATTATTAAGTTCTTTTTATGAGCACCCTGTATTAAAATAGGCTAGGCCGTCTTCAGTGAGGACGAGAGTTGTCTTGAAGTGTCATTAATAGCTAAAAATTGTCTTGCGTTCCCATTAATTGATGTTAATTGTTTCAAAAACAAAAAATGCAGTTGGACCTCGGTCTTTCCTACCTGGCACTTTGGACGACGGTTCAACTTTGCCCCTTGACCACCCCTTACGCTGGTACTAATGAAAGATATTTCATATTATTACAAACAAGTTTTAATGCAAATTTGCGGGGGATTTACCATTTTAAACATTTTAAAATGTGTATGTCTTGTTATTGGTAATTCATTTCCATTCCATTGGAGTTGTTTGGTACGCAGTAGTTTTTTATTTATGTGTGGTAAATGTGTTTTCAATACATATGATCATTTTTACTAATATACCTACTCTAGGCATTTCTAGCACGATTTGAAAACAATTACAATAAAATTTATCAACATATAAACTACAAATTTATTATTTACACACCACAAGGTCGCCATTATTTAAAACAATGTGGGTCATTATCACGAACTCAACTAACAAATGAACTTGATTTACGTAGAAACATAATGAATTTTTAGATTTTTATTTAATAATAACCTGCACCTTTGGCTTGGACTACCCTTATTTATATGCTATATTATACGAGTATATTGATTTAAATCCGCTATGCCATTTCCAAGCCTGGAGTCTCGTCCGAAAGTGATGAGAAAGGAGGCGGGGAGGAGTAACAACCTCGTAAAAAAACCAGGGTTTATCTGGCCCGGATGATGGCACCCTGTAAGGGCTCCCGCCTGGGGAATAGGCGAAGAAGCCGTTGCCTTGTAGTTAGATGTTGGCTCATCAAAGAAGAAAACCTCGATGATAAACTACCCGGTCCTGCGGGCCGGAGGTTGGGGCAGAGGGCTGGTTACCAGGCGTTAGGAAAAAACTCTAGAACCAAGCCTCGGAACAGCGATAGGAATTCGGTATAGCGACCAGTGCAACGAGATACGGATACGAATTATAGAAATTCATCCGCCCCTTTGTAACACTCCGAATTTGTAGAAGTTTCGCTAATAATTTGGTATTTTTAATGTTGGTTTGTCAAAATTAAGTACCTTACTAATCGTTTACGTTGCTGCGGGTTGTTTTATATCTGTACCGAAATTTGTAATGGCTCTGGTTGGTCGTCGTTTGCCCCGTCCCTTGCGTTATTATCATTTGGATCCTGTCAGTGGGTTGATAAGATTTCTTTTTTAATTATCAGTCATTGTATTGTGTACGTTTAGTGTCCCGTTTCTTCTGTTCAACTGTTCCGCTTTTTCGATGGCTTCTCGGATGGTTCTTGTCTTGTAATTTTCTCTATTGGCTATCTGTTTGCTGCTATTATTATTTTGTTGCCTGTTACGAGTTGCAATTTATGCTCTTTCAATATGGCCGTTATTTGCTATATTAGTTCAACCAGTGTAACGAATGTTAAGCCCATGGGGCTTACAAATTCTCTGAATGTTGTTAAATCTTGAAAAGTTCTTGCGCCAGCAAATTTCGAATCGAAAGAGGAGTGCGGCAGGGTGATACGCTCTCTCCCAAGCTTTTCGCAACACTTCTAGAAAGTATTCTAAAATCAATAAACTGAGAAAGAATGGTACTTAACATTGCCATTCTTTATAACCGGGTGTAAAAAGCTGTTATATTTAAAGCGATTTAAAACCGAAATTCAAGCACTTCTCGGAGGTTTCACGCCATTTTTGAAGATTTTAACAGCTCTTAAAGGGTCCTAAGCATGTCATAGGTCTCCAAGCACTTCTGTAACTTTCCGAGTTCTTCTTAAAACGACTTGATATTTGAAAGTGAGTAACTTTAAAAAGTAATTGGTAATAAACAAAATAAACCAATTACGGTTTGAAAATTCAAATCATTTTAGATAAGGAAATAGAGTGACAAATTATGATTTTCGGGTTTAGGAAGATCCTTAAAGATATCCCTTGCAGCCGCTGGTGAATCGTCGTAAAGTCACAATAATTTGACATAGATAGAGAGACAGATAAACAAATAGTCGCTCTTTAGACATTTTATTTCATACACCTATTGTAATATTTTTAACATTAAATACAATTCTTCTGGACTTCTTCTGTATCTATTGAAACAATGATGCTGACGTTTCGCCGGCCATTCTGCCGTCTTTTTCAGAGCTCGATCCGAGAACTGACTTCTTTAGAACAAGCACAGAAAAAGTCGGCAGAAGAATTGTACCTATAAGCTCTATAAATTGTGGAAGTTTCCTATGAAAATTTTTAACACTGTTTATTGAAAAGTTAGCAAATTAAAACAGTTTATGAACATACATACGTTTACAGGTAATAATCCATAAATATATTTTTAAATACTTTATGTGAGAGTTTTTGAAATTTTTTTACATCATTCAGCTATTTAAAAATATTGCCAACAATAAGATAATACGTATTACTAACCATTAAAAAATATAATTGCTGTAGCTAAATAAACAGTCACCTACTGCATGTATACACAACTATTTGTTAACAATCATTCAAGTGTTCGCTTTGTTTATAAGGCGCAGAAAAATACGTATTTTTTGGGGAGTTTTTTAACACAGTCTTAAATCGCAATATTTATGAGGAATCTGAAAAATGATACAGTCCTAATCAATTTCATTTGCAACGAGAACAGAACACTAAATTTTTAGTACAATTTCCACTTTTATTGGTTTTTATACTTGACACGTGTTTTGCTAAAACATTAACTTCATCCAAAAGTATGTGTATATGGTTTTCAGCTAGTGTCAACTCTCAGAAGATTCGTGTAAAATGTTTATGTCTGTTTGTTTATTACTTTGCGAGTTACAGCTGTGCTGCAGTGACGCTACTTTTGATTTTTGCAAAACGATGGAAGAAAAAGAATTTCGTGCGTTGATTAAACATTACTTTTTGATGGGATAAATACAGCCGGAACTCAAGAATGGCTCGAGAAGTATTATGGCACATCTGCTCGGTCGAAAGTTATTATATGTTGATGGTTTAGACCAGGGCTGTCAAGGTCATGCACAGTTCGAGCCAATTTCGGAGGTAACGCTAGACGTTAAGCGGCCGAGCCGCTGATCGCGGCTCGGCAGTGGTGGGGGCAGCGGGAGGCGTTACCTCCGAAATTGGCTCGAACTGTGCATCACCTTGACAGCCCTGGTTTAGACAACTTAAATGCGGTCGTACAAGCACCGATTATGCGCCACGTTCCGGACGTTCAAATTAGACAGTCACTCCAAAAAATACAAAAGAATCCACCATATTGTTCTGAATGATCGCATAATGAAAGTAAGAGAGATAGCTGACATTGTGAGGATACCAATAGAACACGTGAGGCAAATTTTGCATGAATATTTGCATATGAAAAAGTTATGAGCCCGATGGGTGCAGCGCACTCTCACGATTGACCAAAAACAGCAATGTGTCGAATAATCAGAAAGCTGTTGTGTCAATTCGTAACAATGGCATTCTGCAGAGTGACTGGAACCGCATGAAAGCCGATCGAAGCGTCCAAAAACACAAACATCAGCTGGAAAGATTTGGCAAGTATTTTTGGGCACGTGTATGGAATAATACTGTTCGACTATCTTCAGAAGGCGCGAATAATCACCGGAAATTATGTTGGTTTATTGGACCATTTAAATTGTAAAATCAAGAAAAAGATGCCGCATTTAGCGAAGAGAAAAGTGTTGTTTCACCAAGATAATGCACAAAATTATCATATTCAGATAAATTTTTGCAGTAAAGAACTGTTTCATAAAGTATCACATTTTTTAGTGTTCCGTAGGGAACACTTATAAGATGACTTCGGTGTCTGTCTGTCTGTCTGTTTTTCATAGAAAGTTGAAATTTGGTAATAATATAGGAATTGATGGCCTCATTAGAGCCGTGTAGTTTTGAAAGTTAAATTTTGACTTAAGGGGTTAGTTTTGGGGGGTGAAATCGGAAGTGAAAAAAAAAATTTTACTAGGTCATCGAGTGTGGTGTCAAATGAAAGGTTGTGAAAACACGAGTAAAAAATATATATATAATGTAATACTTGCGCGCACTTTTCTTTGTATTATTTTTAAAAAATCGCGAAAAATCGCTGTCCACCCGCCTTATTTCGAAAAGTACTTATCAAAAAATTTTGAAAAAATTCTGGAATATTCTCCATGGGGTGTAGAACGAAAATGATCACGAGTGCATTACCTTTAATAATTTATCTAGCATATAAAAAAAACAAAAAGTCACTGATCATTTTATACCTCCGTAACAATTTTTTTTTTTAAAGCAATCAACGTACGGAACACTAATTGCGCAAGTTTAACTTGTACTTGACCGGTTATTTTGAATTACACAGGGCAACAAAAAAATATTTTTGTTTTGGTGCCTGGGATTTTAGAGCTAATTTTAACTATATTTGGGACGCTAAATCTATACATGCAATCCGTTTTTCTCTATCAGCTCTACTTTTTTAGATACATCAACTTATCTACCAATGTGGTTTTTATTCAGTATATTCATTTATGAGAGTTCTAAAATTATTATATATTCATTAATGTAGGTACAATGGTTTTATTGTCAGTCTGTAATTGAGTAAATTCCAGGTAAATCTATAAATAGTGGAACCATTGCCTATCAGGTACCTGAACTGACCCTTTTAATCACCTAACTCGGGTAAGTCTCGTCAGTTTATGCGTTCTTACTAATGAGAGGAGATCGAATTCGGCGTGTTATTTTATGTTAAGAAAAGAGTGTTTTTGTGTTATTGAACAGAATTAAAATGAGTTCAGGTTCCAGTTCAAGAAGAAGTTGTGTAAATCAACCTGATGTGTTTTGCTATATATGCGGAGAATACATGTTTCAACAAAACAGACAAACTATTACTGACTTTGTAAAGTGAGCGTATCTTGGATACTTTGGAGTTAAGCTTGGTGATCAGGACAAAACGTGGGCCCCGCATCTCGTATGTAAAACTTGTACAGAGCATTTACGGCAGTGGACTCCCGGGAAAAGAAAATGTCTAAAATTCGGCGTACCAATGGTTTGGAGAGAACCAAAAAACCACTTCAATGATTGTTATTTCTGTTTAGTAAATACTAATGGAATCAATCGAAATAACCGCAGTAAGTGGACTTATCCCAATTTAGACTCGGCAATACGCCCTATCCCGCACTCAGATGAAATACCGATTCCAACATTTCATCAGCTACCACATATCTCTGATGACGAATATTTTCCCTCTGATCGCTCTTCTGATGCTAATAAAAGTTCTGATGCTAATGAAACTAACAGTGACTATGAGGGGACGTCATCAGTTCCTCAACGCTTCAATCAAAATGAATTAAATGATCTCACCAGGGATCTCAATTTATCGAAAAAAGCTTCTGAAGTACTGGCTTCTAGGTTGAACGACAAAAATTTACTGGAACAAGGAACCAAAATTACCTTTTACCGTACAAGAGAAAAAGATCTGCTACCATTCTTTTCTCAAGAAGACAATCTTGTATTTTGTCACGAAATTAGGGGACTCATGAAAGAAATGGGACTTTCTGAATATATTCCAGATGATTGGCGCCTATTTATTGACAGTTCAAAGCGAAGTTTAAAATGTGTCCTTCTACATAATGGGAATAAATATGGTTCAATACCACTAGCTCACTCAACTCAGAGAGAAAACATGGACGTTGGGGAAAAGAATGTCATTAACGACGCTTTGGTTGAAAGAGAAAAAATCATACTTCCTCCGTTACATATAAAGTTGGGCTTAATGAAGCAATTTGTAAAGGCTCTTGATAAGAATGGGTCTTGTTTTGCATATATAGGGGTAAAAAATGCATCAGTTGAGCACAGAAAAACTCAAAGCAGGGATATTTGACGGCCCACAAATAAGACAATTAATTAAGGATCCTGCCTTCATAAATTCAATGAATCAAGTTGAACGAGAAGCTTGGACATCATTTGTTTGCAGTTGTAGAAAATTTTCTAGGCAAACATAAAGCTCAAAACTATGTTGAAATGGTTAACAAGATGCTTAATAGTTTCAAATCCTTAGGGTGCAATATGAGTATTAAAATACACTATTTACACAGCCACTTAGACCGTTTTCCAGAAAATTTAGGAGACATGAGTGAGGAACAAGGTGAAAGATTTCACCAAGATATTAAAGTTATGGAGGACCGCTACCAAGGAAGATGGGACATGCACATGATGGCAGATTACTGCTGGAGTTTAAAAAGGGACTGTTTAAAAAAACATTCAAGAATGTCGCGGAAAGGAAGCTTTCCAAGTGTTGAGTGACTATTTCATTTCTTCAATGTTTTTTTTTGTTTGTAAGTACGACATAATATTGTATTTTGTATAACTAAAATAAAAATTTCGTATCTACTTTTGTTTACTACACTTACGGATTTGAGTTACAATAATGTAACTTATATTTCTCTAAAATTGTATATCTTAAAAATTTGAGCTCCTAGGTACAAATGAATACGTTATTTGAATTCAGGACATCAAATTGATATAGAATCAGCTCAAAAAACCTCGACACCAAAACAGCTGTTCCCCTTATCTTCGAATTCAAATATTCCTAATATGGGGTAAATATGCATTTTTCATATAATCGATATATGATCAGATATGATCATAATAAGTCAATTTATTTCAAAGTGTTCACGAATATTTAAAAAAATATATTCAGTTTGGTCGAAACGTAAGCCACGTCTCGATTTTTGTCCAAAAAATGCCTTATTTTTCCCACTGTGCGACATTGCTTGTATCGCATGGAAATTTGAAATTATGTTTCTCCTGATCTAAAGACTCTGAAAAAAAATTATTTCTTTTTGCTTGTCGAACATCATTCCTTAGTTGGTCGGTTCAGATATAACGGACTTGTATAAAAATTGCATGTCAATTTATGAAAACTACTATAATTACTAAAAAAACAATTTATTCTTGCAATGAGGGATACATCATTATCTCTTTTATTAGTCTTATTTGTCCATAAAAATGTTGCAACTCATCCGATACTGAAAAGGAAATTACAGTAATTTTCTCAAAATTGTTGCATCATACAAAATGGAGTAGATATTTTACATTTTTAATGGTCATCCATAGTCAGTCAAATCAGTTATTTAGAAATTAGTGGTTATCATGCATGACTCTTTAAACAAATTCTTAATTTTGCATCATATTTAGATAATGTCTATCATCAGAGAAGGACATTTACTTTTGTTAATGTTAATTTTGAATACTACTGACAGTACTAAAAAATAAATAGTAGTTTGAATCATGTAAATATGTATGTAGTGTATACATTAGGGTGACCGCAAAAAATCGATGTCGGAATTTTGTTCGTCTGGATCCCACAAAACGATTCCCCTTTCCAGATATTGAGATAGCCGAAATTTGAGCTCGATTAAACGACGTTAACCCGTGCCGCTCGTCGCTCAAAGTTTGAAAAAATCCAAATTTTTGGCCAAAAAGCTGACATATGGAACCATAACTCCAGAACGGTAAATAATAGAAACACGCTTAATATCTCAAAAGAAACCTACTGTTGTTCTTAAAAATTTTATATTCTATACATAATTGTTGTTATTTTAAGTCAAACCGAGTTACAACAGCCTTTAGCCCCAAAAACGTGACCTGGTACCAGTAGGAGCCAGTTTGGGAGTATTCTAAGAATTTTACGGGTTTTTACATAATGTGTCTCGGAATTAACATTTTTTTTTGTTAAAAAGTATTTTGGAACTCAATTTTCAAACATAAAGAGCCTTTTGTTCAAATTTAATCTTTTATTATATGGGGATTACCTGACTAGTTTACCAAGGAAAGACCCGTTTGACAGGTAAAAAGGAGGGTGAATCTAATTTCTATTTTAGGGATGGTGATTTTACTTCAGCGTACAACCGACCTTTCATTTATTGAGTTTAGTTTCTAAAGTGCCTTTGAGCTGGTTAGAACGAACAATTATCTAGTGAAGATATTTTAAGACACTGAAGAGGACAGCATCTACCAGGAACTTGAGAGCTTGGAGGAAATGGACATCCCTGAAGAAGCTGCAGAAGATCCAGGACCATCTGAGAGCAAAAGGATGAAAGTTTCATTTGCAAGGTGCGTTAAAGAGATTTTAAACATGAAATTGTCCATTTTATTAGATCGATGTAAGGTATCCGAAAGAAATGCCACGATAATTTTAATAGCTACTCTAGAAGCACTAAACCTTGACCCTCTTGAGTACAAAGTCTCGAAAACTTTATTACATGATAGAAGGCAATTGTTCAGAGAACAATATAATAAAAAAATTTTTGATAAAGTAAACATTCCTGAAAAAGAGCCCGTGGTTGTCCATTGGGACGGTAAACTTTTAATGTGAGCGAATAGCTATAGCTATTTCATATGGCGAAAAGGAACAGCTGCTGGGAGTTCCTGTAACAGCAAACAGCTCTGGAGAGGAGCAAGTCGTAGCCGTATATGAATGCCTACATGAATGGGGTCTTCTCAACACCGTCAAGGCGATGTGCTTCGACACTACAGCATCCAACACGGGAAGACTCAAAGGAGCATGCGTCATATTGGAGCAAATGTTAGGAAGAGAATTGTTATACCTAGCTTGCCGTCACCATATCTTGGAAATTCTGTTAAGAGGCGTATTCAACACAAAAATGGGATCAACCACTGGACCTCATCCAGACATTTTCAAGAGATTCCTCACTGCGTGGCCCAAAATAGACAAAGGAAAATACGACACAGGTATCAATGACAATCTAATACAAAAGCAGCTCACTCCAGAAGTAATTGCAAATGTTACTGCTGAATTCGAGACCAAATTAACTGAGAGCCACCCCAGAGATGACTACAAGCAGCTATTGCAGTTGGTTCTCGTATTTGTTGGATCACTAGACGGCAATGTTGTGGGTTTTAGAACTCCAGGAGCCATTCATCATGCTAGGTGGATGGCAAAGGCTATTTACGGCTTAAAAATGTTCATTTTTCGTCGTCAATTTAAGATGTCTAAAGAAGAAGAAAGTTCTGTGCGTGCCATTTCTGTTTTCCTAGTTAAATTTATTGTAAAGCTTGGTTCAATGCTCCAAAAGCGCATCTTGCACCAAAGCAAGATTTAGGTATTTTGCATAGTCTGTTAAAGAATGTGACAACGACATTGCAGAAATAGCCCTGACCAAATTTTCGAACCATTTGTGGTATTTGAATGCAAAGTTGGTGGGATTATCGTTTTTTGATCCCACCATTACAGACGATGAAAAGTTGTTAATGGCTAATAAATTGCTCAGTAGCACAGATGAACCATCACATCACGCTAGGGTTGTAAATCCAAAAATTAGGAAAGAAAACTTAAAAGAGATAGTTGATGGAGGATTGGTAAATTTACTTACCAAAGAAACGTTTACATTCTTTGACCAATTTAATATAAAAACAGATTTCCTAAGACAACATCCAAACACCTGGCCTCAAAATAATGACTTCCAAGAAGGATTGAAAAATTGTCAAAACATTAAAAGTAGTTAATGATATGGCTGAGCGTGGTGTTAAATTAATAACCGACTTTAACGACCTTCTGACAAAAGATGAAGACCAAAAGCAATATGTCCTGCAAGTTGTAAGTAAATGCCGAACATTATATCCTGACGTTTCAAAAACTACTTTAACAAAAGCTCTAGAATAGATTAGATAACTATGTAAAATTATCAACTCATGTAGGTACTACGTCTGTATCTTTTCTGTGTCTGTTTTGTATGTATTATATACCTAATTTTTATATTTTAAAATAAAAAATGTCATTAGACTTATCAGTATTACTTGTTTTTTTATTATATTTCTACTTTAAACTCAAAAATATACCAAAAAAAGCAAAATTTATCACTTAATAACAAAATATACGAAGTATGCTCCTAGTGGTACCAGGTCACGTTTTTGGGGCTAAAGGCTGTTGTAACTCGGTTTGACTTAAAATAACAACAATTATGTATAGAATATAAATTTTGAAGAACAACATTAGCTTTCTTTTGAGATATTAAGCGTGTTTCTATTATTTACCGTTCTGGAGTTATGGCTCCATATGTCAGCTTTTTGGCCAAAAATTTGGATTTTTTTCAAACTTTGAGCGACGAGCGGCACGGGTTAACGTCGTTTAATCGAGCTCAAATTTCGGTTATCTCAATATCTGGAAAGGGGAATCGTTTTGTGGGGTCCAGACGAACAAGATTCCGACATTTTTTTCCCCCTCTATGAGATCCGGTCACTCTAGTATACATGGTGTGTCTCTAAGTAAACAGGACTTTTTCAAAATAGCCAATATTAGTGGCGCCACCTATTGGATAGAATATGCTTTGGAAAGTTACATCTTTTACTGATATATATATATATTATATATATATATATATATATATATATATATATATATATATATAAATATATATATATATATATATATATATATATATATATATATATATATATATATATATATATATATATATATATATATATATAATTTTCATGATAATAGAGGTATATAAAAAAAATTTTTAAGTGAGACACGTGTTTTCTTAAGTTGTTTTTATGCTGAATCCGAAACTATTATAAAAAAAGACATCCATTGTGAGGTTTTTTCAGAAAACACACTTAAAGATGCCAGAAAACTATTAAATGGAAAAAAATAAATTCTAATAAATATTAATCTATTAATATTATTTCAGACATTCTAAAATGTTGTGAATCTACATTTATCGAGAGACAAGAGATTTCGAAATAACAAGCGGCCTAAAACAAGGATGTGTGCTGCCCTTTATTATTCGCAATAGTGCTAACGAGGCAGTGAAAAGCGCCAAGTAGAAAATGAGACCGATGATGCTGGGATACTGGAGAATGCTAAAAATCAAAATATCAGAACTATTTTTTGCGGACGATATGGCGATAATAGCAGATATAGAAGATCTTACTGCACAACCTAAACAATCTAAACGAGGAATTGAATAATATAAATATGAGAATAAATATACAGAAGACGAAATCTATGATAACACAGGGCAACAAAAAAATATTTTTGTTTTGGTGCCTGGGATTTTAGAGCTGATTTTAACTATATTTGGGACGCTAAATCTATACATGCAATCCGTTTTTCTCTATCAGCTCTACTTTTTTAGATACATCAACTTATCTACCAATGTGATTTTTATTCAGTATATTCATTTATGAGAGTTCTAAAATTATTATATATTCATTAATGTAGGTACAATGGTTTTATTGTCAGTCTGTAATTGAGTAAATTCCAGGTAAATCTATAAATAGTGGAACCATTGCCTATCAGGTACCTGAACTGACCCTTTTAATCACCTAACTCGGGTAAGTCTCGTCAGTTTGTGCGTCCTTACTAATGAGAGTAGATCGAATTCGGCGTGTTATTTTATGTTAAGAAAAGAGTGTTTTTGTGTTATTGAACAGAATTAAAATGGAGTTCAGTCAGTGAGTTCAGGTTCCAGTTCAAGAAGAAGTTGTGTAAATCAACCTGATGTGTTTTGCTATATATGCGGAGAATACATGTTTCAACAAAACAGACAAACTATTACTGACTTTGTAAAGCGAGCGTATCTTGGATACTTTGGAGTTAAGCTTGGTGATCAGGGCAAAACGTGGGCCGCGCATCTCGTATGTAAAACTTGTAGAGAGCATTTACGGCAGTGGACTACCGGGAAAAGAAAATGTCTAAAATTCGGCGTACCAATGATTTGGAGAGAACCAAAAAACCACTTCAATGATTGTTATTTCTGTTTAGTAAATACTAATGGAATCAATCGAAATAACCGCAGTAAGTGGACTTATCCCAATTTAGACTCGGCAATACGCCCTATCCCGCACTCAGATGAAATACCGATTCCAACATTTCATCAGCTACCACATATCTCTGATGACGAATATTTTCCCTCTGATCGCTCTTCTGATGCTAATAAAAGTTCTGATGCTAATGAAACTAACAGTGATTATGAGGGGACGTCATCAGTTCCTCAACGCTTCAATCAAAATGAATTAAATGATCTCACCAGGGATCTCAATTTATCGAAAAAAGCTTCTGAAGTACTGGCTTCTAGGTTGAACGACAAAAATTTACTGGAACAAGGAACCAAAATTACCTTTTACCGTACAAGAGAAAAAGATCTGCTACCATTCTTTTCTCAAGAAGACAATCTTGTATTTTGTCACGAAATTAGGGGACTCATGAAAGAAATGGGACTTTCTGAATATATTCCAGATAATTGGCGCCTATTTATTGACAGTTCAAAGCGAAGTTTAAAATGTGTCCTTCTACATAATGGGAATAAATATGGTTCAATACCACTAGCTCACTCAACGAAACTGAAAGAAGAATATAATACCATAGCTTTGGTCTTGCAGAAGATAAAGTATTACGAACATCAATGGATGATTTGTGTAGACTTAAAAATGGTAAACTTTCTTCTTGGGCAGCAAAGTGGTTACACGAAATATCCGTGTTTCTTGTGCCTCTGGGATAGTAGGGACAAAACACACCACTGGATTAGAAAGATTGGCCTCAGAGATAAAACATGGACGTTGGGGAAAAGAATGTCATTAACGACGCTTTGGTTGAAAGAGAAAAAATCATACTTCCTCCGTTACATATAAAGTTGGGCTTAATGAAGCAAGTAAAGGCTCTTGATAAGAATGGGTCTTGTTTTGCATATATAGGGGTAAAAATGCATCAGTTGAGCACAGAAAAACTCAAAGCAGGGATATTTGACGACCCACAAATAAGACAATTAATTAAGGATCCTGCCTTCATAAATTCAATGAATCAAGTTGAACGAGAAGCTTGGACATCATTTGTTGCAGTTGTAGAAAATTTTCTAGGCAAACATAAAGCTCAAAACTATGTTGAAATGGTTAACAAGATGCTTAATAGTTTCAAATCCTTAGGGTGCAATATGAGTATTAAAATACACTATTTACACAGCCACTTAGACCGTTTTCCAGAAAATTTAGGAGACATGAGTGAGGAACAAGGTGAAAGATTTCACCAAGATATTAAAGTTATGGAGGACCGCTACCAAGGAAGATGGGACATGCACATGATGGCAGATTACTGCTGGAGTTTAAAAAGGGACTGTTTAAAAAAACATTCAAGAATGTCGCGGAAAAGAAGCTTTCCAAGTGTTGAGTGACTACTTTTTCATTTTTTTTTGTTTGTAAATACGACATAATATTGTATTTTGTATAACTAAAATAAAAATTTCGTAACTACTTTTGTTTACTACACTTACGGATTTGAGTTACAATAATGTAACTTGTATTTCTCTAAAATTGTATATCTTAAAAATTTGAGCTCCTAGGTACAAATGAATACGTTATTTGAATTCAGGACATCAAATTGATATAGAATCAGCTCAAAAAACCTCGACACCAAAACAGGTGTTCCCCTGTGTAATAGGACAAGAGAATAAAAAACACGACATGATGGACTGAGTACAGAACAAGTAGAAGACTTCAAATATCTAGGATCCATAATAGAAGGAAACGGAAAATTGGAAAAAGCAAAAGTAGGAAGAATATACAATGGTCTAAGAAAAACATTCCTTGAGAAAAGAGAAATAACAACAGATATAAAGATTGAGGTAGTTAAAAAAATAGCAAACCCCACCTTATTATATAGTAGTGAAACATGGACCCTTACAAGCAAGGCCAGGGGTAGAATAAACGCAACGAAAATGAGATTCCTGAGGAAAATAGATGGAAAATCACAAAGGGGCAAAATCAGGAACGGAGTATGCAGAAACAAATTCAAAATAAAAAGGTAGTGAGGACCTAAATGGCGATGAACATATTGGTCAATTAAAATTCGTGATTAACGAAGAAAACATCGAACGCCTCCGGAAATTCTTCAAAAAAGAGCAGAAATCTTCGTTATGACACATGGAAATGGAATTAAATATGTTCAAAGCTTCAATATATTGCGTGGATAATTTTTAAATTTTCCACTTGCTTGACACCAGAGTGGTTTCACATCCCCCAAATATTAGAACATTGTTATAATTAAGCAATAAATTAAAAATCACTGATTAACCTCACTATCTAGTTAACTCTAAGCTATCCTAGCAGCATTAAAATAATCACGTATGAATAGGATGTAACTAATGAGATTTTCAGTTTACAACATGTTATTGTTCTTATTTATTGCAACACAATTTCCCTGATTTGTAAGAATAATAAAATTCGTCACAAGTTATCAAAAATTTCATTATCTTTTTATTTTTGCTACAAGTGGTTTATATGCCTAGTAAACGCATTAGGATATAAGGGGTGGGCCATTTAAAAGTTTAAATTTAAAAATGCAATAAAACAAAAACGGTTTGAAATTTTGCCAAATTTATTTTTTTTGTTGTGAAGTACAATTGTTCCGGTTAGAGATGGGATATTATTTCATTCATATGGCTGCCGCGGCTGGCCTCACAGTACCCCATTCGATCGGACCAATTTTCGAGCACTTTTTCGAGTGTATGGGGTCATATCTCGGCAATAGCATCACGAATGTGGGCCTTCAAATGCTCAATTGTCTCTGGTTTGTCGGCATAACACTTGTCTTTAACGGCGCCCCACAGAAAATAGTCCAACGGTGTCAAATCGCAGCTTCTTGGCGGCCAATTGACATCACCATTTCGGCTAATTAAACGGCCATCAAACGTTTGACGCAATAAATCGATTGTGGCATGAGATGTGTGGCAAGTTGCACCATCGTGTTGAAACCAAACATCGTTCACATCAATATCATGAAGAGCGGGCACAAAAAAATCGGTTATCATGGTGCGATAGGTGTCTCCATTGATCGTAATGGTTGCGCCGTCCACAGCTTCGATATTTTCGGGTGTACGCACTGTACGAGCACGCTCACGTCTTGGCGCATCAACAATGAAACCAGTTTCACGAACTTTAGCAATAAACTTGCGTATACCGGGCACTGTTGGTCCTTCTCTGCGACCAAATTTTGTACGACATTTTCGTGTAATTTCCGACCAATTGTCTTTCTTTTGGAAATAAATTTCCAATAAATCCCAACGTTGCTCAAGCGTAAATCGATTCATTTCGTTCAGTGGAGATAATATACTGAATTTTGTGACAGAATAGAATGACATAAGTATTGCCAGATTCGAAATAACCGGTGGTTCAAATTTAAACCGATAGATGGCCCACCCTTTATATATATATATATATATATATATATATATATATATATATATATATATATATATATATATATATATGATTATCGGGAATCGGTCTGGACTGTAAATAAAACTCTTTTCTTCTTTAAAACTCAATATTTCGTTATCGTTTGATAACTTCTTCAGGAGTAACTACAAAATTAATACACCTATATTAACACACTATTCTCTTTCGTCAAAGCATTAAAATATTGAAATATAAAACAAACAATTATGAAACAAACGAACAATCAATTAAAACACGTACGAAAATGCGAGTTTGTCCTGGAAACCAACATTCAACATCTCGATTTACTACAACAAACTGAGAGTAAATAGCCTCGGTACATATGCACTGCCGTGAATTCCAAACGAAACGGAAAAACAGCAACAGAAAAACGTCTTTAATTTACTTTATACTAAGAGGTGGCAAATATTTATTTGTTATTATTGCTGTAATTGTAAATGATTAATACCTATTAATTATGTTGCTATATATAATACTAAGTTGATTAGTGTCTGATTTATAGTTAATTGACTTTGGGTCCCTGTTGATATGGTACATTTCTTTAAAAAGTCTCCCTTTATAGTTGCTGTCATGAGCTAAGATTTTTTACGTTGTTATAGTCAAAATTATGACCCGTTTTCAAATTATGTTGCACCACAGCACACGTATTCTTTCCCAATCGGGAGTCACTCCTGTGCTGTGTGAGTCTCTGTTTCAACCACTGACCTGTCTGCCCAATATAACAGGCTTCACATTGTAAACAAGATAATCTATAAACTACAGAGTTATTATATAGAATAGGTGTTCTATCCTTTATTTTTGAAAACAGGTCAGAACCTCGTATGCTGTTATATCTCGCAATTTTTATCTTTGGAAAATCTCTGAATAAGGCGACAATTGAGTTTGTGATTGGCTTTATAAATTGTAGCTTCCTGTATATCCTATGCTGCGTAGGCGTCTCATCAGTAGGGGCATCAACACTATCCGAATTATAAATTAATTTTCGTAAAAATGTGTTTAGGGTAGGCATTGTTAACAAAAAATGTTATATAGCTCGTCTAGGTTTCTTTTCGAAACCTATCATCACTGATGCGTATGACCCTGTTTTTCATTGCTATTACGGTGTTAAATTTTTGATTTTTTGGGTGATTTGAGAAATAATTAATGAATCTGCCTGACGCTGTGGGTTTTTTATACCAGTCAAGTATAATACTGTTGTCACTCGTTCTTATTACTTTAGTGTCCAAAAAAGGAACACTGAAGTCCTGTTCTATTTCGATAGTGAATTGTATATGTGTGTTGAATGCATTAAAATGGTTTAAAATGATTTCTGTATTACCCTTGGGTACAGCGCAAATCAGATCATCAACATACTTGTACAAAAAGGGTAGGTTGAATGGTAATTGAGGAACCACCGTTTCCAAAAGATGGTCCAACACCACCTTGGCCAAAACTGGACTGATAGGAGACCCCATTGGAGTTCCAAAAATTTGTTTGAAAAATTTTTGGTTGAAACTAAAATATGTGTTGTTGAAGATGAATTTAATGAGAATCAAGAAATTATGCTTTGAAATCATGGTTTTCGTTTGAATCAGTTCCCACTTTTTTTCCAGAATAGTTAGGATTAAGTCTAGAGGTATATTTGTAAACAACGATACTACATCCAAAGATATTAATACATACTCTTCTGGTAATGTCACTCCCTTTATTTTGTTGACAAACGAGAAGGTGTCTCTAACATTGTAATCCTTGTCATCCTCAAAAGCAACACTCAAAATTTTAGCTAAGTATTTTGATAGATTGTATGTCGTTGAATTCACTGAACTTATAATTGGTCTCAGAGGAGTGTTTGTTTTGTGAATTTTGGGTAAACAGTAGAGTTTGGGAAATGTGGAATTGTAAATTACTAACTTCTTGTACAGTTGTTCATCTATTTCGCCTTTGTTCTTTAAAAATTTTATTAAATCATTAAAGCTTGTTTGTATAGTACTGGTAGGGTCTTTAGATAGTGAAGTGTATGTAGTCTCGTCTTGTAGTAAAGTTTCAGTCTTATGAATATACTCATTTTTGTCCATTGCAACAGTGCACCCCCCCCTGTCCGATTGAAGAATGTAAATCTCCGGATGAGATCTTAGGAATTCTTTTGATTTTTTGAAGATACGAATAAGCCAATGGGGTTTCTCAAATTTTGATTTATAAAAGAAGTTAGTTACTAAATTAGTTGCTCTCGCTCTGAGAATATCCTTAGAATTCTCTGGGGTGTCATCAATTATATTTTCAATCTCCGCCAATAGACTGCCAACGTTAATATCTTTATACGTACCCGGTACACCAAATTTGGGACCCAGTGAAAGAAAGTCAGAAACATCTTTAGGGATTTCAACTTTAGATATGTTTTTGAACCACTTTGTATTGTTTTTAAATAATTGTTGGTCATTAGTGTTGTTGTTCATTAACTTTTGAAATTTCTGTAAATTCTTTTGTTTGATCTTGTTAAACCGGAAGTTGAATTTTTGCTTAACTCTCTTTTCATATTCATTAAATATATGTGGAGGCAAATAGCTTTGTAATTTTAATCGAATGTCCGTCAACCTCCGCTGTGCAATCGAGATGCTGTTACAAGTCAGTTTTACTTCAAAAGACAAAGTTTTTTTACTTAAACTATTAATAAAATTATCTACCTGGGTTGTACTGCCGTTTGTAAACAACATACTTTCAAGGTTCTTCATGCCATTGTTGAGATGTGCAGGGACAACTTCAGAAGATCGGCAACGTAACAAAAATATCCTTCGGTTCACATTGCTTGCCAACTTCAACTGTGTTTTGAGATACTGTTTCATTAGTCTTGTAGTTTGGATGTTATAATTTTTTGTGATGTCTTGATAAAAACCCATTATAAATGTAAGATTTGGTGATATGCTATCGACCGTGCATCAATCTGATATATATATATATATATATATATATATATATATATATATATATATATATATATATATATATATATATATATATATATATATATATGATTATCGGGAATCGGTCTGGACTGTAATTTTTTGTGATGTCTTGATAAAAACCCATTATAAATGTAAGATTTGGTGATATGCTATCGACCGTGCATCAATCTGATATATATATATATATATATATATATATATATATATATATATATATATATATATATATATATATATATATATGATTATCGGGAATCGGTCTGGACTGTAAATAAAACTCTTTTCTTCTTTAAAACTCAATATTTCGTTATCGTTTGATAACTTCTTCAGGAGTAACTACAAAATTAATACACCTATATTAACACACTATTCTCTTTCGTCAAAGCATTAAAAATATTGGTTTCCAGGACAAACTCGCATTTTCGTACGTGTTTTAATTGATTGTTCGTTTGTTTCATAATTGTTTGTTTTATATTTCAATATTTTAATGCTTTGACGAAAGAGAATAGTGTGTTAATATAGGTGTATTAATTTTGTAGTTACTCCTGAAGAAGTTATCAAACGATAACGAAATATTGAGTTTTAAAGAAGAAAAGAGTTTTATTTACAGTCCAGACCGATTCCCCGATAATCATATATATATATATATATATATATATATATTATATATATATATATATATATATATATATCAGATTGATGCACGGTCGATAGCATATCACCAAATCTTATATATATATATATATATATATATATATATATATATATATATATATATATATATATATATATATATATATATATATATATATATATATATATATATATATCTGAGACTTTCACGGATGGTGGAATGTAATACATAAAAATTCCGGTTTCAAACCGTTCGTCTACTTATGAAGTTGCATGACGTTTCGCCAAAAATCTTATTTGGTATTTTCAAGTACCCTTGCTGCTGCAGCTACTCGATACCGTGATCTTGCTGCTGCTGACCTGAGCAACAGCGAGATCACAGTAGCATATTGAATTCTTTGTCCCATTTCTTGTCTTTCATTTTGGGCAAAAATAATTTTTAAATATTTAAATCGATCTACCTGTTGTACATGACAATCTTCATGAACATAATTCAAATCTAATTTCTAAGTATATCACTGGGTGTTCGGTTTTTTGAGTGCTAACTTGAAGACTCCATTACTTGTACTCCCTATACAGCCTTGTTAACATAACTTATAAGTTAGTAGCGCTGCGCAGTAACAACTATCTAATCATTAATGAAATTAGGGGTAAATAAATGATGATTTAGTATTGAAATATCGATTCTAAGAAAGCTGCGCTTCCATCTCTGTAGCAACACGTGGCATGTCCTGGTTAATAGACGGAACAAACGGGTTGTTCATTATCTCTGGATCTACTGTACATCTAATATAAACGATAAACTCCCTCATTGTGTTCATCCTGTAAGCCACTATGTATTTTTCTACTTATCTTTAATCGGCCCTAAATACATATACTGAGTATAGCATCTGTTCTTTGGTGTTTTTTTTTCTCACAAACTACCATAGCAAACAAAATTCAACTGAAGTATTTTTGAGTATATCCTGCTAGTGTAAAACAACCATTTGTTACATTTTCCTAACTCTTATTGTACAAATTAAAAGGTAATGATGCTATCAAGTAGTAGGAAATCATTCCCGAAAACTGGTGCTCTTTTTTTTTGAACTTTTATCACTAGGAAACGTACGAAATAGGATGACTCTGTATACATATAAGAAAACAGAAAAGGCAACACCATTATTTATGTTATTAATGTTATTACCTAATTAGGAAAGCTTAGATGTAACGCCAAATAAACATGACATAAGAGGGCTTAATTTAAAATTTAATTTTCTCAAACATAAATGCATTGCAAATATGCGGTTTTAAAATAAACACTAAATTTGACCGTCTCACACTAAAGAACACGATCAATTTTGTGGCGAATTATTAATAAAAAAAAATTAGAAGTTTACCTTGTTTATATAATCAAAAAAAAAATTTAATGATTATAAAGCTGCAATACTCATTTTTAAAATTGTAACAAATAAATTTCTCTGCCAACGTATATTAAAAAATAAAATTCAAATGTGGATGATACAGATAAATAACCGGTCAAGTGCAAATTGAACTTGCGCAATTAGTGTTCCGTACGTTGATTGCTTTTAAAATATAAAATGTTGTAACGGAAGTATAAAATGATCAGTGACTTGAAAAAATACACCCCAAATGAGTTTTCAACAAAGTTTATTTCCAATCTTTACTGAAAATTGATGACCTTGAAATTTCTGTTTTTTTTTATATACCAGATAAATTATTACAGGTAAGGCACTCGTGATAATTTTCGTTCAATCTACACCCCGTGGAGAATATGCCAGATTTTTTTCAAAATTTTTTGATAAGTACTTTATTCGCGATTTTTTAAAAATAATACAAAGAATTTGTATATATTTTACTCGTGTTTTCACAAGCTTTCATTTCACCCCCCAAAACTAACTCCTTAAGTCAAAATTTAACTTTCAAAACTACATGGTTCTGATGAGGCCATCCATTCCTATATTATTACCAAATTTCAACTTTCTATGACAAATAGTTTCGGAGAAAATCGGGTGTGACAGACGGGCAGACAGACATACAGACACCGAAGTGATCTTATAAATGTTCCGTACGGAATACTAAAAATTGTCAGATATACCAAAAAACTTCTCGATATGTAAATAAAAATATTTTTTTTTATGATTTATGGCTAGATTATTATTTTTACGATTTTTAATATTATTTATTAGGACGTTGGAAATTAAAAAACCGGTCAAGTCCAAGTTAAACTTGCACAATTAGTGTTCCGTACGTTGATTGTTTTTAAAATAAAAATTTTTGTTAGGGTGGTATAAAATGATCAGTGACTTCACAAAACACACCCCAAATGAGTTTTCAACAAAGTTTGTTTCCAATCTTTATTGAAAAACTGGTGACCTTGAAATTTTGTTTTTTTTTTTATATACCAAATAAATTATTAAAGGTAATGCACTCGTGATAACTTTCGTTCAATCTATACCCCGTGGAGAATATTCCAGAATATTTTCAAAATTTTTTGATCATTACTTTTCGAGATAAGGTAGGGGACAGCGATTTTTCGTGATTTTTTAAAAGTAATACGAAGAAAGTGTGCGCAAGTATTACATTATATATATATTTTTTACTCGTGTTTTCACAAGCTTTCATTTGACACCACACTCGATGACCTAGTAAAAAATTTTTTTTTTCACTTCCGATTTCACCCCTCAAAACGAACCCCTTAAGTCAAAATTTATGTTACGGTGGTATAAAATGATTAGTGACTTCACAAAATACACCCCAAATTAGTTTTCAACAAAGTTTGCTTCCAACTTTACTGAAATCTGATGACCTTGAAATTTTTGTTTTTTTTTTAAATACCAGATAAATTATTAAAGGTAATGCACTCGTGATAATTTTCGTTCAATCTACCCCCCGTGGAGAATATCCCAGGATTTTTTCAAAATTTTTTGATAAGTACTTTTCGAGATAAGGTGCGGGGACAGCGATTTTTCGCGATTTTTTGAAAATAATACAAAGAAAAGTGCGCGCAAGTATTACATTATTATATATATTTTTACTCGTGTTTTCACAACCTTTCATTTGATACCACACTCGATGACCTAGTAAAAAAAATTTTTTTCACTTCCGATTTCACCCCCCAAAATTAACCCCTCAAGTCAAAATTTAACTTTCAAAACTACATGGCTCTGATGAGGCCATCAATTCCTATATTATTACCAAATTTCAAGTTTCTATGACAAATAGTTTCGGAGAAAATCGGGTGTGACAGACAGACATACAGACACCGAAGTGATCTTATAAGTGTTCCGTACGGAATACTAAAAAGTATATTTTTTGGTAAGGCATTATCCATAGCTGTTCCTTCTTTCTGAATAGAAAATTTTATGCTTATCACCTTTCATAGCCAATTTATTCATGAGTAAGTTTGAAACCGAAGCCAGTCAAGAATTTGTGTATTTCCCAAGGGTTGGTATAGGTATGTCGATGATGTTTTCGCGATACAAAGAAAGCAAATATAGGTGATTTTGTTTCCAAATTAAATAGCAGATCTGATTCCATTAAATTTACTTACGAAATTGAGAATAAAGGGCAACTGCCATTTTTAGATATTTTAATTATTAAAATTAATAATAGCTTAGTAACATATAGATATATTCCTAGCGATTCATTTCATTGCAAACAATATAAATTAGCCGCATTACATTTTTCATTTCATCGTTTGGGCACTTTTCCTCTGAATAGAGTAAACTTCGATAATGAAATGAATCGCATTAGGAATATAACTAGAGTTATATTCCTAATACGACGTTATATGACGATGACGTAATAAACAAGTTAACAAATAACGACGTTATATGACGATGACGTAATAAACAAGTTAACAAATAGACATAAGTTCAGGTTAAGGCTTGACTCATACTACGAGGCCGCTCTCGATACGCTCCCGGTTCGCTCTCGGTTCGATAAAATATATTTTACAGAAGAAACAATGAGTGTATTTCACACTACCACTATCGCTCAGATTTCGATCTCATAACGCTCCAATATCGATACATTTCAAATAATATTTTTATCGGAGCTAGATCGGACCTATCATGGCTCGTCACGGTAGTATGAATATGTTGTCGATCCCGCTCCATCCCGTCCCGCTTAGTTGTGTATTATGGTAGACAATAAATGTGTGTAAGGTGAAAAATTAATAAAAATTAAAACACGTTAATAAATAATGACGAGTGAAAAATTGTAGAAGATCATTTCAAACGTCCCAGAATCCATTCTAAAATACTTTATAAACTTTTCTTCGTCGTCAATTAGATGACGGTACCGTGTATCATCTTTACCTTCATTTTTTCGAGCCTTTAAACTTGAATGTACCCATATTCTTCTTCTCGGTTTCTTCCGTATTTCGATGATTTTTGAATCATTTTCTAAAAGAATAGCTATGATTGCTAATTCTTCAATTGAAAAGTTAAATGACATTATATATGCACTTTTCTTAACTACTCCGATCTGACTTGAATTGTTGACGAAGACAAACTGAAGCCAGATCTATATCGGAGCAGTAGTGTGGATATGAGAAAATTTTATCGAACCGAGAGCGGAGCGAGAGCGTATCGAGAGCGGCCTCATAGTGTGAATCAAGTCTAAATATTCAGAATTCCACCTTTTTTACACGTGAAGTAAATAAGACCAAGTAGGTCTCCATACCATATAATCCGAAATTTAATCAGGTAGGCCTCACCTTAGTCTATAAGTCATCAGACAATTTGAGGAATAACTTAGGAAATCCCAAAGACAAGATTTCTAATTGGGACAAAAATGGAATTTATAAAATTAGTTGTAATGATTGCGACAAAAAGTATATTTTGCAAAATAAAAGGTCAATTAAAACACGGTTGAAAGAACAGTTAGTACATTTAAAATATAGTAGAATAGAAAAATGTAGCATTGCAAAACATGCCCTTGAAACTGATCATAGTGTAACATTAGATAATAATCTAAGATTAATTCAAAATATATCTAATAGGAGATTGTTGAACGCATACGAAAGTATGGAAATTATAAAATGTAAAAGTAGTTTAATTGAAAACAGAGGGCCTATTCCTTATAGTCCCCTCTACTGGCTATTTGACCGGAAATAATGGCCTCGCCTATGCCATTAGTCCGGCCTGAGTAATTCAGATGTTAGTACAAATAGGGTAGATTTGTAGTTTAGCTTTAGTCAGTCATCGCTCCTGATAAAGCTAATATGGTTAGCGAAACGCGCGTCGAGTGCAAAAATAAAATGTTTGGTGTAGTGGTGATATATACTAAGTAGTCTCCATATGTAAATAAAAAATTTGTGTGATTTGTGGCTACACTATTATTTTTGCGATATTTAATATTATTTATTAGGAAGTTAGAAGTTAAAAAAATATGTTTTTTTTTCGTCTAAAAACAATCGAATATAGTAGAATCTCGGAGGGTTATTTTTTAACGAATAAAATACTTTCTGTTAACAGGGAAAATAAATACAATAATTTACTTGCTGTTTCATAAGTATATTTCAGCCAATTTAACCGTTTGTATTTCCAAAACTTATCGTATATTTAACTCAATATTGTTTAAGATTCTGTGCAATCAGATCTCAACGCTTTCTATACAGTATTTCTGTTAAAATTGGAAGTAATGAAAAAACAAGAACACATAAGAATAAGTATATCATGACATGCACCAATACCTCAATCAACAACCACGAAAAATTCTCATAATACTATTAAAAAGATGCAATGATCCCCACCCCTTTCAATTTCTTCTCACGTTAAAAATGAAAACTAAAGAAAAAAATGTAATGTTTCAATTTGTTGACTAAAAGAACTCCGAAAAATATCTATAACAAGACAAATACGAAATCACTCTTCGATCCCCTTTCTCCATCCCTTTGGCACCTAATTTGTTATAAATGATTATACTTCAGATTTGCTCATTCTCTCATCCAAAAATCCTGGAACATTTATTATAGTACTATTGAAATTATACAAGATTCTCCCATCTTTTTCACGTCCTCCCCCAATTAAAATTGATAGTAATGAAAAAATAACTTAATTTTCATATTCATACAGCCGACGAACCCTGAAAGGGGCATATATACTTTTTTTTTTTTTTTTTTTTTTTTTTTTTTTTTTTTTTTTTTTTTGCACGATATATATGAATCAACCCGTTTAACCCTCTACCTCATACCATTAACCAATCCATTATATATTTTAGAATAAATCATCATCATCATCATTAGCTTATTCCAACCACAGTAGGATGTAAGCCTCCCCAAGTTGTTTCCAATGAGCTTTGTTGTTTGCTTTTTGCATCCAATCGTCCTGCTAATCATTTTTGTCCGTCGATCTTGTCTGTGGTCCACCTCTGCATCTTTTGTGTTCTCTAGGCCTCCATTCGACTATACGCCATGTTCATCTGTTGTCATTCAGCCTTGCGATATGGCCCGCCCAATTCCATCTTAATATACATATTCGTTGTATTACATCTGTCGCGTTTTATCTTCTTCGTATTTCGATGTTAGGAATACGATCTTGGAGTCTAATTCTCTCCGTTGCTCTTTGGGTTACCTCGAGTTTATCTACTATACTTGTATTTAAGGCTCGCGTTTCAGTGCCATATGTTAATACCGGCAGTACAGGGTGAGTCAACGATAGAGTAAAGTTCATTATCTCATTTGTTTTAGGGAATGTTAAGGTGCACAGTTTAAACTTATTTTTGAGTGTGGCCGACATAATATATGTTTTTTTAAATTGAACACCCTATTTTCTAATTTATTTTTAAATCCTAAACCTAGTAGTTTTTCTAATATTTCAATTTAAAAAAAAAAAATACTAATTTTCAGTTTTGTAAAAAATTGTCAGTAACGCCATTGTTTCTAAAGGTAGAAAACTCATAATTGGTACGAGCGTTCTATAGAGATGAAAAAAAAGATATATGTAAAGAAATTTAAGTTAGATGTTACAGGGTGTTCAAAATAAATTTTTGCATTTCGACTATTTTAAATTGAAAAATCTCAAATTTTTTAAATGACACACTCTTCATATTAATATTTTTCCTGATAGATTTTATAAAACTCTACAACTTTTATTAAGTATGTCATATACCTATTTCTAATAATTTTCGATTTATTTTGAATTTTTCAATTTTTACCCTTGTTTTTAATACACTTACGCTATAACATCATAGCTGCCAAGACAAAACAAAAATGTAGGTATTGTTAAATTTTGACATGTCTATTAAGGAAGTAAAAATAGTTTAATTTGTTTTAATAAGTGACGGATAAAGGTAACAGTAATGGATTTTCCCAAAAATGAATTAATTGATATGGTTTATATATTGGGCGAGGCGGGAAAAAATTGTCTTTTGGCAGTAAGGCTTTACAGAGTACCCTAATAGACGTATACAATCTAGAAAATATTCTCAGTGTTTAATGGAACGGTGTGATGGTAGTGGTAGCGTTGAGTATACAAAACGGAAAGTAGTAAATCAGAATGCTACCAATGACGAAAAAGAAATGGAGATTTTACTATATGTTGAAGATAATCCCCAGGTCAGCAGCCGTCAACTAGCTGACTTATATGACACATCCCAAACAACGGCTAATCGCACTACGAGAAAATACAAGTATCATCCCTTTTATATGGAACTACGCCAAGAACTTCAAGATCGTGATTTTGAACGACGAGTAAACTCTTGTACCACCTAGAATGGAGCAATAGAGGCCGATCCAAATTTTTTATCCAAAATAATGTTTTCTGATGAAGCTACTTTTCGAAGTAATGGAGCAGTTAATAGTCATAACATGCATTATGTTATGACTATTTAATCCATTTTAGGTCCGGGAAGTTCAAAACCATAACCATTGATCGCTTAATGTATCGTGTGGAATATTATATTTTCGACTTATTGGTCCATATTTTTTCAGCGAACCGCTTAACGGACCTAGATATTCCAATTTTTTGCAAAACGAATTACCCCAGCTTCTTGAAGAAGTTGACAACTTTGAAAGGGAACAAATGTGGATTCAATAAGATGGAGCTCCTGCTCATTACCACCGGGAAATTCGGGAATTTTTAAACGATGGTTACCCACAAAAATGGACCGGTAGAGATGGATTCATTTAGTGGCCCCCTCGATCATGTTGACTTAATACCTTTAGACTTCTTTTTGTGGGGCTACATTAAAGATCGTGTTTTTGTGAATCCCCCTACAACACCAGTAGATATGGAAAATAGGATACGGGATGCGTGCAGAACAATAACGCCCTTTATGCTAAGGAAAGTGAAGGAAAATATAGTAAAACGACTAAACATGTGTATTCAAGTAGACGGGCATATTTTTAAACATTTATTACATCATAATAATTAATCATTAGATAAGATAAACTATATTAAAATTATTATTAACTATTTGTTTATGTTTTCACAATAGCGAAAGGGTATTAAAAACAAGGGTAACAATTGGGAAATTCAAAATAAATCGAAAACTATTAGAAATAGGTATACGATATATTTAATAAAAGTTGTAAAGTTTTATCAAATCTATCAGAAAAAATAATAATATACAGGGAGTGCCATTTAAATAATTTGAGATTTTTCAATTTAAAACAGTCGAAAAGTATAAATTTATTTTGAACACCCTGTATCATCTAACTCAAATTTCTTTATATATATCTTTTCTATAGAACGCTCGTACCAATTATGAGTATTCCACCTTCAGAAACAATGGCGTTACTGGTAATTTTTTGTAAAACTGAAAACTAGTATTTTTTTTAAAAAATTAGAAAAACTACTAGGTTTAGGTATATAACATTATTAATAAAAAAGTTATAAAATTTTACGCAGAATTTAAAAATAAATTAGAAAATAGGATGTTCCGTTTAAAAAAATATATGTTATATCGGCTACACTTTTTTGAAGTACCCTGTATACTGAAAAATAATTTTAAACTGTGCACCTTAACATTTCCTAAAACTAATGTATTTAACATTTTTTCGTCATTCCCGAAACAAATGAGATAATGAACTTTACTTTATCATTGACTCACCCTGTACGTATTGATCGAATACTCTGGCCTTTATTGTATTTGGGATGTCTAATTTAACGTTTCTGAACACAGGCCAAGCTAACGAGATTCTTCTATCCAAGTCGGCCTTTAATTTTTGATATTTCGATTTTTTTGTCCTAAATATAGGAATGTTTGTACTTTTCCTATTGTTTCACCTTCTATTAATAGTTCCTGGCTGTGTTCTTCACTTTCGTTGTCCAAATACTTGGTTTTGGTGAAGTTTATTTTTAAACCTATTTCTCGAGTCTTATTATCTAATTCCATCAGCATTTCTTGTAATTCTTCCCTTGTGTTGGCGATCAGAGTGATATCATCTGCGAACCTCAAGTGATTTAATCGTTCACCATCCATTAGTATTCCTTTATTTTCCCACTTTAGCGATTTGAACATGTCTTCTAGAGTCAAAGTGAACAGCTTTGGGGATATCGAGTCGCCTTGTGTAATTCCTCTTTTAATTTTGACTTTATTTGTTTTTTTCTCAAGCACTATTTGTGATGTGGCACCCTTATATATGTATTCAAAAAGAGTTGTGTACCTTTCATCGCCTCTGCTGTTACTTAAGGTGTTAAGAACTACCCATATCTCTACCTAATCAAATGTTTTTTCGTAATCAACCACTGCTATCCACAAGGTGACCTTATATTCATTTGTCATCCACTAGTAATTTAATTGTTTGAAGCTGCATTCCCCGTCTAAATCCCGCTTGTTCACGTGGTTGATATATACATATATATATATATATATATATATATATATATATATATATATATATATATATATATATATATATCAATCGGTTTTATAACGTCTTCCGATGCCTAATTTCCACTCCTCCCGGTTTCTCCATCCCTACTCCTCCAGATCTCTCTCTAGTACTTCCTTGTTGATTCCTGCTCTCCAGCTCTGGCGTGGTCTTCCTCGCTTTCTTTTTCCATGAGGGTTCCAATTTAAGATCTTTTTAGGTAGTCGATCTTGTGACATTCTCTGTACATGTCCGTACCATACCAACTGTTGGGTTCTGATTTCGTCCACTATATCGTGCTTTATTTCTAAAGTTCGTCTTATCGTGTCATTTGGTATGCGGTATTTTCTGGATTTTCCGGCTGCTCGTTTCCAGAAATCCATTTCTGTAGCTTTTAGTATTTTTTCTTTTCTTTCCTTCAATGGCCACACCTGGGAGCTGTAAGTTATTATACTTTTCACTATTGAGTTCTAAATTCTCTTCTTATTTTCAATGGTTATGTTTTTGTCCCATAGTACTATTAAGCATTGCAATCGCTTTTCTTCCTTGGATATTCCTCTCGAATATTGCTTCTTCCAGTGTTCCGTCCCTAGATATTCTCGTTCCCAAATACTTATAACTGGGACAGTGTTTGATGGTGTGGCCTGTGGCCAGTTTCAAGTCCTGCTGTTGTCCTCCGACGCACATGTACTCGGTCTTTTTAATATTGACTTCTAGGCCCCATTTTTCATATTCCTCCATAAGTTTTCGTGTCATGTATTCCATATCATCGATGTCCTGAGCGACTACTACCTGGTCGTCTGCGAATGACAGCGTGTACAATGTAGTATCGTCATCCAGTGGTAATCCCATACTGCTGCATTTCCTTTTCCAGTTCTTCAGTGCACTCTCCAAATAGATTTTAAATAGTGTTGGGGATATACAGCAGCCCTGTTTGAGACCCTTTGTGACCTGGAACTCTGTTGTTATACCATATTTGGTTTTCACACTACTTCTTGCGTCTTGGTATAAGGATTTTACGGCTTTAATTATTTCGGTGCTTACATTACTCTGTTGTAGTGTTTCCCACAATCTCATTAGGGGCACGCTGTCGTAGGCCTTTTTTAAATCAACAAACAAGACATGGACTTCCTGATCAAATGCGGTTTTCTTTTCTAGGATTTGTGTCAGTGAGAAGAGATGGTCTATTGTGGATCTTCCTGCTCTAAAGCCTGCCTGTTCTTTACAAAGCTTCTACGTCCGCGTATTCCGTTTCTATTCTATTTTTAGGTATTTTTCCGTATATTCCGCTAATAGATCCTGTAACCGTTATTCCCCTATAGTTATCGCAATTATTTTTGTCTCCTTTCTTATGAATTGTTGATATGTATGATATTTTCCATTCCTCAGGTACTTCTGATGTGTTAATGCATCTTTGGAATAAGTTCCTCAAAGCGCTATATAGCTTTTCAGTTCCGTATTTTACTATCTCTCCTGGGATGTTTCCTGGTCCTGGAGCTCTACCATTTTTTAGCGTTTTACATACTTGTTTAACTTCTGATGTAGTTATCCTTATTGGGGATCCTCGTATAACTATATTTGGGTTTCCATGTTGGGTACTTTTGAACTCTGGTCTATCTTCTGTTAGCATATTTGTAAAATATTGGTTCCATTTTTCTGGTGTTATTGGTGAGAAGATTTCTCTTTTCCGTTCTGTTCACATATTTTTAAGAAGTCTCCAGCTTTCTGTGCTTTTTCTTCCTCCTATGTAAGTGTTGAGACTTGAGCATATCTTTTCCCATTGGTTGTTTTCTTTTTGTCACTAATCATTTTGCGTATTCCAGCTTGGGATTCTTTGTATTTTACTTTGTCGTTTGTTGTGTCGTGGTTGATAACTGTCTAATTAAATTTATATAAAAACAACACTATGTTTTAATTTCCAATATATTTAAAGTCACTTGACAATTGTTTCACCATACAATGGCTTCTTCAGAAGTAAATAAGAAAGAAAAATATTTAGTGGTTAAATAAACTATCCTTATTACCTAAGATTATGCTAATCATTTTATTATATTATTTACAGACAGAATTATTTTAAGAATGCAAATCTATGGTACTATTTCCGAGAACTAATAAAGATTAAGTAAGGGTGAATGGTTTAAGTCTACCTGTTCGTTTAATAATTGATTGGAGTTTTTCCGTTTGTTAATTTCAAGACATTCAAGCAAATTTAATTTTTTAGATTTATTTTCTACATGTAGGATTTTTAACGTAACATCAAAATTATGAGATTCGTTTATTATATGCGTTGCGTAATGTGAATTGTTCTTATTTTTTAAATAACTATGTTTATGATCTTTAATGCGAGTTTCAAAAGATCTACCAGTTTGTCCTACGTAGGTTTTTAGTACAAGATCCACAATTTAATAAGTAAACTCCTGATTTTAAGGAATTCTTAGATTTGGTTTTGTTATTCAAAATTATACTCCCTAAGGAATTACTGGTTTTGAATGCTATTTTATTGTTCTTTTTTATTAAATGTTTGGAAATTGTTCTAGTTATTTTCCCTGTGTATGTGAGTGTACTAAATTTTCCTTTTTTGTCATTAATTGTGGGATAAATTAGAGAGATTGCTTGTTTAAATGATTCTTTATTCAAAATATTATCTATAATGTTGGGGTCATATCCATTATTAATTGCTATTTGTTTGATTATGTTGAATTCTTTGTTAAAATTAGTTTTAGTCATGGGGATATGTAACAATCTATGTATGAAAGAGTTAAAAGCTGCCATTTTGTGAGGATACGGGTGGGATGAGCTATTGTGTATGACTGTGTCAGTATGTGAAGGTTTGTGAAAAATCGAGAAATCGTGTTTATTGTTCACTTTTGATATAGATATGTCTAAGAAATTTATAGAGTTATTGGTTTCTAATTCTATGGTAAATTTAATATTAGGATGCAAATTATTTAGGAAGTTAAGGAGGATTGTTAGCTGTCTATCTGTTCCCGTGAAACAGGAAATGATATCGTCAACATATCTATACCAGTAAACCATATTTTTGCTTATCGCGTTTTGATGAATTTTTAGTTCTAGATAATCCATGAAAATTTCCGCTAGTAACGGACTTAAAGGATTACCCATTATTAGACCTTCTTTAGATGTATAAAAGTTGTCGTTGAATTCAAAATAGTTTTGATCCAAGCACGTCGTAAGTAAATCTAAAATATCCCGTTTGATAATTTCGTTTACTCCTCACAAAATGGCAGCTTTTAACTCTTTCATACATAGATTGTTACATATCCCCATGACTAAAATTAATTTTAACAAAGAATTCAACATAATCAAACAAATAGCAATTAATAATGGATATGACCCCAACATTATAGATAATATTTTGAATAAAAAATCCTTTAAACAAGCAATCTCTCTAATTTATCCCACTATTAATGACAAAAAAGGAAAATTTAGTACACTCACATACACAGGGAAAATAACTAGAACAATTTCCAAACATTTAATAAAAAAGAACAATAAAAATAGCATTCAAAACCAGTAATTCCTTAGGGAGTATAATTTTGAATAACAAAACCAAATCTAAGAATTCCTTAAAATCAGGAGTTTACTTATTAAATTGTGGATCTTGTACTGAAACCTACCTAGGACAAACTGGTAGATCTTTTGAAACTCGCATTAAAGAACATAAACATAGTTATTTAAAAAATAAGAACAATTCACATTACGCAACGCATATAATAAACGAATCTCATAATTTTGATGATATGTTAAAAATCCTACATGTAGAAAATAAATCTAAAAAATTAAATTTGCTTGAATGTCTTGAAATTAACAAACTGAAAAACTCCAATCAATTATTAAACGAACAGGTAGACTTAAACCATTCACCCTTACTTAATCTTTATTAAAATTATTCTTAAAATAATTCTGTCTGTAAATAATATAATAAAATGATTAGCATAATCTTAGGTAATAAGGATAGTTTATTTAACCATCAAATATTTTTCTTTCTTATTTACTTCTGAAGAAGCCATTGTATGGTGAAACAATTGTCAAGTGACTTTAAATATATTGGAAATTAAAACATAGTGTTGTTTTTATATAATTTTATTATGAATTTCCAACAAGTATCGGCTAACACAATCAAAGAAACTGTCTAATTTGTTCGTTAATCTATGCTGATGGGTCAGTAATTCTCTAATTTAAATTTATTTCCCTTTTTAAATATAAGCACAATCAAGGCGTTTACCCAAGGGGTTGGTATTTTACTTTTTATGAGGCACATGTTAAATAAAGCTTGAGGAGATTGTGTTATCGATGGCCCTCCATACAATAAATAATAAGGTCAAAATTTGTCAAACATTAACCAAAAAATCTGAATAAAATCCTAAAATACTATTGAAACTATCACTATTGAACCACCCTCACATCTTTCACCACCTCCTTGAGTCAAAATTTAAAATAATGAATAAATCACCTAACTAATTGTAGACTCCTTGTCCATATGTTTAATAAGCTAAATTCCAAAAAACAGTCGCCATTATATTTTAAACTGGGCTGAAAAAATGTTTCTGTTTCGTTTCATATTTTCTTCAAATCACTTTAAAAATGCATTCGAAGCGGCCAGGTTCATCATTCATCCGTTTCATTGGCTCCTTCATCAGTTTATTATCGTTCTATCCTTGTCTCCTTCCCCTCACCCTTCTCCTTGAAGGTATAAAGTAACGAAAAACCTTATTTTACAAATTGGAGCACAGTATTAAAAAAAAAAATCCACACTAATTCCCTTAATACTAGTAAGATATGTACAAGATTCAAATTACACAATATAAGGTATTAAATGAAACCTTTGTTAAACGTATTAAATTTCTTCTAGAATAAATGTTGATTATCGCCCAAAAATGGGACAATGTCCTGTTATCCCATAGATTTATTCAAGTCCTAATTCATGTAAAATTCAAATAAAAAAAAAAAAACAGAAATAGAAGTAAATATTTTTGTTTTCTAGATACAGGATATTCTAAAAAGGGGTGGTACAGTAGAATTATGATTTTTTAAAATAGAACACTCATAGGCTTATGATATCTTCCAATGGATTCAGTTCAAACTTAATTTTTTATTGGTGTGATTGTTTTATTTACTTTTATTTATATATATTTATATATAATATATATATATATATATATATATATATATATATATATATATATATACATTAAAATTCCGGGTTTCACTCCGTTCGTCTAACAATGAATTTGCACGACGTTTCGTCAAAATCCCATTTGGCATTTTCAAGTGCTCCCGCTGCTGCTGCTACTCGATACTGGATCTTGCTGCTGCTGTCGCTAGAAGCTAACTCGTTAGCTCAGCGGCAGGCGGAAGCTAACTGAGAAGCTGAGTTAGCTTCGAGCGGCAGCAGCAGTAAAATCACAGTATCGAGTAGCACCAGCAGCGGGAGCACTTGAAAATACCAAATGAGATTTTGGCGAAACGTCGTGCAAATTCATTGTCAAACAGATGAAGGGATTGAAATCAAGAATTTTAATGTATTCCATTCCACCATCCGTGAAATCTTTTATAGTAACATTATATATACATATATATATATATATATATATATATATATATATATATATATATATATATATATATATATATATATATATATATATATGTATATTTAATTAATAGTACTGCGGCTATTTGCTATGCTTTTTTGTATTTATTATTATACGTCAGTTTTAAATTAATTTTTGTAGTGATTTATTGAAAAAATGCAAGGTCTATAGCCAAACAAAAAAAGTTTTGCTAAGAATATATTTTATGGTTGTTTTAAGATCAGTAAAATCCGTACCATATTAAGGAAAAAACATAATAACCTTTAGGTGTATACTTTTACTTATATATATATATATATATATATATATATATATATATATATATATATATATATATATATATATATATATATATATATATATATATATATATATACAGTCGACTCTCTATATAGTGAAAGACCAAAATGTTGACCGAAATTTCACGATAGAAAGTTTTTTCACGATAGAAAGTTTTTCACTATATAAAGAGAAAATCCGTATATATTGCTATGTATGTAGGTCTTGAAAAAATTGCACTATAAAGAGTTTTTCACTATATAGAGTTTCACTATAAACAGTGTCGACTGTATATATATATATATATATATATATATATATATATATATATATATATATATATATATATATATATATATATATATATATATATATTATTATGCGTCACTGGAAACCCAAAAATTAACGGATAGACAGACAGAGAGGCGTTTCGTTTTATATATATTAGATAGATTATTATTATTATTATATAACTTGGCCAGAGAACACATGAACACATATGAATTAAAAAACAGAATAATCTGATAAGTGGTTCTCGAGTGATAAGCGTATAACGGATGGACAGACAGAGAGACGTTCCATTTTATATGTATTATATTCTTTGCTACATGATATTGTTCCATATTTAACGGTTTAGGCTGCGTATTGCAAGACAGTGTGCTAGCGGTAAACTTTTGTCCGACTTGAGTCACTATTATCGTCACTGCTTATTCCTTATGTTACCTAATGTAATAAAATATATCCTATAACCTAGCCAGAGAACATATGTATGAATTAAAAACAAAAACACGTTAATCTGATAGGCGGTTCTCGAGTGATAAGCGCATAACGGATGGACAGACAGACAGAAACGTTGCATTTTATATGTATTATATTCTTTGTTACATGATATTGTTCCATATTTAACGGTTTAGGCAGCATGTTGCAAGAGAGTGTGCTAGCGGTAAACTTTTTTCCGACTTGCTTTACTATTATCGTCACTGATTATTCCTTATATTATCTAACGTAATAAAATATATCCTATAACCTGGCCAGAGAACATATATATGAATTAAAAGAAAACACGTAAATTGGATAAGTGGTTCTCGAGTGACAAACGGATAAATTAATGGAGAGGCAGACAGACAGACAGAGAGATGTTGCATTTTATATATATTAAGATACCTTTAAATTATGAAAAATGACAAAGTGTGCTAACATTTTGCTCTTTTGAGATACTGAACCTCAACTTACTTACTTTAAAGTTATTTGCTTCTCAGGTCAAATTTTTAGATGCAGTCAGACGTCTGTAACCCAAGGCGGAATAACCCATAACTTCATAACAGAAGATTTTATCTATATATTAAAAGTTTAATGACGCAATTGACTTCTCCCAGAATTGGTTTTTCCAAATATCTTAGAAAGTATATGAAAGTTCTTAGAGTATATATATATATATATATATATATATATATATATATATATATATATATATATATATATATATATATATGCAATGTATACGTATATATATATAATTAATTTAAAATTGTCAAAAGGGTATTAAAACTCCGTATGTTCGCCATTTCGCTCCATACATAATATTGTTCAAGATCTCATCTTTCTTGCACTTCTAAATATTTCGGGAGTTATTTGGCACACACAGTTTCTAGTACGCCAAAAAAAAAGTCTAATGGTGAAAGGTCGGGTAAGCTGGCAGGCCAGGAACCTTCTGCGAATCAGCATATCCACTAATTGCCAAACTTCTCGTGTAACCAGTTCCTTACATCAGTGGTAAAGTGAACACTATGGCGATCGTGCTGAAAGTATACATGTATTCTTTCCATTAAAGGCATATTATCTAGAAAGTTTGAACAATCTGTCTGTAATAATAATAAGTACCTGGCACCATTTAAACTATTCCTAAGAAAGAAGGGTCCTACAGTTTTCGTATCTAAAATTCCATACCACAAGTTCACTTGATAACTATACTTTCAACAATAAATATTGCGAACTTACGGTCCCGTTTGAAATAGATGTTACTTGGTCTAAAAATACAATTTATCTTCTCCCCATAATTTGAGAAATTTTATATCACTCCACTGAAATTATTTCATCTTTTTCGGTCGTCTTTCGGTGGAACCGGAAGTAATAATTTTGTGACATCAATCATTAATACTTCTAATTTCAGCACAAATAATAGTATTTTGTTTATATCATTTCATTCATTTGTTTTCTGTCAAAACTACAATATTGATGTGTTATTTGTCATTTTTTTAAAAACTGTCAAAAAGGACATGATACATGATTTAGAAATATTCTTTCCAATATAATTGAAAAATGGCGTAATATATATAGGTTACTCCATAAGAAATAATGACGGTGATTTCGTTTCCGGCCAAACCGAAAATGATAATCACTTGTTTTTACGGTCAAATTCTGCACTTATTTGAACCATATAAGTCCGTAAAATTCGAACTTAATACCAATTATGCCAAAATAAAAGCTTGCCTAGTAATCTCGTGGTCAGCCCGGTATAAAATTGTGTCATGAATTACAAGTTTTTTTTTTAATTTTATTTCTCTTAAAATTAAAACGCATTTTATTTGCACATCTTATTAAAAAATGTATGAATGGTATGATGAACGATCGTAAAATGAAACTAACTATCTCTTAAACATAAAAGAATGACAGAAAAATACAATAAAACCAACTTACCTAAATAAATAAATTAACTAAAAAAAAAAAACCACTAACAAACGAAAAAAATAGAAAACCAACAACAAAATAAAAAGTTATGCGATTACATCTATGTGAAAATCTAGGTTATGTTTATTTGTGTATAAATCAAATGTTGGCGGAATGCGCGACCTTAATCGCGACAATACTCGATGCCGACTGAAAGATAAATAAACCGACACTCAACCGTCAGTCAGTGGCTACACTATCCGTGCATTTTGACCGCGAAAATCACCGCGTCATAATAAAATCCGTAGTCGTTCACTCTATATTCACATTTACCGGGACATTTCCAAAAGTAAATTTACGATTCGTAACACTATTAAAAAAAAAAACAATTTTAATAATGATTAATTACCCGTTTGGCTCCTCGTATGAGCGACCATATTCACACTGCTATCTCCAAACCCGTTTTTGTTGTTTCCAGTTTCTACGGCCCCAAAGTGTTCTTTCATCAAGACAATGCACCGTGTCACAAGTCAATGGTTACGATGGCAAAATTGCACGAATTGAAGCTCGAATTGTTTTCTCATCCACCGTATTCTCCAGATTTGGCCCCCAGCGACTATTATCTATTCGTAGACCTCCAAAAATTTCTCCACACCATGAATCATCTAACGTGCCCTCAAAATTGGTTAACGGCAACCGTTGCTAACGAATCGGTTACATGTATAATATTGTCAGACTTAAAATTTACGAAATCCTTTGATTCATGTTTTTATAACATCTTTCAATGTTTGATATAATAAAGTTGCCACTAATGGAGAATAAAGTAAATAATAGTATATTTGTTTCCTCTCATGGTTCCTCAGAGAGCGTTCTTTACAAGTGGCGGTCGACGGATTTCTTTCTAACACCTTCACTATCAACGCCGGTGTACCTCAAGGCTTCATACTGTCTCCTACTCTCTTTCTCATTTACATTAACGATCTACTGGAAAAGACCGAGAATCCAATCTACAGCTTTGCAGATGACAGTACGCTTATCTCTTCTTTCACTTTGAACGCTCGGACATCGGCTACTCAGACGAATATCCGCAGACAGCAGGAAGTCATTCAACTTAACAAAGACCTGGAAGAAATTCTATCTTGGGGTGACAGTAACCAAGTGGAATTTAACGCTACAAAAACCCAGGCGGCAGTTTTTTCTAAAAAAGTTAACGTTGCTGAACCCGAGATAGTTACGTCGGGGCATTCCATTCCTCTAACATCGTCACTCAATTTGTTGGGCGTTAATTTGGGAGCAAATATGTCCTGGCATGAACATGTTGCAGGCATAGCAAGGAGAGCTTCTCAAAAGTTGGGAATATTATTTCGAACCAGAAAGTTTTACACTCCACAACAACTGTTAATTCTTTACAAAACTCAAATTCGACCAACTATGGAATACTGCTCCCATGTTTGGGGCTCCGCTCCCCAACATACACTGCATTTGTTGGATTCTGTTCAGAGAAGAGCTGTTGGTCTGATTGGAGAGCCGGAACTGACCGGCGGCCTTGATTCGCTGGAACATCGAAGAACAATTGGCGACTTGACCCTATTCTACAAGTATTTTCAAGGAAAGTGTTCGAAGGATGTGGCCTGCTTAATTCCTCCCAGAGCGGTGCATGTTAGAAGTACACGTCGCGCTAATACTTCACATCCATATGAGGTTCAGCTTGTTACTCCTCGTACAACGCTTTTCAAGCAGTCTTTTATATGGAGAACATCATCCCTTTGGAATAATTTGCCCAGGACTGTGTTTCCCACCGAGTACAATTTACAGCTATTCAAGAACAATGTGAATCGCTTTCTCCGCACACGTGTCGCTCCTGTAGCGCTTTAGGACTTCCTTGTAACACGTGTGCTCGACCCATAAAAAAAAAAAAAATTAGAATTAAAAATAAAATATTTTTCTTGTATAACTAACTATTAAAATCAATAAATATAAATGGCAACACCAATGTGGTATCCATAGGGGTTTATACTACAAAAAAACAGGTGGCGAATCAGTATTCCAGTTTTTTTACGACGTTATTTGGATCTAATGTAAGGTCACGTAAGGGACGGCGTTGCAATTTATTCTGACGTTGTATACCTATTTGTCCTTATGGCACTCACTGAAATTTTGAATGGCGGAAAAGGATTTTTTGAAAGACATACTATGGGTGTTTTTTTTGAATTTATCTACCTAGTTAAGATAATGACGTTATACAAACAAATTATTGTGGATGTTCTAAGTAATTTGACGAAAATTTGTATGAATTCGTTTTTCAGTTCTTACGATTTTTTTTCATCCGAAAAATGACAAAGTAATTTTAAAGAGGGAAATGGAATAATAGTTAATCACTAAAGAATGTTCTAGGTGTGTCCAAATTAAATTTTGGTCTAAACAATTTCGATGTGGGGGAGACTCAATTCAGAATGGCCTCAGAATAGGCAGACTGATAAAGACCAGAATTGAGGAAACCATCACGGTTGTTAAGGATCTGCTGCTGTTTGATCGATAAATCAAGACGGATATACGATGGATTCTGGAACGGATTCAACAGGCAGAACGTCAATAAGTTATAAATACCCCCATTGATAATACAAACAGTAATGTTAACATCAAAAGAGAGTTTTCATCAATATAGTCTCCTTCAAGAGCGATACAATCAGTACAACGGTTTTCTAACGTTTCTATACCTTTCTTGTAGAAGGATTTGTCTTTGCCTTCAGAATAGGAGATGACTTCTTCATTGGATACATCTCTTTCTCGCGAGCATTTTTTTTGAGGCCTGCGAATAGATAATAGTCGCTGGGGTCAAATTTGGAGAATTCGGTGGACGAGGAAGCAATTCGAACTTCAATTCATTCAATTTTGCCATCGTAACCATTGACTTGTGACCCGGTGCATTGTCTTGATGAAAAGGAACTTTTTTCTTATTCATTTGGGGCCATTTCTTGCGATTTTTGCCTTCAAACGCACCAATAACTGTATATAATATTCGCTATGGATGGTTTTTCCCTTTTCAGCATAGTCGATGAAAATTATTCCATGCGTGTGCCAAAATATAGAGACCAAAATCGACTGTAGTGTTTTTCATCGCTTCGGGCGGCTTTCATCGGCTGCTGTCCACTCAGCTGACTGCTAATTTGAGTCCGGTGTGTAGTGGTGGAGTTTCATCCATTGTCACATATCGCATGAAAAAAATATTTTTTATTATGCTTAACAGGTTGACTGCCGACCACTCCGATCGCAGTGCGTCGGGTCTCTTCGCCAACGCCGTCTACTCCGATCGGAGTTCGACATGCGTTCTTACGAAACGTTTTAGTATTCCATCGGCGTTGTATATGAAACGTGTTTCTAGTGGTGGCGTTGCTTAAAAACGCAAGTTCTAACAGGTGCTTAAGTGGTTCCGCGGATTTGGTTTGGTTGTAATCTGCCGTACAATATGGACAATCAACCTGGGCCTTCTGGTATTAAAAAAAGACATTGTAGTGATGAAAAAAAGGTATATGATAAGAAAAAGAAGCTAACTGACACTGAATTATTGCAGCTATTGGAAGAAAGCGGAGGTAGTAGTGACGAACATTACGTACCAGACACAGACGATAGTGATGTAAATTCAAGCTCCGAGTCCGAAGAAGAGAATTTTATAGACCCTATTCGGCCACATCAAACACTTCCTAGCCTTGATGAGATAAAATGGAACAACAGAGGTGCGTTAAAACAAATTTTGTTCCAGAAAACCCAGGAATTATTGGTGCGCTGCAAATTCCAGGACAGGGTGCACCTATCGATTTTTTCGAAATGATCATTGATGATGATTTTTTACAAACTATTGTAGAACGAACGAACTCTTACGCAGTCGAGGTTTTGCTGCGCCCAGAAACAAGTACAAAATCACGTATTACTAATTTTAAAGATCTTACTCTTGACGAACTAAAAATTTTTTTGGCCCTGTTACTTCACACTGGCACAATATCCTTGAGCCGTCTTAACGATTATTGGAAAACTGATCCGCTATTTAATCTACCTGTTTTTAGAAAATATAGGTCAAGGAATAGATTTTTGCTTATCTTGAGGTGTTTGCATTTTACATCTCCAGATATGGATCCGGCAGATCGGCTAGGAAAGATTAGATTTGTGGCAGATTTTTTTAACAACAAGATGGGAGAAATTTACTATCCTGGAAGAGAGTTGTCTTTGGATGAAGCTATGGTACTTTATCGGGGTCGTCTCCAGTTTAAACAGTATATCAAGAATAAGCGTCATAAGTATGGTATGAAGTTATACATGCTGACAGAGCCTAATGGACTTATTTTGAAATTTCGTGTCTACGAAGGTGCGACAGATGTTTATGGTGGAAGCGGACATACTGAAAAGATTGTTTTACATTTATTGGAGGAAAAATTGGGTGTGGGGACATGCTGTTTATCTAGACAATTTTTACAATAGTGTTAATTTAGCTAGGAAATTACTTCAACAAAATACATACTGCACTGGTACGCTGAGAGCTGAGAGGAAAGATAATCCGAAAGAGGTAATGAGTGCAAACTTAAAACGTGGTGAGAATAAATCTATGTTTTGCAATGGAGTGCATGTCGGAAAATGGCGCGATAAACGCAATGTTCAATACATTTCAACAGAATTTGGAAGCGAAATGGGCATTTTTAAAAACAAAAGAAATCAAGAATCTGAAAAACCTTCCGCAATCATTGGATATAATGCTTTTATGTCCGGTATAGATAGACAGGATCAGATGATGGCATATTATCCTTGCAGCCGTAAAACCATTCGGTGGTACAAAAAGTTATTCATGCATGTGCTGCAAATGAGCATGATAAACGCCTATTTTTTGTACAATAAATATTCGCGGTCTGACCAGTTACGATTATATGACTTCCGATTGGATGTCATAAGAAATTTACTAGCCAGACGACCAATTACTAATTTGCCGCAAATTCCTCCAGGCCAAATAAATGTCCACAGCATTAGCAAAGTAGAAAAAATTGTTAGTGAAAAAAAAAAGAACTAAAGAAACAAAACGGGTAAGCAGAAAGGAATGCAAAGAATGCAGGAAAAATAAAATAAGAAAGCAAACAGTGTATGAATGCAAAATGTGCCCTGGACAACCAGGTTTTTTTACCTTAATTGCTTTGAGGATTACCATAAAAATGTACAAAAATGATTTAGAAATAAATGTTTTGAGTTCATGAGTTCGATTTATTATTTAATTGGACACTCCGATCGGAGTGTTCGGCATCTAGTAAAAATTTTCACTTGCAATGCCGATTACTCCGATCGGAGTGAAATTTTTTTTTTCTAATATTTTGAATGGCACATAAAAAAAAACACATCCAAGACTCATTTTAATTCATATTTACCACAATAAAATAAAAATATTTGGAAAAATCTTACCGGCGTCAACCACAAACTCAAAAATATAGATCGGCAGTCAACCTGTTAAATAGGTCCAAACAGCGCTCACAATCATCAACACATCCATAACTTTTTTGTGGATTTTTGGAGCGTACCCATTTTGAACAGATCTTTCTCATGCCCAAATGTTCATTCGTTCCTTTGATGGGTAAGTGGTGTGAGGGTGAAGTAAAATCTCCATTTCTTTTTTCTCATTGGTAGCTTTCCGGTTTACTACTTTCCGTTTCGTATACTCAACGCTACCACTACCATTAAACTGTTCCATTAAGCACTGTAAAGATTTTCTAGATGATATACGTCTATTAGGGTACTTCGCTCCGTAAAACCTTACTGCCAAAAAACAATTTTTTCCCGCCTCCCCCAGTATATAAACCATACCAATTAATTCATTTTTAGGAAAATCCATAACTATTACCTTTATACGTCACTTATTACAACTAATTAAACTATTTTTACTTGCTTAATAGTTATGTCAAAATTTGACAATGCATACATTTTTGTTTTGTCTTGGCAACTATGATATTATAGCGTAAGTGTATTAAAAACAAGGGTAAAAATTGAAAAATTCAAAATAAATAGAAAACTATTAGAAATAGGTATATGACATACTTAATAAAAGTTGGAGGGTTTTGTAAAATCTATCAGAAAAAATAATAATATACAGGGTGTCAGCTATCTCACGCAATTTGACTTCACGATCATCCAAAACGATTTTGTGTATTTTTTTGATATTGGATATGATTCTGATGTGTAGTGGTAGATCCATGTTCGACACATAACACGTAGGCTGAAAAGTTTTTAGTCCGACACATAGATGTGCCCCTTTTCAAAAAATCCATATGATTTTTAGGAAGTACCAACCTTGAAACGATACGTGTCAAAATTTCATGACATTTCGACGATTAATTTACAAGGTTTTAGTGACGCTACTTTTGATATTTTCAAAATAATGGGGAAAAATGGAATGGTGTGTTGATTACACTGTTTTTTGATGGGAAAAAATACAGTTCAAGCAAAACAATGGCTTTAAAAGTGTTACAGGGACTCTGCCCCTGGAAAATCACTCATCATTTACTGATATGCTGAATTTAAATGCAGTCGTATAGACACAAATGATGTCGAACGCTCTGGACGCCCGAATGAGGTGGCTATACCGGAAAATCAAAAAATCCACAAAATTGTTATGGATGACCGTAGAGTGAAATTCCGTGAGATAGCTGACACCTTAAAGGTATCAAAAGAACGTGTCGGTCGTATTTTGCATGAACATTGGGGCATGAGGGAGCTCTGTTTGAAATGGGTACCACGTTTGCTCACAGTGGATCAAAAACAACAACGTTTTGATGATTCTGTGCGCTGCTTGGACCTGTTTAAGTGCAATAAAAAGGATTCTTTCATGCGATATGTGACAATAGATGAAACATGAATCTTCCACTACACACCGGAATCAAATGGGCAGTCAGCTAACTGGACAGCAGCCGGTGAAAGCCGCCCGAAGCGACCAAAGACACAACAGTCGGTTGGAAAGGTTTTAGCCTCTCTATTTTGGAATGCGTATGGCATAATTTTCATCGATTATGCTGAGAAGGGAAAAAAAACCATCAATAGCGAATATTATATAAAGTTATTGCGTTTGAAGGCAGAAATCGCAAAGAAACCGCCCCAAATGAATAAGAAAAAGGTGCTCTTTCATCAAGACAATGCACCGTGTCACATGTCAACGGTTACGATGGCAAAATTGAATGAATTGAAGTTCGAATTGTTTCCTTATCCATCGTATTCTCTAGATTTGACCCCCAGCGAGTATTATTTAGTTGCAGACCTCCAAAAATAAAAAAAATTTCTCGCGGGAAAGAGATTTGGCTCCAGTGAAGAAGTTATCGCCGAAACTGAGACCTATTTTGAACGCAAAAACAATCCTTCTACAAGAAAGGTATAGAAATGTGAGAAAAGCTAGAGAGACTATATTAATGAATAAAGACGAATTTTGCAAAAATTGTGTTTTAAGTAGCTAAACCAAAAACTTTTCAGCCTACGTGTTAATATATATATATATATATATATATATATATATATATATATATATATATATATATATATATATATATATATATATATATATATATATCATCATCATCATCATCATCATCATCATCATGCAGCCACTCGCATCCACTGCTGGATATAGGCCTCCCTTAATCTATTCCATCCATCACGGTCCTGAGCAGTCTGAATCCAATTCTTTGTAATCCGTTTGATATCATCAGTCCACCTAGCATATGGCCTTCCACGGCTTCTGAAAGCCTCCCGTCTGGGTCTCCATTCCAACAGGCGCTTTGTCCATCTGTTGTCAGTCATTCGCGCCACGTGCCCAGCCCAGTTCCACTTCAGGCATGTCATTCTATACACTGCGTCGATAACCCTTGTTCTTTGCCTTATGATTACATTGGGAATTCTATCCTGGAGAGTCAAACCCAACATAGAGCGCTCCATTGCTCTTTGTGCTACTTGAATTCTATTTATAGACTTTTTAGTAAGAGTTAAAGTCTTAGAACCATACGTCAGTACCGGTAACACGCACTGGTCAAACACCTTTTTCTTGAGACAGATAGGGATGTTGGATTTGAAGATATGTCTGAGTTTACCGAATGCTGCCCAAGTCAGACCCACTCTCCTTTGAAGTTCGTGGGTTTGGTTATCTTTCCCCAATTGTATTTCATGTCCCAAGTACTTATATGTGGAAACCTCATAGATGTGTTTATCGCCCACAGAGATAGGGCGACTAAGGATCAAATTTGTCATGAGCTGGGTTTTTGAAAAATTTATCCTTAGACCTACTTCACTGGAAACGGCTTGTAGTGAATTCAACATCTTGCTTGCTTCTTCTACATTATCGGCTATGAGGACGATATCGTCGGCAAAGCGCAGGTGGTTAAGATGTTCACCATCAACATTCACACCCATGTTCCTCCAGTCAAGTTTCTTAAAAGCATATTCCAAAAGAGTTATGAAGAGCTTTGGGGAAATAGTGTCTCCCTGCCGTACGTCTTTTTCGATTTTAAATTTGTTGGTGTTTTCGTGGAGTCTCACTGAAGCTGTTGCATTATCGTATATGTACTTTATCAATGAGGTATATCTGAAGTCTGTTCTGCAGTCGACAAGTGATTCTAAAAGTTTGTGTTGGTCAATAAAATCGAAGGCCTTTTCGTAATCTACGAACACTAATATTAGCGGTTTGTTATACTCAATAGATTTTTGAATAAGCAGCTTTATAGCTAACAGATGGTCGTTAGTTCCAAAACCCGATCTAAAGCCAGCCTGTTCACGAGGCTGGTACCTTTCAAACTTTGATGATAGACGTTTGGTTAGTATTCTCGTAAACAGCTTGAATATGTGGCAGAGAAGGCTGATAGGTCTGTAGTTTGTTAGACTAGTAGTGTCTCCTTTTTTATGAAATAATACTATTGTACCGTTATTCCATGCTGACGATATAGCTCTCCTTCTTTCAGACATTTATTGAACAGACATTGAAGAGCATTGATGACCGGCTCACCTCCCTCTTTTATTGCTTCTATTGTGATATGATCTTCTCCGGGAGACTTGTTATTCTTCATATCTGACAAAGCTGCCATCACCTCGTCTCTGGTGATGTCGGGAATTTCCTCTGACCCCACATTCAAAACCTTGCTGATTTCAGACCTGCCCGCGGAATCTATGGCGCATTTATACAGCTGTTCGAAAAATGTTTCGGTTATCTGTAAAAGCTGTTCTCGATTTGTAACTTCATCTCCATTGTCATTCTTTAATTTGTGAATGCCTGTATTTCCTGTTCTTAATTTTTGTCTCATGATTTTAAGACTGTTCTATCGTTTGTTCTATTAGGTTTGTGTTGTGCTATCTCAGATCCCGTCGCACTGATCTTGAAATTTCTCTGCAAAGGCTTTTATATTCCTCCGTATTTTTATTTATCATGTCTCTGCGCCGCTTCATGAGTTTTTTGGTAGCGTGGCTCAATTTATCTATTTTAGTTTGTTGTCTCGGTAGACACTTATTCATTGCTTCCTGCACCACAAGTATTACTCTGTTATTAAGGTCTTCCAATGTTAAGCCTTCTATCTCCTTCAAGCCCTCCCCTATTATTCTTGAGTAGGTCTCTGGTTTTTGCAGTGATGTCCATTTGTTTGTGTTACTCTTACTTCTGACAAGTCTAATTCTTTCTTGTTTTGGATCGATCATCACTTTGGCTCTCAGCATTCTATGGTCACTTCCTATTGAGACTTTATTTACTGTCTCCACATTTTGAACTATTCTTATTTTGTTTGTTATTATGTAGTCTATTTCATTTTTCGTATTTCCATCTGGGCTTTTCCAAGTCCACTTCTTATTTGGCTTCTTTTTAAAATAGGTGTTCATTGCGAATAGACCATTTTTCAGCAAAAACTCTAGCAGTTTCTGTCCTCTTTCGTTTCTGTGACCGTAACCAAACTCTCCCATTGATGTCTCCGTTGACTCTTCTTCACAGCCCAGTTTTGCATTGAAATCTCCCATCAGAAGTAAATATTGAGTCTGGCTGCAATTCACAGCTCCTTTGACATCCTCATAGAAACACTCTACCTCTTCATCAGGGTGTTCTGAAGTTGGAGCATATGCTTGTACAATTTTTAGCTGATATCTTTTGCTAATCTGAAGAACCAAGAATGCTACTCTTGAGTTAATACTTCCTATATCGACAACCTTGTCGACGAGCTTTCTGCTGATCAAGAAGCCTACACCCCGCAGCGAGCCTTCGTCTTCGCCTCTGTGGTAGAACAAATTTCCCGACTTCAGATATATGTGCTGTTCGTCCTTTCTTCTTACCTCGCTCAGACCTACTACGTCCCAGTTTGTTTGAGACAATTCTTCTTCCAGTGCCATCAGTTTCTCGTCCGAGGAAATAGTTCGTGTATTATAAGTGGAGATATGCAGTCGTCGTCTAGAAAATATTTATATATATATATATATATATATATATATATATATATATATATATATAAATATATATATATATATATATATATATATATATATATATATATATATATATATATATATATATTTATATATATATATATATATATATATATATATATATATATATATTTCTAGATTTTTATGGCAATAGAACATTTCCTGTTTATTTTGTTTCATTTAAAATCTGGAAGATAAGAGACACAAAATAGGCTAATTTATGTTCCTTATCACACAGATTTTAAAATTTTTACATTGTCTCGATTTAATCCGTTGCGTCATAAAAAACTTAAAATCAAGTACAATATTATCTCGCTTTTAAATATTTTATCTCTTTATGACTTTGCATGTTTTAATGATTTGCTATAAACCTAAATATATGTCGATACATTTGTAATAAAATTTATAAACTTTTACTATCTTGGATTGTGTACAAATTCAACATATTTGTATGACTTAACAAAATTATTTATATTCTGAAAATAGATCAATCTGTGAAAATTTCACTTTTTGTTGTAGTCAAAACCACTCATATGTTATTCACTATTAAAGCCATTTTATATTAAGGGGTTAGATATACCCCGAATTTTCAAAAATTCGATTTTTTTACGGATTTTTATTCTGTATACTGCTAAGAATTATTAAAAAAAAAAATTGTGAAAATTACATTCCATTACAAAGTTATAGCATTCAATGTGACCAGACTTTGGATTGGGACCGCTACTTGTCTTTAGAGAGTGTCTGCAATATTACTCAGCCAATTTTCAATATTTTTTAACTTTTTTTTTAAATTTTAATAATAATAAGGTTTTTATAATTTTTTTAAAAGAAATTTTTTTATGAACAATTAAACATAAATTTCTTGGTCGAAAATTGTATACTAAAGTTTTGAACACCGTAAATTTGTTATTTTTGAAAAAAAAAAACCCTTCGACAATTTCTAACTACTACAATATTTTACAAGATTAATTTTTATTTTTGCAGATTGGATTAGTTTTTGTGAAGTTATCCTACAGACAAGGAGAGTACCATAGTTTCCAACAGTGGTCCATAGACACAGAGAATGGAGAATGGATGGAAGTGTAAGAGAGAACAACGTGAACCGCTTTTTCCGCACACGTGTCGCTCCTGTAGTGCAGCACGTGTGCTAGACTTATAAAGAAAAAGACACAAGGTGTGCGGCCAGTAGCTGCCTCTTTCTCGCCTCTCAAGGTACTGCGCCTTGGTTATTACAGGCCTACAGAAAAGGGACAGGTATTGGCTGCACAGTCGCTTTGTCTCTTCTAGAGAGTGGTCAGTTTTGTGAGGCTAATGCTGAGTCCATTCTCTATGTCTATGATTTAACCCGATAAAAAATAATGTTAAGATTTAAAACATATTTAAAAAAAAAAATGTTATAATTTAAAGAACAATAAAAATTTTTTAAATATGCATACTTTTTGCAGCACCCAGGTATATGTAACCCCTTAAAACAATAGAGTAACATTACATTATCATTTAAATTAATAACTAAAAACTTCCTTTATTTCCAACAAACTAACACGAAGGCTGAAAAGTTTTTGGTCGGACACATAAATGTCGCGCTTTTCAAAAAATCCATGTGATTTTTAGGAAGTACCAACCTTCAAACGATACGTGTCAAAATTTCATGACATTTCGACGATTAGTTTACAAGTTACAGTGGTTTTAGTGACGCTACTTTTGATATTTTCAAAACAATGGAAAAAATCGAATTTCGTGTTCAAGCAAAGCAATGGTTTGATAAATGGTACGGGTACCCTGCCCCTGGAAAATTACTCATTATTTGCTGGTATGCTCAATTTCAAAGTGGTCGTACAGATACAAATTATGCTGAACGCTCTGGACGCCCAAATGAGGTGGTTACACCGGAAAATATCAAAAAAATCCACAAAATTGTTTTGGATCACCGTAAAGTGAAATTGCGTGAGATAGTTGACACCCTAAAGATATTAAAAGAACACATGAACATTTGGGCTCGCGTTTGCTCACAGTGGACCAAAAACAACAACGTGTTGATGATTCTGAACGCTATTTGGACCTGTTTAAGCTCAATAAAAAGTATTTTTTCATGCGGTATGTGACAATAGATGAAACATGGCTCCACCACTACACACCGGACTCAAATCGGCAGTCAGCTGAGTGGGCAGCAGCCGGTGAAAGCTGCCCGAAGCGACTCAAGACACAACAGTCAGCTGGGAAGGGTTTGGCCTCTGTATTTTGGGATGTGCATAGAATAATTTTCATCGACTATGATGAGAAGGGAAAAACCATCTATAGCGAATATTATATAAGTTATTGGTGCGTTAGAAGTTAGAAATCGCAAAAAAACGGACCCAAATAAACAAGAAAATAAGCAATGCACCGTGTCACGAGTGAATAGTTACGATAGCCAAATTGCATGAATTGAAGTTCGAATTGCTTCCTCATCCACCGTATTCTCCAGATTTGGTCCCTACCCATTATTATCTATCCGCAGACCTCAAAAAATACACGCGGGAAAGAGATTTGGTACTAACGAAGAAGTCATCGCCGAAACTGAGGCCTATTTCAAAGGCAAAAACTAATCCTTCTACAAGAACTGATTGTATTGCTCTTGAAGGAGACTATATTGATGAATAAAGTCGAATTTTGCAAAAAAATGTGTTTGAAGTAGCTAGAACAAGAACTTTTTAGCCTACGTGTTACGTGATATTTTATATATCGAACGAAAAAAATAATTTTTGAGAGAATATGAAGTAATGTTACTGAAAATATCATTAAAAATTCCAGCTGATTTGCGTATCAAAATACAGCTCTGACGATATTTACAATTTTCGGAACTTGTACATTTCCTTGTGCTAGGTTCATAAAGTGACATAACAAGAAGGATTACAAAGCGTTTTTTTATTACTCGTTTTAAAAATATTTAGTGTTAGATTGGGTATAATATTCTGTACCATTAAGTAATATGACCTCAAGTGAAATACCCATTTAACACTTATTAATCGTTTAATTAATTTTATTTTCAATAGATCTTAATGCAATCGAAGTACCCACGATACCTTTAATTTACACAAGAAAAACTAAAATAACTAACAAATAGAACTGGAAACAACCAACAACAGTTTTAAGAGATGATAACAATGAAATTATTGTGGGAATTGAAGCGAAGCTTAAGAGGTGGAAGGATTATGTCGAAGAGCTTTTTTACGACGATAGACCGAACGAACCACCGTCCACAACTAATGAAATAAATAAAACTGAGCCTCCTGTTACCAAGAGCGAAATTATTCATGCAATACGGGCCCAGAAGAACAGAAAAGCTACTTGCCCAGGTAACATTCAGGTCGAGTTAATAAAGATTAAAGCAGAAAAAGAGGGAGCAGGTCTTGTTATTTTAACATTGTCGTTAAAATGTCATTTACAATTCGGGCCAGATACCATCTGACTGGCTGAAATCCACGTTTATTACTATTTCAAAAAAGTCTAATTTTTCTCATTGTGATGACTACTGTATGGTTAGTCTTATGTTTCACGTACTAAAGATTTTCCTCTAAATAATTCATACTCGTAACACATATCGAAAATGTAATTCTCAGGTGGATGATACACAGTTTGGTTTCAGAAATGGTTTCAGTACGTGTGACGCGCTTTTTTCTCTTAATGTTCTGAAACAACGATGCAGGGACGCAAATGTAAATGTTTTTGCATATTTTATTGACTATCGTAAGGCGTTTAACTGCGTCAGACACGCTAAAAAAATAAAGATCGTATCGACCGCCGAGAGAATAACATTTTGTCTCCGCTTCTTTTTAACCTCGGGAATTAAAGTGAATTGCATCATGATTAGCAACCTAAAATATGTAGACGACATCGTTATTGTGATAAGTACTTGACCTGCAGAGCATGATGAATATCATAGTTCGGCAGAGTGAACAATTTTGACTACATATAAATCTAAACAATACCAAGCGGCTTGTGTTTTTAAAATCATACTTTAGTGCGACAGATAATTCAGCAGATTTTGTCTTTTAAATACCTGAACACACTAAGAATTGAGCAGGCTCGTGGGACTTTGGTGAACATGAAAAATCTTTTCACTAAATATGACCTTAGTCTAAAACTACGAGCGTGCATGATTAGATGCTACGGATTCTCGGTGAATGAGCAAATTCACAGACTGCTGCTACTGGACATTGAAGGCAAAATACAAGGTAAACGATCAGTTGAAAGACGTTAAAATTCCTGCTTAAAGGACATCCGAAGACGGTTTAGTTGCTTATCAATAGATATTTTTAGAGCTGTAGTTTCCAGGACTATGTTAGCCATTTGGATCGCAAACCTTTGTCAAAAGACAACGAACTAAGAAGAAGAATAGATACTAAATCATGTATTATTAGTTTACTCGCTTAAGAAGATGCTGTCAAATACTTAAATCTTATTAATTCATTTTCATAGCCGAGCAAAAGAGCGTGCAGAGGCATCAGTAGAGGAGAGTAACATTTTGGAATCAATGATGTTTGGGTTTTAGTCAACTAGCTTGTCAGTTCAGGGAATCAGTTGGTCTCGAGACATAATTTAATATTTTCGTATTAGCAATGACAATATGGCGGTACACTGAGTCCTGGAACATCTTTTACTCGCGGTAGATTATTCATTAAATCTGTTAGGGGGAAATCTAGCACTGTATTTAGTACCGGGAGCAGGTTCGTCTGATAATGATGGACGTATTCTCAGCTAAACAGAAAATTAATACTTTTGAATATATTGTAAATAAACTATATTATTCCGCCGCTTTGCTAAAAAACATACCTTTTTGGAGACTGTAAAAATGTTAGTTTTTACTTGTAAATATCTTTGAAGCCTTCGCTCTGATCAATTTTTTTTTAAGATAAATATGTCACCATAAAGTACTGATGATGTAATATACTGAGTACTAATGCTTGGATCAAGTTATTTCTTAGTATTAAAAGGTCAAGTTCAATGTTTGTTTTAATTTTTTTTTTTGTTGTTTAAGAAGGAAGGTGTGAGGAATTAATACATGAAAGCCTCAAAAATTTGAGATATAGAGTTTTTATGCTCAGATACTTAGTAATTGATGTCCGTATCAGTAATTTTACCAATACAATAAATTATTTAAAAGTGAAAGTTTGAATAGTTCTTGAGAATATCAATTTCTATTTCAAATTAATTTAAATTTTAGATTTACAGAATGCAGATAAATCCTTTGACTAAATTATTAACGAATATGTTTATGTCTATATAAGAGTGTTAGATAAAGTTGCATATTATGAGCTATTTATTTTAAACTGATTACGAATGCAATTACAAATAACTAGTAATGGCGCGCGGCTTATCGTACGTAGATTATGCAATTTGTATCATTGAATTAATAAAATACATAAAAAAGACTGCCAGAACTCCTCTTATTTTTTTCTTCTTCTTTCTTATATGGTATGTCATATAAGTAGGCATATTGCTTGTTTTATTCCCATGAGGCCCCTTGCGATGTGGAGCTCCAGCATTCCTTCCACCTTTTCGGAGGTCTGCCCCTAGTTCTTTTACCGCAAGGTTTATTGAGTTTGGTCCTTTTTACCAGTATGTTGTCGTCCATCCCATCTACAAGTTTATTCCATTGTTTTCTTCTAGTTCTGGTCTATTTGGATATTTCTTGGGTTTTACTTAGTTCTTGTCGATCTTTGTTACGGATTCTGTCGTGGATAGTTTTTCTACGTATGTCCTTAATCACCTTCATTTCTGTTGTCCTCATCATTTGTGCTGTTTTACATGTGTCAGCTCTTGTTTCTACAGCATATGAGAGAGTCAGTCTTACTGTTGTCTTGTATAGTCTTATTTTGCTTTCCAGTGTGAGGTATTTATTTTCCTATACTATATCCATCATGGAACCCGCCATTAGTGAGGCCTTCATACACTGTTGTTTTATTTCTCTATTTTAGCCTCCGTAGCTTCTATCATTATTCTCAGGTATTTAATATTATCAGCCTGTTCAATAATACTTCCTTGGATCTTCAACTTGTATTTTAATAATTCTTTTGAAGCTACCATACATCTTGTTTTGGTTGTGTTAATAATCATGTTTAATTTTCTCGCTTTCAAATTGAAGTCATGAAAGATCTTCTCAACGTTGTCCTCAGAATCGGAGATGAGGACTGCATCATCAGCGTAGTATATTGTATGGAAGTGTGTGTTTGCCCATTTTGTGTCCTCTAGTTTTTGGAAGACAGGGGTAAGAAGATCAAATCACTCTAGACAACTTAAAGACAAAAACAGTACTCTCATAACAGATATGAATAAAAAACTACAAATATGGAAAGAATATATTGAAGACCTTTTTAATGATGAACAGCGAAGTGCAACATCAGACGATCTCCTGAACGATACTGGTCCGGTATAATGAGAGAGGAATTAGAGTACGCCCTAAAATATGCAAAGAAGGGTAAAGCAGCCGGACTTGACGATATACCGGTTGAGCTGTTAAAACTGATGAATGACGATTCAATCTCAATTCTCCTAAAACTGTTCAACTTAATATATATAACTGGAATAATACCCAAGGAATGGTTTCAGTCCACTTTTGTGGCAATCCCGAAAAAAGCAAACGCTAAAGAATGTACTGACCATCGGAGTATATCTCTTATGAGTCACACCTTAAAGCTTTTTCTAAAGATAATACACAATCGGATCTACAAAAAGCTTGAAATGGATATTAGTGAGACCCAAATGGGATTCAGAAAAGGAATGGGCACAAGCGAGACCTTGTCTGTGATAAACGTGTTGTCACAGAGATGCATGGACATGAATCAGGAGCTGTACGTTTGCTTTGTAGACTTTGAAAAGGCATTCGATAAAGTTCGACATGATCAATTGAAGAGAATCCTCAAAAATAAAAATATCAATGATCTAGATATCCGCATCATATGCAATCTATATTGGAACCAGACAGAGAGAGTAAAAGTGGATAACATGAATACGGAAGAGATAGAGATCCGCCGGGGAGTACGTCAGGGCTGCATACTGTCACCCCTTTTGTTTAATATCTATAGCGAGAGTGTATGTCAGAAAGCTCTGTCTGAGGTAGACGAAGGCATAACGGTAAACGGTGAAACCCTGAATAATGTAAGATACGCCGATGACACAGTTCTGCTAGCAGAAAGTTTAGAAGACCTACAACATCTTGTAAACAACAGCTGCAATAAATTTGGTGGAAAGATAAATCTAAAGAAAATAAAATTTATGGTGATGGCAAAAATCTCAAAATAACCAGGATCGTCTTCTGGTTAATAACATAAGTGTTGTGAAAGTCAATTGCTACAAATACTTGGGAACATGGCTGAACGAGAACACAGATCAGACAAAAGAGATTAAAACCCGAATAGAGGTATCAAGATCAAGCTTTAATAGAACGAGAAAACTTTTTTGCAATAGAGATCTAAGCCTGGTACTGCGGTTACGAATGTTGCGTTGTTATGTCTTCTCAACACTTCTTTATGGAGTGGAAGCATGGACTTTGAGGCAGAACAATACTAAAAGTATTGAAGCTTTTGAGATGTGGTGTTATCGGCGCATTCTGAAAGTGTCATGGATTGATAGGGTAACCAATAACGAGATTCTTTAAAGACTAAACAAAGCCCCGGAACTAATGAACACTATTAAAAAAAGGAAGCTGGAATATTTAGGATATGTGTTGAGGGGAGAAAGATATTCACTGTTGCGGAATATTATGCAAGGCAAAATTAAAGGGAAGAGAAATACTAGACGAAGAAGAATATCGTGGTTGCGTAACTTGCGTGACTGGTTTGGCTGCAGCTCAATTGAACTGTTTAGAAGAGCAGCAAATAAAGTAAGAGTAGCTGTGATGATTTTCTAATCTTCGGTAGGAGTGGCACTCGAAGAAGAAGAAGTTTTTGGAAGATTCTCCATTATTCTGTCCATGTCGAGGTTGAAGATAAAGGGACTAAGTGAATCGCCTTATCTCATTCTGGCGTTTATTTTTACTTCCTTGCTCGGTAGATGTCCCACTTTTATATTTGTTCTGCATTCTGTGTTAATGTCATGTATGCTTTTTATTAGCTTCTGGTTTGTCTGCTTTTCTTGTAAGGCTTAAGTCATGCCGACGAGACACGTATATGCAGATTTATTAAATTATTTAGCTTTTTCCATCTCTCACTCTAATATGGCACCTATGCTCGATTAATTTTTGCGGAATCCCTGTTGTTCCTCTCTTATTTGAATATTCTTGCTCATTTATTCCAGTATGATTTCTGTTATTACTTTTAAGGTAGTATTTAGGAGCGTTATTCCGTGGTAGTTGTCGGTTAATGTCTTTTACCCTTTCTTGAATATTGAGATTGTTATGATTTTATTTTTCAATATACAAAAATCGTTATTTCTCAAAAGATATCGTCTCAATTATACTTTAACCTGGACTAAAACTGTACGCGATAACTTACCTACCCACAAAAAAATATGCGTGAAAATTAATTCAGTCGTTCTCAAGAAAAAGCGGACATATATACAGGGGCCTTCTACGCCGGAGAACCGAATTCGAATCTCGGCTCGGAAAAAAAAGCCGAGAGGGTTATAGTATTTTTTAAGATCTAAGAAAGTGGTTTGGCAAATTGATACAATAAAAACATTAAACGACCGTTAGAATCTTCTCGTCGTATTATAATGGAGCAAAACAAGCGTAAAAGAATGGTCGTTCCTATTGAAGAAAAATTAAAAGCCATCAGAAGAATTGAAGCAGGAGAGACAATTAAAGTTGTTGCACGAGATTATGGAGTAGGTGAGGTAACAGTTGGAGATTGGAAAATAAACCTCACAAAAATAGAAGAGTGGTGTATAAATCAAGCCTCCCCGTCCTCAGGAAGAAAATCAATGAAAACCGGCGGCTATGAAAAGGTTAACGAAGCTTTATTCATGTGGTTTAACCAACAGAGATCAAAAGGTGTGCCTCCGTTAGTTTACCGCCAGTTCTGGATTGCTTAACCGCTGGAAGAAACGGTACGGTGTACGACAACTGACTGTATGTGGTGAAAAACTTTCTGCTGATGTATCATCAATTGAGAAGTTTAAGCAGAACTTTAAAATGCAAATCGAAGATTATAAATACACATGTGATCAAATTTACAACTGTGACGAAACTGGTCTGAATTATAAAATGCTTCCATCAAAAACATTGGCATCTCGACAGGAAAAATCAACTCCTGGGCACAAACGAAGTAAGGAAAGATTAACTATAATAGTATGTTCCAATGCATCTGGCAAGCACAAAATTCCACTGATGGTGATTGGCAAGTTTGCACGTTACAAAAGTCAGAAGAACGCATGGATGGATGCGACCTTATTTACTAACTGGTTTGAAGAAGAGTTCGTGATATCTGTGACTAAATTTTTGAACAGAAACCGTCTTCCTATTAAAGCAATTTTGTTAATGGATAATGTCCCCTCTCACCCTGGAGAAGGACTTCATGTGGGCGAAATTGATGTAAAATTTTTTCCTCCAAATGTAACCCGCATAATGCAACCAATGGATCAAGGCATCCTCGAACATTAAAAAAAATTATAGGCGTTTATATCTTGAACATCTGTTAGAATACACAGAAAAGGAGGATATTATCAATGAGATGAGAAAGGTTACACTGAAAAATGTTATTTACTGGGTAAGTCAAGCTTGGGATTCTGTGCGTACTACCACTATTCAAAAATCTTTGTCAAAATTTATTGATTTTGAGGACTATAATGACAGTGAAGATGATACTCCATTAAATGAATTAGCTTTGAAATTGAGAAGCCATGGAGAAATGTCCTGTTCAATTTTTGGAAGCGAGATAGAAGAAAAAGAAAAAAGTTTATTTGAATTAATGCAAAAATTAAAAGGTTGCGAAAATGTGACAAGAGAAGATGTTGTGGAATGGATTACAGCAGATGATTTAGAAGAAGAAATGAGTATTGAAGAAATAACGAATGCCTTTCAGGAAACCGAAAAATCAGATGAGGATGACGATGGTGAAGCGGCGGTGGACGAACAGCCACTAAGATCTCTCATCAAGAAGGTTTTGCTTCTTTGAAAAAAGCTTTAAGGTATATCGAACAACAACTAGAGGCAACCCCAGCGGATTTGCTTCTTCTTAATAGATGGAGAAACATTACAGCGAGAAAAAGAAGATGCAATAAGAAACAGAAGCATACCTATTTTATAATGTATGTACCTATTTATACGTTAAAAACGTTAATACATCGGTTTAAAATATTGGTGTTTTGAATGAATAAAAAACAAATCCGGATTATCCGAGTTTTCAGTTAACCGAGCAGGGTGTCCCCCACGTTACCTCGGATATAGTATATATATATATATATATATATATATATATATATATATATATATATATATATACCTCCCTTTCTATCTAACATTTTATTAGCTACTTCGTATTTATAAATATAAAGAATATTCTTCATTTTATCTGTAGTATTATACTGAAATAGCGTGTATTATAAAGTTTGATAGTGTCTTAAAATATCCGAAGCCCTTTCCATCAGAAGCCGCAAATGTCTGCCCGCTGACGCAAAAGTGATAGTTACAAGTGTTTATTTAAAGTTAGTGGAGCGAGGCCACGAAAAGTACTTTTCATTGATGGAGTTCCACCAGTTGAAAAAGGAAAATACAAGCTTTTTTGTGCGAACGTGACATACATTTGCATGAAAGTTAGAAGTTTTAAAAAGTTACAATATTTCAAAGGAATATATTTGTGATAAAACTGCAAAGGAAGCAGGACACGAAATAATTCGTCTTCCACCATATTATTGTATTTTTAATGCGATCGAGTTGATATGGCATAAAATAAAGTCTAATATACGTCCTCACAATAATACACCCACTTTAAACAGTAGTGTGATTGAGTTGCTAAAGACAGAGGTCAAAAATGTAACCGTTGAAAACTGGAAAAAAAAAAAAAAAAAAAAAAAAACGGTATTCAACTTATATAGTTGTATGTACATAAATATAAATAGTTTAGAACCTGTAAAAAAACTTATTATTGCAAGATAGTAGCGATAGCGAAATTGAACTAGATATTGATTAATAACTAAAATTGTAACAAATGTACGCGAGGACACTGTACACTTTTAATATATTTGTGTAATTACTATATTATGTATTAGTCATACATAAAACATTAAAATTCAACTGTTTTATCACAATAAAATTTTAAACCCAAAAATTATACAATCAGGTATAGTGCGACCCTGCATGATGCATTATCATTAAATAGACATAAATTAATCACTTTCGAATCTTGTTGAATTCAGAATGGGTATAGGTAGCTAAGTCACTTGTATATTGTGAAAAATACTATACCTACGTTTGTATTACGTATCAATATTACAACAATAATGTATACAAGAACGTAATACGACCAGTAATGACTTATACACCTGAAACAAGACTCGATACAAGTACGATTATAATACCGAGGATGCTGGAATAAACCGAAATGAGAATACTTAGAAGATGTATAAACAAGACCTGAGGGAGTCAAGTCATAAGACGCATATGTAATATAGAAAATATGAACCAGTGGATAAGAGGAAGAAAAGTGGAATGGGATCAACCAGTGGATAAGGAAGAATGGCAAACAACAGGATAGTACGGATAGCAAGAGACAAGTCACCGAATGGAAGAACATCAATGGAACGTCAAACAAAGAGATGGAGCGACGATCTATAGAGCAAGGAACAAAGAAAACAGGCAATAGTGCCTAGCTATAAGTCGAAAGAACAAGAAGATATTAAATATAAAAAGAAATTCTCTACTCTAAGTAAAAAATTAAAAATGTTCTTACCCAAGAGGAATAGTCCTCAGTAAATATCGTAGAAAATCATTCATATCAATCCTTTACACGAAATGAAATTAGCATCTTAAACAAGGGTCTTAACTTTGCAGTTTCCCCTCCTAGAGATAATTTATCAGAAATAGTTGGTCACATTGAAAGTTCTATTAGTACACTTCCAGAAAATAGTAAATCATTTGTTAAGGAAGCATATCGCAATCAAATATGGATGGATAAGGATTCTATTTGAAAGCAGATAAAGGAAATAGGGTTATTATATTGGATACTGAGTGCAAAAATAAATATATAATAATACATACGGCTTACACGGCCAGATAATTCTATTGCAACGACACCTGTTGAGAAAGCGAACTTGTTGGCTGAACTCTTTGCTTCACATTCTACTGTCGATTTCCAAGGCAAAACACCACCTAATATTTCCATAGTGCAGTCAAGGATGCCCGATATTGTCTTCAGGCAGCGTATCATAAGGCGTATTTTGATGAAGCTAGACATCAAAAAGGCTTCTGGCGCTGACGGAATATCTGCCATAGTTCTCAAAAACTGTGCGAGGGAACTAACACCAGTTTTCTGTAGACTTTTCAACCTATCTTACAGAAAGGGAATATTTCCTTCTTGCTGGCAATAGATTAACTATAATGGTATGTTCCAATGCATCTGGCAAGCACAAAATCCCACTGATGGTGATTGGCAAGTCTGCACGTCAAAGAGCTTTAAAAGACATCTCACCCAAAGCCCTACCAGTCTACTACAAAAGTCAGAAGAGCGCATGGATTGATGCGACCTTATTTACTAACTGGTTTGAAGAAAAGTTCGTACCATCTGTGACTAAATTTTTGAACAGAAAGCGTCTTCCTATTAAAGTAATTTTGTTAATGGATAATGCCCCCTCTCACCCTGGAGAAGGACTTCATGTGGGGAAAATTGTTGTAAAAATTTTTCCTCCAAATGTAACCAGCATAATGCAACCAATGGATCAAGGCATCCTCGAAAACATTAAAAAAAATTATGCGTTTATAATCTTGAACATCTGTTAGAATACACAGAAAAGGAGGATATTATCAAGGGAATGAGAAAGGTTACACTGAAAAATGTTATTTACTAGTTAAGTGAAGCTTGGGATTCTGTGCGTACCTTGCCAAATAACTACCGACCAATCGCACTGCTTTCAATAATATCGAAAGTCATGGAAAAGGCTATCAGTCAGCATCTTCTAAAATATCTTGAAGGATTCAACATTATTAGCGATCACCAATATGGCTTTCGTAAAAATAGATCAACAGGAGATCTCCTGACTTATGTAAGACATGTTTGGAACAACGCAATTGAACACTTTGGAGAATCTCGAGCGGTTGCTCTTGACATAGCCAAGGCATTCGACCGTGTTTGGCACGATGGGCTGTTGGCTAAACTACGTTCTTATGGTATGTCTGAAAAGTTCTGATTGTGGCTCTCATGTTTCCTCAGAGAGCGTTCTTTGCGAGTGGCGGTCGACGGATTTTTTTCTAACACCTTCACTATCAACGCCGGTGTACCCCAAGGCTCCATACTGTCTCCTTCCCTCTTTCTCATTTATATTAACGATCTGTTGGAGAATCCAATCTACAGCTTTGCAGATGACAGTACACATATCTCTTCATTCACTTTGAATGCTCGGATATCGGTTACTCAGACGAATATCCGCAGACAGCAGGAAGTCATTCAACTTAACAAAGACCTGGAAGAAACTCTATCTTGGGGTGACAGTAACCAAGTGGAATTTAAAAAATTTGGTGGGATTTTTGTACGCTACAAAAACCCAGGCGGCAGTTTTTTCTTAAAAAGTTAACGTTGCTGAACCCGACATAGTTATGTCGGGGCACTCCATTCCTCTAACATCGTCACTCAATTTGTCCTGGCATGAACATGTTGCAGGCATAGCAAGGAGAGCTTCTCAGAAATTGGGAATATTATTTCGAACCAGAAAGCTTTACACTTCACAACAACTGTTAATTCTTTACAAAGCTCAAATTCGATCAACTATGGAATACTGCTCCCATGTTTGGGGCTCCGCTCCCAAACATACACTGCATTTATTGGATTCGATTCAGAGAAGAGCAGTTCGTCTGATTGGAGATCCGGAACTGACAGGTGGCCTTGATTCGCTGGAACATCGAAGAACGGTTGGCGACTTGAGCCTATTCTACAAGTATTTTCATGGAAAGTGTTCGAAGGATGTGGCCCATTTAATTCCTCCCAGAGCGGTGCATGTTAGAAGTATACGTCACGCTAATAGTCCATAAATATATGGACATACAAAGAAATTGTACAAAGTCGGACAAAACAATGTTAAGGTTAATATTTAAAAGCAGTAAAATACAAAAATAATTAAAATGGGAATTTAGATGTACCTTGGTTTAAGACAAGATAATGTAGGTAGGTTCAGGTTCATGACAGCAATACCTAGAAAGAAATCTCATAACCAGCACACTCTTAGAGATCATCAGGCCCCGTAGAAATCCCCCATCAAGTAGAAGGCATTTTGCAGTAAGAAGGATTTTAGCCGAGATATAAATCTGGGACGACGCATATTTCGCAGTTCTGCAGGCATTCCATTATGAAGGCTGATGCAACTATAGAGGGAAGAGCCTTTGAAGAAAGTTGATCTATGAATGGGGACCTTTAATACACTATTACTCCTTGTGTTATATGTATTTGTTGCTCCCAGCATCTCATAAAGGTGTCTTATATTATTTGCAAGAGTTAAGCACCTTAATATGTAAAGACATGGAAAAGTTAAGATTCGTTGTTTTTATAAACGTATCTCTGCAGCTTTCACGAAAATTTAGATTAAAATCAAACCGATTACTTTCTTTTGATTCACAAATATACGTTTATTTTTCACACCAGCAGCACCTCAGGATACAACATTGTTAGACATGTGATTAAAATATACAGCCAAGAGACCGTCACTATCAAGGGTACTTTTTAAGCTGAAATTTAATTTAGCACATATGTGATCTATATGGTGCCTAAATGAAAACCTATGATCCATAAACGTACCCAGGAACTTGGCTTTCTCCCGCAACGTTTACACCAAGGGAATTAGCAAACATCGACGCTAATGGTTTTTAGTGTTCCGTACGGAACACTTATAAGATCACTTCGGTGTCTGTCTGTCTGTCTGTCCGTCTGTCACACCCGATTTTCTCCGAAACTATTTGTCATAGAAAGTTGAAATCTGGTAGTAATATAGGAAGTGATGGCCTCATCAGATCCATGTAGTTTTGAAAGTTAAATTTTCATTTAAGGGGTTAGTTTTGGGGGGGTGAAATCGGAAGTGAAAAAAAAATTTTTTTACTAGGTCATCGAGTGTGGTGTCAAATGAAAGCTTGTGAAAACACGAGTAAAAAATATATATATACTGTAATACTTGCGCACACTTTTCTTCGTATTACTTTTAAAAAATCGTGAAAAATCGCTGTCCCCTACCTTATCTCGAAAAGTACTGATCAAAAAATTTTTCAAAAATTGTGGAATATTCTCCACGGGGAACGAAAATTATCATTATCTTTAATAATTTATATAAAAAAAACAAAATTTCAAGGTCACCAGTTTTCAGTAAAGATTGAAAACAAACTTTGTTGAAAACTCATTTGGGGTGTGTTTTGTGAAGTCACTGATCATTTTATACCACCCTAACAAATTTTTTTATTTTAAAAACAATCAACGTACGGAACACTAATTGTGCAAGTTCAACTTGCACTTGACCGGTTATTTATTAAATATATTCATATAGATAGTTTTCTCAACATTTAGTACAAGGCCATTTCTTCTGCACCATGATTCCATATTCATGCACACACATGAAACATCATCATAAAGTGTTTGGTATAGTGGTGATATATACTGAGTAGAGTCATTGTGCCAAAGATTCTACATTCCACATAGAAAGTTCTCATCACCTTTGATAATTTATCTGGTATATGATGTGGATATATAAAAACAAAGATCGGAAACAAATTTTGCCTGATATATATTTCGTACTTGTATACAAGTTCTCATCCTGTTTAATAAAAAAATGTTATTCACTGTATAGATAAACGTATAAACACAGATGCACAGCAAGGATCTAAGATAATTATTGTTGGAGATTTTAGGATAAAATTTTTTGGAATGTGTTGATACTAGTCTATTCACCTATTGGAATAGCACTGGGCTTATACAAATTATAAAAGATATTAACACGTAAACTGAAAAGTTTTGGTCTGATACATAGATGTCGCCCTTTTCGAAAAATCCATGTGTTTTTAGGAAGTACCAGCCTTCAAACGATACGTGTCAAAATTTCATGACATCTCGACAATTAGTTTACAAGATACAGTGTTTTTAGTAACGCTACTTTTGATATTTTCAAAACAATGAAAAATCGAATTTCATGTGTTGATTAAACACTGTTTTCTGATGGGAAAAAATACCGTTCAGCAATGGCTTGATAAGTGTTACGGTGACTCTGTCCCTAGTATGCTGAATTTAAACACGGCCGTACAGATACAAATGATGCTGAACGCTCTGGACGCCGAAAATGAGGTATTAACATCGGAAAAGTCACAAAATTGTTTTGGATGACCGTAAAAGTGAAATTGCATGAGATAGCTGACACCCTAAAGGTTTCAAAAGAATGTGTTGGTCATATTTTGCATGAAAATTTGGGCATGAGAAGGCGCTGTTCGAAATGGGTACCGCGTTTTCTCGCAGTGAACCAAAAACAACAACGTGTTGATGATATTAAGTGCTTTTTTTTTTGTCAAGGAGAAATCCGCCTTATGGATTCGGGAGCAGTCTGCGTCACCATAAGGGTGCCCCAAAGTGCTCCAGATATGTGGGGCTCTCCAACCTGAGGGGTTGACATACCCACTAAAACTTCTTGTGAGCCGGGAAACCCCTTTACTCCTTTTACATGTCTGAGCTTGTTTAGGATGTTTTTGCGAGTTTTAGCTCTATGGCTAATTTTCTAATTCTAGATCTAACCTAACTTAACCTACCTTAAATCTAACCTAACCTAAGTCCCCAATGCTGAGGGTGTTGAGTTTATTTCTCAATGGTGTATATTGTTACACTTTAAACTGAAGGAGTGGCTCAACTAACCTACGGCCTTAAGATAAAGTCAAGGTTAGTCTTTGTCTAATGTCAGTCTAGTGGTAAGATGTCTGTTGGTCGTAAGTGTCTACCCGCGACATTTACATGGCCTCTGAAAGTGTTTGCAATCTCTGGGTTAGAATGGGCTACTGCTTTCTCAAGGAAGCGAAGCTGAGAATCACGAGTAAAAATCTATAATCCTGGGTATATCAAACTCAACTTTAAACGCTATTTGGACATGTTTAGGGCAATAAAAAGGACTTTTTTATGCGATATGTGAAAATAGATGAAACATACATCCACTACTACACACCGGAATCAAATCGTGCTAAGTGAACAGCAGCCGGTGAAAGCCGCCCGAAGAGACCAAAGATACAACAGTCGCGTCGCACAGTGATTCGGCAAGAGCATGCTAGCGGGACAATATTCATGACGTAATTTCCAGGAACCACTGATAACGACTTGTAAACAACCCCCCATTTAACGAATTCCAAGAATTAATTTGTTTATCACCTCATAAAGGTATCTTATCAGGGGGTCAAAGTAACCCTTATAAGATAGGTCATTTTCATTTGCAAATCAGTTGCATTTTATGCACACTTGTGATAACATATTTTAAAATTGGTAGCAAAGTGAAACAAGTTTTTTGTGATGGAATATTCTGTTGAAGGTATATACTCTATTATGACTTATATTTTTTATAAAAAAATATGTATACTTTTGGTGTAATATCAGTTTGTAAATGTATAGATAAATCCAGTAAATTTTACATTAATTGTAAACTTTAAAAGTAGCAACTTTTTTTATCCACATATATCCACCTAGATTTTTCTATATGTAATACCTACAACATTCAGGCACAGATTCATATATATTATAGACCCCGAAAAGGCCCGAAAGTAAAATTATTTTATTTTTTTCAGAACGAGTCGTGACTATGACGAAAATGGAGTTTTTTGAAGAATGGCTAAAGCATGACAAAACTGAACGAAAGTGATAATTCAATATGTCTGATGTTTCTGACGATTCTCTAAAACGACTCAAACTGAAAATATCAAGCCTTTCAGCAAAATTCAATCAAAAGTGGACTTCTTTAAAGTGTAACAAAGAAATGTTTCTAATCAAACATAAAGATTGGTTAGAGGGATCCGGAATCGAAATAAAGATGTGTGTTAACCAGCCGTGCACTTCAACATCATCAGCGGCTCTTTCCGGAGGGCGACCCAGAAAATCATTTGAAGACTCATCAACGAAAACGAAGAGACGGAGAGTAGAAGATATTTGGAATCGCGAAGTGCAAGTGAGCTTATTACAGCAGCTGAGTTAGCTACTCCAAAAGAAGGGCATCGAAGTGTTGCTAAACAGATCCATAACGTCGCGGTCAGTGAACTCGAAATCGACTTTTCACTCATATAAACAAACAAGAAAATGGTCAATGAAAGCGGGACATCGTTTTATAGTTTAGGTAAGTCCAAAGCTTCTTGTTGTCCTTCTGACGAATATATTTCTGTGACTGAATCTCGAGCTGAAATTAAACTTCACGCGATTTTGCATAAAACGGCTGAACGATTAGTTAAAGCTCAGACGGAAGTCATTAGAAGTGTGTTACCTCGTTCATATTATACGTTGGTAAGCAAATGGGGCTGTGATGGGAGTTCGGGGGCATAGCACGTATAAGCAGAAATTTGAGAACACTAACGCTACAGACGAATTTTTGTTCGTATACTCATTTGTCCCTTTGAGACTGCTTGATGGCGAAACTGTGATCTGGCAAAATCCAAAACCTTCGTCTACTTTATATTGCCGTCCTATTAAGTTTATTTTTGCCAAGGAGACAAAAGAGTTTACGAAAGAAGAAACTTCTAAAATTTTAGATGAAGTAAGTCAGCTTCTTCCAACATTATGTAACGTTGCTGGATCTCAAATCTATGTTAAACACGATTTGTTGTTGACAATGACTGATGGCAAAGTGTGCAATGTCTTAACAGACACAAGTTCAACACAAAAGTGTTATATTTGCGGTGCCACCCCGTCTACTATGAACGAGGAGTCAAAGAAATATCCCAGCAACGAAGAACGCCTTGCATTTGGTTTATCTACTTTACATGCATGGATCCGCACGTTTGAATGTTTGCTTCACATCAGCTATCGTTTAGAAATAAAAAAGTGGCAAGTCAGGGGAGATAACGATAAAGCTATTGTGAGGCAACGCTCACAAGAGATACAAAAAGTGTTTAAAGATCGTATGGGTCTCATTGTAGATAAACCAAAACCTGGGTATGGTAACACAAACGATGGAAACACAGCACGTAGATTTTTTCCAAAGCTGAATTGAGCAGCGAAATTACAGGATTAGACGTAAACCTTATTCGTAGATTTCATGTAATTTTAAGAACTTTGTCATCGGGATATGACATAAATTATATAGAATTCGAAAAGTTTTGTGTTGATACTAGAAAATTATACCTTGATCTGTATTCGTGGTATTCCATGCCCGTTACTGTGCATAAAATTCTTGTACACAGCGCGGAAGTTATAAAGTCTTTTCTTCTTCCCATTGGACAACTCTTCGAAGAAGCCCTGGAGGCAAGAAATAAAGACTGTCGTCGATTCCGTGAACGGCACACCAGGAAGCGGTCATGTATTGCCACAAATACAGATATTTTGAGAATGCTTTTAATTACGTCTGATCCTGTTATCAACTCGTATAGAGAATTACCGCGAAGAAAATTTACTTCTTTGCCATCGGAGGTTCTGCAATTGATTATCCCCACCTTCATTGCCATCCGAAACACCATCAGTAAGTCATCATCACGAATTACATGAGGAGGATTATTTACTCTCTGAATATTCTACTGAATGGGAGAGAGCGGTGATGACGACTCATCTGATGGTGATTAGTAGGTTTAAGTATTTTTTTATTGTAATTATTATTCTTATTTTTATTGTGTGTTGTAGTTGCTTATAATTCATGCCTTAGTATATAAGTTATTTAATATTATATTTCTTTTACTTATACACCTTGTTATTGTAAATAATTGATATATAGATACTGTTATTGTACTAATTTATTTTAAAAGTAATAATATTTTGTAAATTAATAAATGTGGGTACTATCATTAAGATTTTTATTTTTTTCCTAGAAATTTCTTTGTAAACAAACATGATTGTACTTTTCACACATAATGAGTGGGTAGACGTATGTAGCTAATTAAAGAACAATTAGCGACAATAGTGAACAAATGAGACACATTAGTAAACCACTTCCGTCTTGCAGCTACATATTTCGATTAATACACATACAGACCACATTTTTCAACTTTTTTTTTCCTAAAATAGCTTAAGATACCTGGAATATACATAAACAATTGAAATAAGTGAAGAAATAATATTGTCCCGCTAGCTTGTACTAGTCGAGACACTGTGAGTCGGTTGGAAAGATTTTGGCCTCTGTATTTTGTGATGCGCATGGAATAATTTTCATCGACTATGTTGAGAAGGGAAAAACCATTAATAACGAATATTATATAAAGGTATTGGTGCGTTTGAAGGCAGAAATCGCAAAGAAATAGCCCCAAATGAACAAGAAAAAAGTGCTCTTTCATCAAGACAATGCACCGTGTCACAAGTCAATGGTTACGATGGCAAAATTGCATGAATTGAAGTTCGAATTGCTTCCCCATCCACCGTATTCTCCAGATTTTGCCCCCAGCGACTATTATCTATTCGCGGACCTCAAAAAAATTCTCGCGAGGTAGAGATTTGGCTCCAGTCAAGAAGTTATCGCCGAAACTGAGGCCTATTTTGAAGGCAAAGACAATCAAATATATAGAATAGCATTGGACTGATTGCATCGCTGTTGAAGGATACTATATTGATGAATAAAGTCGAATTTTGCAAAAAAAATCTTTTTTAAGTAGCTAAACCAAAACTTTTCAGTCTACGTATTTGTTTATTTATTTATTTATTTATTATCAACGGTAACACCATTTCTACAAAAAACATCGACAATATGCAGGAGAAAAAACAATGTGTATGAGCAATATAATTAAAGCTAAATCTAAAACTAATAGGTCAGAATACAATCTAAATTAATCACTTTAAAGGTAAACAGTACTTGAGATACAATACCAATGGGATACCCGAAAATTAAAAAAACTCTATAGCGAGGTCAGTTGCTTGACCATATTTTTGAATCGGTGTACTGGGCCATCAATTGGCAAATTATATTTATCAAAATTATGCTGCACTCTAAAGATTGGACTATGCAAGCCATAGTTTCTGGTGACATTAGCTGGGTAAAATAACGACCTGGCGCGGGTATGATGTACGGTATGAAATGATAATTTACTAAGTAAGTACTTACAGTCAATATACCCATTTAGTAGCTTAAATAAGAAATGTAGATCAGCTTGCATTCGTCTGTCCTGAAGACTGCACATATTTAACAATCTTGGTTCCAGGTCATAGTTGGTATGTCCCTCAGTTAAAGCAATTTTCAGTTTAAAAGAACAGATACGTAATAATTTTTTTTGGACACTCTCCAACTGATTAATCTGGACATTATAAAAAGGATACCACACTGGGCTTGCTTACTCCAAAATCGGTCGAACGTACGAGCAATACAATAATTTAAACACATTACATGAAAAATCGGCACTAATGAAACCCAAACACCTACCGTCTCGCTGCACCACACTCATTTGTTGGCCGACGAAAGATAAAGAACAATCAAACATCACACCAAGATCCCTAATCTCATGTACGCGTTTTAAAATGGTTGCATTTATACTCTAATCAAACTGCATAGGACTTTTTAATCTGGAAAATGATATACAGGAGCATTTATCAGTATTCAGACTTAAGCCTTTTAAAGTTGCCCATTGGACAAATATGTCAACATCCGCTTGCAAAACAAGACTGTCCACAGGACTAGAAATAATTTTGAATAATTTCAGATCATCGGCAAACATGAGAAAAGAAGTATTGGTCAGGAAATCCCTCAAGTCATTTACAAATAAGAGAAACAAAAGGGAGCCGCAGTGGGAGCCCTGGGGAACGCCCGAGGGCACTATCTACTAGAGACAGAACTTTGATAGACAATGTGTTTTGCAATTTTTCTATTGATACAGAAGTTCACGTTGTAGAAAGTTTTTTCAGCCATTGCAAATAAGTTTGTGTCCGAACCACAGATAGGGATTTCTGAAAATTCATTTGGGTTGTGTTTTGTGAACTCGTTGATCATTTTATACTTCCGTAACAAAAATTTTTATTTTAAAAGCATCCACGGTACGGAACATTAATTGCACAAATCCGACTTGCTCTTGGTCGGTTCTTTTTCTTTGCGTTTTGAGTTTAAAGTGTTGCGTATGTATCTTTGTGAGTTAGAGATATTCTTTAAATATTGTATCTATATATGGGTATACGATCTGTTATAATCTTTTGAAATATAAAAGTGTTTTTATTTATACAAAACTTTAATCGTCCATAAGAAATAATCCAGTTTGCGATTTCGTTAACCCACTTTTAATTCCTTCTAATCTAAAAATAAATTAATTAATCCAAAAATCTGTCTAGTCTAAAGACAAAACAATTATATATGAAAAAAAAATTATAATTCCTAACTTAATCTGCTACGTAAGTGATTACTAATAAAAATAAAATCCTATATTATTTATATGATTGTTTTTTTTAGATTAATATAAACAGCTGTTTTTTATTCTAGGAATCGATAAAATAATAATTATCTGCGGAATGGAATCTTTACATAAACCAGTAATGGGAGCAAAAGAGAAGGTAAAATGAAGATGAAGGTACCAAAGTCTGGGGCTATAATAAGAGGTAACACGATAGAATATCAAAGCAAATTGCCCGCATATCATTGGGTTCAATGGTAAAAAGGCTTTCAAAAAGACATTATGTCGTACCCTATACGTTATAAGAAATTAAGGAACGTGAAAGATGTATCAGAAAGAAGCAAATTATATTGGTAGTTGTTACACAAAATTTCTGTCCTATAGGACTATCATCAATTTTAATAAACGAAATATTATATGATTATTTTTTTAGATTAATATAAACAGGTGTTTTTTTATTTCAGGAATCGATAAAATAATAATTATCTGCGGAATGGAATCTTTACATAAACCAGTAATGGGAGCAAAAGAGAAGGTAAAATAAAGATGAAGGTACCAAAGTCTGGGGCTATAATAATAAGAGGTAACACGATAGAACATCGAAGCAAATTGCGCGTGTATCATTGGGTTCACTGGTAAAAAGGCTTTCAAAAAGGCATTATGTCGTACCTTATACGTCATAAGAAATTAAGGAACGTGAAAGATGTATCAGCAAAAAGCAAATTATATAAGTAGTTGTTACACAAAATTTCTGTCCTACAGGACTATCATCAATTTTAATAAACGAAAGATTATATGATTGTTTTTTTTTAGATTAATATAAACAGGTGTTTTTTATTCCAAGAATCGATAAAATAATAATTATCTGCGGAATGGAATCCTTACATAAACCAGTAATGGGAGCAAAAGAGAAGGTAAAATAAAGATGAAGGTACCAAAGTCTGGGGCTATAATAAGAGGTAACACGATAGAATATCGAAGCAAATTGCCCATATATTATTGGGATCACTGGTAAAAAGGTTTTCGAAAAGGCAGTATGTCGTACCTTATACGTTATAAGAAATTAAGGAACGTGAAAGATGTATCAGGAAGAATCGATAAAATAATAATTATCTGCGGAATGGAACCTTTACATAAACCAGTAATGGGAGCAAAAGAGAAGGTAAAATAAAGATGAAGGTACCAAAGTCTGGGGCTATAATAAGAGGTAACACGATAGAACATCGAAGCAAATTGCCCGTATATCAATGAGTTCACTGGTAAGAAGGCTTTCAAAAAGGCATTATGTCGTATTTTATACGTTATAAGAAATTAAGGAACGTGAAAGATGTATCAGAAAGAAGCAAATTATATAGGTAGTTGTTACACAAAATTTCTGTCCTACAGGACTATCATCAATTTTAATAAACGAAATATTATTTGATTGTTTTTTTTTTTAGATTAATATAAACAGGTGTTTTTTATTCCAGGAATCGATAAAATAATAATTATCTGCAGAATGGAATCTTTACATAAACCAGTAATGGGAGCAAAAGAGAAGGTAAAATAAAGATGAAGGTACCAAAGTCTGGGGCTATAATAAGAGGTAACACGATAGAACATCGAAGCAAATTGCCCGTGTATCATTGGGTTCACTGGTAAAAAGGCTTTCAAAAAGGCATTATGTCGTACCTTATACGTTATAAGAAATTAAGGAACGTGAAAGATGTATCAGAAAAAAGCAAATTATATAGGTAGTTGTTACACAAAATTTCTGCCCTACAGGACTATCATCAATTTTAATAAACGAAAGATTATATGATTGTTTTTTTTTTTAGATTAATATAAAGAGGTGTTTTTTATTCCAGGAATCGATAAAATAATAATTATCTGCGGAATGGAATCCTTACATAAACCAGTAATGGGAGCAAAAGAGAAGGTAAAATAAAGATGAAGGTACCAAAGTCTGGGGCTATAATAAGAGGTAACACGATAGAATATCGAAGTAAATTGCCCGTATATTATTGGGATCATTGGTAAAAAGGTTTTCGAAAAGGCATTATGTCGTACCTTATACGTTATAAGAAATTAAGGAACGTGAAAGATGTATCAGGAAGAATCGATAAAATAATAATTATCTGCGGATTGTATTTTTTAAGTTAATATAAACAGGTCTTTTTAATTCTAGGAATCGATAAAATAATAATTATCTGCGGAATGGAACTTTTACATAAACCATGTAATGGGAGCAAAAGAGAAGGTAAAATAAAGGTGAAGGTACCAGAGTCTGGAGCTATAATAAGAGGTAACACGATAGAACATCGAAGCAAATTGCCCAGATATCATTGGGTTCACTGGTAAAAAGGTTTTCAAAAAGGCATTATGTCGTACCTTATACGTTATAAGCAATTAAGGAACGTGAAAGATGTATCAGGAAGAAGCAAATTGTATAGGTAGTTGTAACACAAAATTTCTATCCTACAGGACTATCATCAATTTTAATAAACGAAAGATTATCGATTCAACGGAAATCAAACACCTTAACAACATCAATAGTGGTGTAAGTTATGGTCTCCATAAATAGTTGATTTGGGCCTATCCAGCTTGACATGATCAAATCCTAACAACTAACTTCTTAAAGTGCCTATTCGGTTCGAATGTTAGCAATCATTCTGGCTATTATTACTTCAGCCACTGCAGCTCTGAAAAGACCGGTAGTATTTGTTGAGAACCAATTTCGCAGATTTTTTAGCCAGGAAATACGTCTGCGTCCTGGTCCCCTTTCCAAATACGTTTCCTTGGAGTATTTGCTGTAATAATCCATATCTGTGGGAATTTCTCATTATATGTCCTAAATATTCCAATTTTCTCACTTTAAAGTTTCCATAATTTGCAGTCTCTTGTTCATGCGACGTAAGACGTCCTCGTTGTTAATATGGTCAGTATAAGGAATTTTCAAAATTCTGCGATATAGCCATAATTCAAATGCTTCAAGTTTTTTAGGCGTAGCTTCAGTCAGCCTCAAAGATTTCACACCGTAAAGAAGGACATTGAAGACATAACGTTTTAGGAGTTTTATTTTTGTGCTCAATTTTATTCCTGAGCTTTTGAAAAGTGATGTTATTTTGCGAGTGATCCCACTGTTCGTTTATCATAGTACCTAGATATGAATATTGTGGAGTTTTTTGTATTTGTTGATTGTTAATCATCAAGGTAGCAGGAACCAGAGACTTGCTGATTACCATGAGCTTTGTTTCGCTGATATTAATTTCGAGGCCGTATCGATTACTGACTTCGTTTATTTTTGCCATTAGATGTTGTAGACCAGGGGTGCTCAAACTTGAACTGCTGGCGATCTACCTCAATATTGTTAGACTACGATCGATCGACTCTGAGAGGCTGCAAGTAAGTGTGATGCAGGATTGTCGTCTAGGTAGGGTGTATCGTGGCATAGATATTAGTTTTCCACACTATATGCATTTTTTTAGTCGAGGCAAGTGTGCTCTAAAATGTCAATGAAAAAACTCATAATTATTCAAAATTGCGAGTTTTTTGGTTCTTACAAAACAAACGAGTTCTAGTGTCTAAACTTAACTAAAGAGTGACTTTGGATGTTGAAGCGTGGCACTGCATGTCCTCAGCATACTTTTCATAAGATGGTACGTAATTACCGAGTGCTAATCGTAAGCATGATGACATATGTTCGTCAGTTAGTCGATTGCGATATTTTGACTTAATTATCTTCATTTCAGAAAATGCAGACTCGCACAAGTAAGTTGACCCAAACATTGCCGTCAGTTGAAGGGCGATTTGCCTTAGATTCGGATATTTATCTTCAGATATAAAACACCAGAATTTTGTATCAGATGCTGTGGCTTTGAGATGTATATCTGATATAATCTGCACTAACTTATTTTCAACAGAACATGAGTCCATGTTAAACTGACTTGCTATTTCAGTAGCTAATTCCTCAATGTTTTTACACGAAAAAGGATAACTCATAAATGATGCGATATTTGCCAATTTACTGAAATCATAAAAACGTATTTCGAATTGGCCCAAAATATTTGATAATTCTGCCTCATAAATATAATAATTCAACTGAGGAATCCTTGCTTTCAAAGACGGAAAATTTTTCAGATCATTTCTTTTCAGTTGATCTATCATAAGTTGCAATTTACTTTTGAATGCGTTTATTGCGCTAATCATTTCAATAATAGTTTTTCCTTTACCTTGAAGCTCCAAATTAATGGTGTTTAAATGCATTGTGATGTCTGTCAAAAATGCCAAATCAGTCAGCCATTTTCCGTTTTTCAGCATCTGAGTATCATCACCTCTTTCGTCCAGAAAAGCTGTTATTTCGGGCAATAATTCTTGAAACCTTTCTAGGAATTTTCCGCGACTCAACCACCTGACGCCCGTGTGAAGAACTAAATCAGTGTGTTCAGCTGACTCACTATCTTCAAACTGCAATTTAAAGAGCCGTCGTTGCAAGCTACGGGCACGGATAGAATTCACAATTTTTATTGCAATGCCCATAATCTCCTCCATGTTTAGAACTTTTGAACACAAAACTTGTTGATGTATAATGCAATGGAAGGAGAAAAGTGAAGGGAAATCATCATTAGCTCGACACAATGCCACAAAACCGTTTTTGTTTCCAGTCATTGCTGGTGCTCCATCGGTTGTAATGCACACTAGTTTAGATATTGGTAGCTTGTAGTTTGTTACAAAATTGAAGAAAACGTCATATATATCTTCGCCACGGGTCTTTCCTTTCAGAGGGATCATTGTCAAAAAACTCTTCCTTAGCCGACATGTCATTGAATACCATTCGAATAAAAATACACAGCTGGGCAGTGTCTCTCATATCGGTGGATTCGTCGAACTGTAAAGAAAAGTATGTACATTCCATGATATCATGTTTTAGTTTATCTGCCATGTCCTGACTCATGACTTCAACACGCCTTGTCATAGTCGGACGAGATAACTGAAGTTCTCTAATAGCAGACATAATCTCTGTTTTATTTTTAAAATCTCTTGATTGTTTGGCTGGTCTTGCGAACATGGTTTGTTCTTATTTCAAACAAGTTATCAAATCACGTACTTTTCGTTTTCTTAATTCACTCTGTGACGGAAAATCCTTTTCATAGTTTTTATGAACCGTTTTATGATGCCTCTCTAAGTTCCCACGCTTAGGTATTGCAACTGACGCACGGCAAATGAGACAAATGCATTTATCCTTTACCATACAAAAGAAAAATTCTTCCTCCCAATCGTTATTAAAATGATAAGTTTTACTTTTCTTCGCCGCACTCATTTTGGACTATTTATTAATAAACTTTGTATCGATGTATCGCCTTCAAGTAACAACTCAGACTGACTCCTATTCCTGCAGGCGCAACATTTATATCGGCGCGAACGAAGTCTCGAATGTTCCCGTCAAACATGCCGCCCGAAGTTTCTAGAAAAATCGGCGGGAATCAAAAACGCGGCTTTTTTTTTGACAAGTACCGCGCGTTCCTTTGATAAAGCCGCCTTTTGCCGCTAGCAGGAGGTTATTACGATAAAAGAAAGTGATGAAGGGGTTATTCTGGCCTAATTGTGGATCGAATAAATTTTAGTCGTTTATTCATTACATTTTGTTTTAGTTACCTAAAACAAAATCTGTGAATAGTTCTATATCGGAATTTTTTTTCTCGAGATCGACTCAAAAAGTACTCGCGATCGACTTGTGGATCGCGATCGACCGTTTGAGCACCCCTGTTGTAGATCCTTTAAGTTATCAGTCATAACCACCGTATCGTCAGCATATTAAAATATGATGGTGTGTATCCTGATAGGGGTGTTGATGAGGTCATTATAACTGAACGTTTTCAACTACCTTTATTGACGAATCGAAGAAATTACCATCTGGTCTGTTGTCTTATAAAATTATGTAACTCTCTTATTGACTCTCCTGACTTATTATTTCAAGTAAACTTTCACGTTCCTAATAGATTGATTGGTCTCTGCTATTTTCAAGTTACCTACTGCATCAACTAATTTTCTAATCAAAACACCACTGTTTCAAGCCATGAGCGTTTTCAACAGTACTTGTAACGACACTGAAGTGAACAACCTGCCATTTGCGCAATTTGCCAAATGCTTAAAAAATAAACTGTGAACATGTATCATTTTAATTTTAATTTTCCAGTTTTATTTAATTTCTATGTTATTTTTTATGTTATCTGTCTCTTTTGTTCTATACTAGTACTTTTCTTTTTTTATCTCTATCTCCTTTATATTATATTATTTATGCTTAATTGTCTTGTAAATGGTACAGTGACTCACAGCTTAAATGATGCAGTCGCTATAAGAAAAGACTAACTGGGTAAAGTAAAGAGTATGAATTACTTTTTGTCTTAAATATGCCTTACTTAATTAACAATAAATAATTAATTAAATTATATGCGATTTTAATGTCACAGCTTAAATGATGCAAAATTCAATATACCAAAATTATTAGAGAAAACAAACTGTAGAATTTTAAATAAGCCTGCTAATATTTGGTCGGGCCTCCCTCATTATCAATAACGGCTTGTAATTTTCTGGACATTAATTCAACTAACTTTCTAGTATACTCCGGGGAAATAGTGTTCCATACTTCAGTAATTTTTACTTTTAATTCAGTTTTATTTGATATTGAGGCACTATTGACTTTATTTTTTAATGTCAGCCACAAATTTTCAATTACATTTAAGTCTGGTGACTGGGCTGGTGTTTTAATAACATTTGGATAGTTATAAAGCAACTAACTGCGGACTCGAAATGACGTGTGCTTTGGATCATTGTCCTGATAGAACCGATAATTGTTTTCAATATCTAATTTTTGGGCACTAGCGACGAGATGCTGCCTTAGTATATCCAAGTACACATATTGGTTCATATTCCCTTCGACGAAATGCATGTTATCTACTCCTGCAGATGACATACAGCCCCATAACATCACTCCACCGTGCTTTACCATAGCTTTCATATTTTCCAATTTTAATTCTTCGTTAGGCTTTCTCCACACTGATATTTTTCCATCGGACCCAAATAAGTTTATTTTGGTCTCATCAGCAAATATTACTGAATTCCAGAAGTTCAAGTCTTTATTGATATGCTCTCTGGCAAATTCCAATCTCACGCGTCTATTTCTTTGACTAATGAAAGGCTTATTTCTAGCAGTTGGACCATGTAAATTATTATTTCGCAAGATCCGTCGAACTGTTTCGGGGTTACACCTTTTTCCAAACTGTCTTTCCGCCTCGGCGCACAACTTTGGCGCCCTTTTTTTGGATTTTTGATACCTCTCTTAAAATCCATCTTTCTTAATGTTCATTGAAGATCTTATTTGGAGCCAACCTTGACTTATTCTCGACTCTATTTTCATTCCGGTAACGTTCAATGATATGCTGAACAGTTGACGGACATTTATTTACCATTTTGGCTATGACTCTTTGGCTGTATCCATTCGTGTAATGAGTAATAATTAAATTTCTCTCAGAAATTGTAGTTCGACGACCATTCTTAAACAATTTCGTTTTATTGAATGAAAAAATGTCAAACTAAACAAAAAACAATTGCACTAAGAAAGCAAAGCAACGCCGCCTTCGTAAATTTCAAAATGCGATAAATTTTGACCCCTGTTGTTATTTTGCATCATTTAAACTGTGACGTTAAAATTGCATATGATTTGTATTTATTGTTAATTAAGTAAGACATATTTAAGACAAAAAGTAATTCATACTTTTTTAGAAGACTCTTTACTAATTTAATTTCAATAAATTGTTTTTTCCAAATAAATAAAGAGGCACTGAAACCAGTTAGTCTTTTCTTATAGCGACTGCATCATTTAAGCTATGAGTCACTGTATATCTGTTAGACAATAAAGATTATTATTATTATTATTATAACGAATATTATTTATTCGCTCCCCATTAAGCCGTATTCCTTCATCAACTTCTTCCAATGCCTCGCTGAAGATTTGCTCAGGGTATATATTAAATAATAGTAGAGACAAGACACAACCCTGCCTTAATCAACGCTTAATCAATATTGCTTCTGAATGCTCCCATTCTGTCTTAATAAATGTCATCTGGTTCCAGTAGAGGTTGCTAATAATCCACAAATCATTTCCGTCTAGCCCAAGGTCTTTCAGAATTCTAACCATTTTGTGATGTTGGACTCAAGGCCTTTTGGTAGTCGATCAAGCACAGATATATGTCACATTTGACGTCTCTACATCGCCGAATCAAAACTGCATAGAAAATAAAGACTCTCTGATTCCCATGGCATCACGAAAGCCGAATCGTGTAGCTGACATATTTTTTTCACACAACTTGTAGATTCTTCTGTGAATGATTTTCAGAAATGTTTTTAAAAGATGGCTTATGAGGCTAATTGTTCGATATTCTCCAGATTTTTTAACACCTGCATTTTTTGGGATCGTTATAAACTCAGACTTTAATCAGGTTTTTGGTATTCTGCCTAAATTATAAATTTTATTGCAGATCACCCCTAAGAGCTTAAGAGTCTCTCCGTGGAATTCATCGGGACCGCTGGCTTTTTAATTTTTTTATTGATTTATTGCAATGCGTATTTCATCGGTGGTAATACAGGGCCTAAACAAGTCTATTGATCATTGTGGTTGATCTGGGCTTACATCAGAAAATAACTCTGTGATATAGTCTTGCCATAGGTTCAGTTTTTCCTTCTTATCGATAACAACGTTTCCTTGACGATCTATTAAACGTCTATTTGATTTCGTTCTCAGCTCACCAGTTAAGTCTTTGATTTTTTAATGGATATTAAAGCTGTTTTCCTGCAACTCCTCTATCTCTTTACAACTTTCACCATTCCACCTATCTTTAGCTGTTCGAATTTCTTTCTGTATTTGTGTGTGTAGTCTGTTATATCTTCTCTATTTTTGTGTAACCGTCTTTCCCTTCATTAGTCTTAGAATGTCATCTGTCATCCATTCCTTCCTTTTATGTGTTTGTACCATAGTTAGATATTTATTCTCTAGCCCCCTTGTTATTTCATTTAAATTTTGAATTGTTGTGGCTGTTACTTGATGGAAATTCATAACGAATGTAATGAAAGACTGATTTTGTCAAATTTCCACTTTATTTAGTTTCACTGAAACTGTATGACGCGTTTCGCTATACTATAGCTTCTTCTGATACAAAATGATATTTGAATATTAGTGTTGTTACATTTATACAAATACCCTAAGGTAGACAGGCAATAAAATTAATACTATATGCTAATGAATATTGCTGGGAAATCCATTCTGAATATTAATTGTATAAATTGAGTAAAGGGGAGTTACCATGTCGCTATAGACCAACTACAATATATAGACAAAACATTAGAATTTATTAAGAAAGGAAATTTCAAAATATTAATAAAAGATCCGACAGAAAAATTCAAGAAAGATATTACAACAGCGTTAGGTAAAGCTTCTAGCATCATATCAGACAACCAAATCTCAAAATTAACAGTCATGAATCATCAGCCCCCTCTACTTTATTCATTAGTCAAATTACATAAAGAAAATCATCCTATTAGACCTGTAGCCTCCTACATATCGGCCCTAGCTTACAAACTCTCAAAATTTCCCATAGATATCATTAAAACGAACATTAACTTCACCCAAACTTACACAATAAAAAATTCGTTAGAATTAACGGAAAAAATTTCCAACGTCTTTCTACCAGATAATTCAAAACTAGTATCATTTGACGTCCAAAAACCTTTTCCCTAGCATACCCACGGTTGAAACAGTAAAAATCATAAAAACATTCCTAATCAAAAATAAAGTTAATATCGTTATACAACAAGACATACTAAATTTATTAAACATGAGCCTCAATCAAAATTATTTTTACTTTAATAATACGTTTTATAATAGTTCTGAGGGTCTCATAATGGGTAGTCCACTTAGCCCGCGTTTAGCAGAAATATTCATGGATAACCTAGAAAAACAAATACATCGACAAGCATTTAGCAAATCATTTTTGTATTGGTACCGATATGTAGACGACATCTTTGCTTGTTTTAATGGTACAGAGCGTCAACTTGACAATGTTTTTTAACTGTATAAACTCAATACATAAAAATATTAAATTTACTATGGAACTAGAAGTCGACAATAAAATTAATTTTCTTGACTTAACAATAACCAGACATTACAACAAACACAAATTCTCTATTTTTCACAAACCCTCACATACAGATACTACAAGAAACATAAAATCAGTTCACCCCCTACAACACAAATTGGCAGCTTATCACAGTATGTTGCATAGACTTGTAAGTGTCCCCTAATCTGTAGATGATTTTAATAAAGAATTAAATCTAATAAAAGAAATTGCTGTTAACAATGGATATTCTCCTGACACCATAGACTCAATACTAAGCAAAAAATTAAAAAATAAAGCTATTTCTTTAGTATACCCCAAGAAAGAAAACACAGAGAAAAAATATAATGTTTTAACCTATTTTGGTAACACGTCAGAGAAAATTAAAAACCACTTAAACAAATATAATATCAACATAGCTTTTAGAACAAACAACTCGTTAGGAAAATTTATTAAAAACGCAAAGGGAAAACAAAATAGATCAAAAAAAAATGGAGTGTATCAGTTGAATTGTGGTTCTTGTCATAAAACTTACATAGGTCAGACAGGTCGCTCATTCGAAACTTGGATTTTAGAACATAAAAGAAGCTATTTAAAAAACAAAACTGACTCAGCGTACAGAATCAAATCATCTTTTTGACGACAAATTTAAAATTCTACATATACAAAACAAAGGCGTAAAATTAAACCGATTAGAAAATTTAGAAATAAATAGAATTAAAAATTCAGACATCATCTTAAACGAACAAAATGATACCTGTCTGACCCCTGGTAACTCCCCTTTACTCAATTTATACAATTAATATTTAGAATGGATTTCCCAGCAATATTCACTAGTATATAGTATTGATTTTATTACCTATCTACCTTAGGGTATTTGTATAAATGTAACAACACTAATATTCAAACATCATTTTGTCTCAGAAGAAGCTATAGTATAGCGAAACGCGTCATACAGTTTCAGTGAAACTAAATAAAGTGGAAATTTGACAAAATCAGTCTTTCATTATATTTATTTCATTTAACTTTTCTGTTCCAGATTCTATGTCTCTGTTTAGCTCTGAGTTCTTTATTACGATCTTTTTTAATTACGGTTGTTACATTTTCGTCTTTAAGTTATCGCACATCGCATATGTTTTTCTGTTTTCTTTTTAACTTTTTCAAGGTAATTCTTAGAACCCCCACCAGGGTACTGTGATCCGAGGTTATATCGGCACTCGGATATGTATGTAAATGATATTCACAGAGTATTAAAAAATCATGTGTGATGTGCTGATCACACGCTTATCTCGGTTTCTGGTGGAGACTTTGCCGAAGCCACCGAAGTATTAAATGGTGAGTTGGCTGTCTTGTATAATTGGTTGTATGTTAACAAAAGCAAAATAAATTTATAGTTTTGGGCACAAGTGGTAGGTGTGGTCAATTTGATAATAATACTCATGTTGTTCGGATAAACAATGCGGTTATTGAATGGGTTTATAAAATTAAATATTTGGGGGTGGTCTTAGACCCACAACTGAATTCTGTACAGCTCGTAAACTAATTATGGAAAAAGTTGGGGAAAAAGATTGGGTTTTTCAGAAGGATTGCAGGAAATCTTTCAGGGTGGTCTAAAATGCTAGTGTGTAATACAATCATCAGTCGTCACTTTAAACACATGGGCTGAAAAGTCCCGGGCCTAACATAGAAAACACGGTTTTTTTGGTTCAAAATTAGCTTTATTCATCAACGTAATCTCCATCAAGAGCAACGCAATCATTCCAGCGCCGCTCTAACAATGGCCAAACACTGCTCAGAATCATCAACACGTTCTTGTTTTTGATAAACAGTGAGCAAACGCGGCACCCACTTTGAACAGAGCTTTCTCATAGTCAAATGCTCATGCAATATAAAGCCAACACGTTCTTTTTGATATCTTTACGATGTCAGCTAACTCACGCAACTTCACTTTTCGATCATTCAAAACGATTTTATGGATTTTTTTGATGTTTTTCTGGTGTTCCCGCCTTATTTGGACGTCCACTGCGTTCTGCATCATCGGTGTCTCTACGACCACGTTTGAAGTCAGCAAACCAACGTTTTATTGTTGTTTCTGATGGAGCGGAGTCCCCATAACACTTTTCAAGCCATTGCTTCGCTTGAACGGTATTTTTTCCCATCAAGAAGCAGTGTAAAATTAAAACACGAAATTGTTTTTGATCCATTGTTTTGAAAATAACAAAAGTAGCGTCACTCTTAGCACAATAACTCACAAACTAATGAATAGAATATCATGAAATTTTAACAGCTGTCTTTTGAAGGTTAGTATTAACTGAAAAAAAGGTGACTGCAATAAAACTAGCGCCATCTATGTGTTAGGCCCGGACTTTTCAGCCCATGTGTTACTTATTGTAACTCTTTATTATTGGTATGTCCCCAGGAGAGTTTGAGAAGGATGCAAATACTGCAAAAAAAAATGTATGAGAGTACTGTTGAGTTGTAACATACCAGGTGTACAAGTATGAAATGCGGATTTCAGAAAACAGATGGTGCACCAATGCAGTTTGTGACGTGCACGAGTGATAAATTGGAAAAGTGTGTGCATAGTGTTGTGTTGTTGTGTTCAATATGTCGAAATTTATACCGAACAAAGAGCATTCGCGGGCAGCATTAATTTTTTTGTTTTCATTTGAAGAAAACTGCTGTTGAATCATACCGATTAATTCGAGAAGCTTATGGTGAACATGCTCCATCGCAAGATACGTGTGAACGATGGTTTCGGCGTTTCAAAAATGGTGACTTCGATGTTGCAGACAAGGAACGGGGGAAAACCGCCAAAAAAAATACGAAGATTAGACCCAGGCGCACCATCCACATCGACCGCAAGACCGAATCGCCTAGGCAGAAAGACGATGCTCTGTGTTTGGTGGGACCAGAGGGGCGTGGTCTATTATGAGCTGTTAAAATCTGGGGAAACGGTTAATACTAAACGTTACCAACAACAATTGACCGATTTGAACCGTTCGCTGCTTGAAAAAAGACCAGAATACCGAAAGAGGCAACACGAACTAATTTTTCTTCATGATAATGCTCCATCACATACGGCAAAACCAGTTCGCGACACGTTGGACGCGCTCAGCTGGGAAGTTCTACCAAATGCGGCTTACTCACCAGACTTGGTTCCTTCCGATTACCACTTGTTTACATCGATGGGTCACGCACTTGCTGAGTAGCGCTTTGGTTCGTACGAAGATGTGAAAAATTGGTTCGATGAATGGTTCGCAGCAAAAGGGGAAGATTTTTACTGGCGTGGTATTCACAAATTGCCCGAAAAATGGGAAAAATGTACAACAAGCGATGGAGCATATTTTGAATAAAGCACTTTTTTTAGAAAAAAAATCCGCATTGTACACCTGGTATGTAGAATGGTTTGCTAAACTGGTTAATGCTAAAGATCATTTTGGAGATAATATGCTGAATCAGGAAGTACTAAATTTGATTAATTCAAAAGAGGATCAAATAAAACAAGATGATTTTATATTCGATTTTTTATTTTCTCAAGATACGTCTACCTTAATACGAACAAATACAGTACTCATTCCACATATTAATAATAATCATTATTTTAATATCTTACAAGTTTTTTCGCCTAAAATAATTTTGATAATTTACATTATAGCTACATACGGTTCTTTTTTTTTAAACTTGACACAAACAGACTGTTAAAAATTATCTTAATAAAGTTTTAGGAAGTCTTAAAACAGAGTAATTGAAGGATGTGGGGATACAAGTTTCACGAACTTTGTTATTTATAACAGAAAACGTGTCTCATGATTGGATATCTCTTATATTAAAAACAGATAACTTCATTTTTAAAGATCAGTTTACATCATCTCATATACTTATTTGGGGTAACGGATTAAAATAAGTTCTTGGTGCAGGCAGCTAGTTTCATAAAACTTGTTTATATCATGAGGCTTAAAACTGTTTTATCTTTATGTTACTTTATTTGATTAGTAATTTATTAGAATACACTCGTAACTGATATAATCATATTCCAGAATGTAACAATAGGTTTACACTTATTGTATCTAATCTGATAGAATATCGTTTTTTAAGTTGTCCTTTGTTTGCATATTCACGCTATTTTATAAACATATTGCTGCTACTTAAACGATGTCAAATGTATTCAAAATAAATTTTGAAACTACCTTCAAATTCAAAATTCCGTCCTTTAAAACTTTGGTTAGATGAAAAGGTTCTCGAGATTACAAATTAAATTGCTTTACGATGTTTTCCGTGAGATCGTATGAAGCATGTTCAATACTGTATTATTTCTTCTGGTCTTCAAGAGTAAATATTTTTTTCAAGATTTCTTTTGAAATTGAAAGAGAAAATAGTTCATGCTTGACTGGATTTTAGGTCTTTGCTTGAAACATTTTATTTTAAGGAGATTTTAGGTCATTTGGTAGGATTCGCAGGGTGTATATGATCTACAGTTTCTTCGAAAAAATCACCTCATATGGGAAATATTCTTATTACCGGTTTATGGTTGAAACTTTCCTAATATTTACGAAATTTCTAAAAAAAAAAAACAGAAAACTAATTTTGTAAAAGACTATTTCTGTGGATAACACAATTGTTAAGTCGAATTGTTTATAAATGGCTTCTTTTCAGTCAAAACAAAAAAATTTAACATTCTGATATATTTGAACTAAACTCGACGTACTATCCAAAATTATACATCAATATAAGTCAAATCAAAATTACTTTTTCGGTATTAAATTGTTGTTACAATAAGAATAAATGAAAGTATCATTACACATGATGAAAATCTTTATCATCTAAGGAAAATTAAAGAATAAATAAACTTATTTTTAAGCTGAATGTGGCCTTAATTATTTATTATGGGTATGTGGGAGTGCTGAATATCAGTAGCACAGAAAATACCTACAATACGTATGCCTTTTAAGGGCTCGTTGTGCGCCAGCACAATTATAGCGTTGTGAGAGACCAATAGTCATTAGGATGACAGCCTTACAGGTTGAATTTCCTTAACACACTCCTGGTCCAAACTTATTGCGGATCCCAGGCGATTGGTGAGTTTGCGTTGGTAGCGTGATAATCAGGTAAACAGCTGTTCCTTCCTCTTACAACTACCAACTGCAATCTGGAGCATCTTTGACCCGCATGCAGATTAGGGGTTTATTTAGGTGGCAGTGTTCTCTCTCCTTCTTCAGGTATACGAAAAACAATATTTTTCAATATGATGCTGTATGTTTCGAACTTATTAATTTAAGACACAATAAAACGTGAAATAAAATATAAAAAGAAATATGATTTATATAATCACATTTTTTACCATCGTTAAATTTTAAGAAATCTAAAACTTTATTACTTTTATATAATTAATTAAATTAGTAAAAATCTCTGTTAATATTATTTTTTAAATATCAAGCTAATTTTTTGTTATTTTACATAGGTTTTTTACACGAGTTTTTACACATATTACAAGGTAGGAACTTTGGTTTCTTTCGGAGGCATTGTTAATTAGAATTTTTGTTAAATATTCAAGGATTCACATTACAGTTTACCTGGAATATTTCTAAGCTAAGTCGCTTTAAAAATGAGCTCAAAAAGGCTGGATTCTTTAGCCATTTATCTAAATAATGGTCTTAAATTCGATTAAAATTAATATTTCTTTTTTTTTTACTGATTTTAATCTTTATATCGAAAAAAATCCTGAGCCAATCTCCTAAAAATAATGGCAGAATACCGTCAAATTGTGAATTAATTTTACAATTATTTTGATCACATGTGAACCAGTACGGTATACCGAAACTGAATATTTTTACAAAAATTCTTATATCGTACCTCCTACTTAATACATCTACAAGTTTTTTTACAAAATGTACACAGCGTTACAAAAACAAAATAACCAAAATCATTAAGAATTTTGAGATCAAATTTTGGGAAAATTGGGAAAATATTACAAATAAAATAATTAACGGTAATCTAAGTTACATCTTTTATACAAATCTTTTATCTAAATATAATAAATTCCGAATTTTTTTTTTGGTACAAAAATACTTTAAGTCTTTATATCCATAATTTTGTTCTAATTGTTTATTTTTTTAACCAAACAGAAAAATCTTAATTATTAGCGTATACATTTTTTATTTGATTTTATTTTTGTATTTATGTAAATATATTGAGATATGTTTTTTTTTAGGATGGGGAGTGGAAATAGGGTGGTTTTAATATCGCTATAAAATATTAGATGGTTCTTATTTTCCCCTTTTTTGTTTCTAGATCTCTCGATCAAGAAAAAAAAAATATAGTTGAGAGACCTTAAATCGTATGTATTAATTACTAGATTGGAAATTATTTACAATAAGGAATAATAAAATTAAAAAATATTTCCTTAAATATGACTACAATTTACAGCAAAAGCCAAAATCAAAAGCATCTGGGAAATGTTGAAAAACTCTTGTACTCGCGCCTTGCTAGAACGTGAGGGTTCTTCCTATAATTTTTTATGTATAGAGATAAATATTTCAAATTTAGAGAATACGGGAAGTTTTTTGTCTCAAGTGAAAGTAAAAATTTTCTTAACCTGTCACAGTCAGGTTCATTAAAAAAGACTAACACTTAAAACTGTCAGTTGTCCAGTTCTCTTTTATGTTTGCCACTATTATATTTCATACAGTACATATCAGCAAAGTCATTTTTTATAAAAGAATTTAAAATTACAATCTGGAATAAGACCGTGGAACAAATACGGAAGTTAATACTTTTCAGAATTTTCAAATAATTTTTCATTTTTATCGCTCTAGTCACAGATAAAAAAGAATTTTCTGGTCTTGTACTGATCATCTTTATAACTTTAGTTGGCTTACTGGTGTTCTTGTCGGTTTTAAACTCCGATCTGTTTTAAAGTTAAAATCAAGCAATTAATATTTCTAAAAATTTGATGTGGTCAGTATATATTATTATGTAAAAATTACACAGGCCGACAAAATCGGTCGAAACTTCAGACCCTGTGACCAAAGTATATTCTAGTAAAGATTTTTTGGTGCGCTCAATTCGAATCCGACTTCAGAATTGCTCCATCACATCAGGTGTTCGAGATATCCTAACCTAAAAATGCAAAAAATACGGTTTTTCGTTATATTCGGGATTATATTACACCGTGAGTTAGTTTTTCTCCACAAAACTTGTTGCGGCATATGAAAGTACTACTCTTTCCCATCAAAATGCATTTGAACTTTTTCAGAAATCTTGTTGCTTCTCGGAGAAATCATCTTTCTAGTAGCTACATTGTTTATTTGTTGTCATACATGGTGTCTCATTTTAATGTATCACGCTTCTTAATTTTTTTATATCAACTTTCAGTAAAAAAAGTTTCCGACAAAAGTTGAAGCGTTTTGAAGGGGTAATAAAGTGATAAAATTGTAATGACCTTGGAATAATCATTTTGAAGGTCATTTCAAGGTCAACTTTGATTTTTTAAATGGAAATTCATATATTTTTTTATAACGGCATCACGTTTTTCTAGTAAAAATACACAACTTTTGTTCGAAAAATTTTTCCCGATAGTAATTTAGACTCTTCAAAATATCGACCCGTCATAATGGAATCACCCCATTATGAATTTCTTAAGGTTGGGAATAAACCATGACTCGATGGCGTTAAACCGATAACGAACTCGGATTCAGCGTCCCACCCAAAAGGCATATAATTATACTACTCTCACCTGCCGGTTCATTTTGTTTTGTTATGGTTGCAGGGCCGGCTCTAGACGGTAGGCAAGGTAAGTAACTGCTTACGGCAGCAAAATTTAGGGGCGATAAAACCGCCTGAACTACTAGAGCGTAAAAAAAATAAGCACAACCCACAAAAATATATTTCGATTACTTGAATCTAGAAAATAAATGAGTAGTAAAATCAAATACAATAGGTATCGACAGGCATCTTCTAGAAGCCTGTCTATTCCTGTCTATAGAAATATCCAGAAGTTGTGGGTATTTCTATACGTAAATTGTGAGATATGTCATTTTCCTGGTTAACAAAGTTTTCTTTAAGCTTGGGTGCGGCGGCATTTTTTAGTTTGCCTACGGCGGCAAAAAAGCTAGGGCCGGCCCTGATGGTGTAACGAAAACGTCACACTAATTAAATTCTACGGACGATTTCTCCGAAAAGAAATAATATATTTGAAAAATTCAAAATGCATTTTGATGGGGAAGAGTAGTGCTTTCAGATGCCACAGTTCTGTGGAGTGAAAAACCGTTTTTTTTGCATTTTTAGGTCTGGATATCCCGAAAACATGATGAATTCTGAAGTCGGATTTGGATTCAGTGCACTAAAAACCTTCGAAAAAATATAGTCTGGTGTCAGGATTTGAAAAATGTTGCCCTGTATTATTCTCGAATCGTGGAACTTTCGGAGAAACGGCAAAATTAAGTGGATTATATTGTATATTTAATCCAAGAACATAGGTTAGATAGTGTTTTATGGGGTCTGTAAATCGCAAAACTGCATTAATTCATACTGACTAGTACTTTAGAGAACTTCCAGATTCACGGAAAATGGCGTAAACATTTGAATTTGAGATAAAATAAACAAACATTTTTGGTGAAATGGGGATAGGTGTTCATGTGTGATTCATTCGTCCATGCAATGAGCACTTTCATGCTTGTCAACCAGTTGGTGATGGGCTAATGAAGTGCCATATAAAGAGATGTTTTATCTAATTTAAACTTTCCGTTCTTCTACTCTTTGCTAACATGACTTCTAATCTTTTACAAAAAAGGCTCAGTTTTGCTTAAAAATAAAAAACCGAATGGAGGAATTTTGAACCTCTTTTTTTTCAAAGTACGGATTCGCACTTGACTATGGTTAAAGTTATAAACACTAAACACAAGATTATTATGAACTTAAATATTTTCTTAAATCTATAATATATATAAAATGCAACGTCTCTCTGTCTGTCTGTCTGTCTGTCTGTCTGTCCGTTAGTGACCTTATCATTGGAGAACCACTTATCCGATTTACGTACTTTTTTTTTTAAAACATACATATGTTCTCTGGCCAGGTTATAGGCTATATTTTATTACGATAGTTAACATAGGGAATGAGCAGTGACGATAATAGTAAATGAAGTCGGAAAAAAAAAGTTTGCCGTTAGCGCGTTCCCTTGCAGTACACAGCCTAAATCATTAAATTTGGAACAATATTATGTAGCAGAGAATATCTATAATCTATAATCTATAATATATATAAAATGCAATGTCTCTCTGTCTGTCTGTCCATTAGTGCGTTTATCAGGCGAGAATCACTTATCCGATTTACGTGTCTTTTTTTAAATTCATACATATATTCTTTGGCCAGGTTATATAGTAATAATAATAATCTATATCTATAATATATGTAAAATGCAACGTCTCTCTGTCTGTGCGTTAGTGCGCTTATCCCTCGAGAACCACTTACGTGATTTTTTAAATTCACACATATGTTCTCTGAAGAGGTTATATAATAATAATAATAATCTATATAATATATATAAAACGCAACGTCTCTCTGTCTGTCTGTCCGTTAGTGTGCTTATCATTCGAGAACCACTTATTGGATTTACGTGATTTCTTTTTAATTTTTAATTTAATATATGTAAAAAAAAATCTATAACATATATAAAACATAACATCTCTCTGCCTGTCTGTCTATCCATTACTGCGCTTAGCACTCAAGAACCACTTATCCGATTTACGTGTTTTTTTTTTATATAAAATACAAAGGGAATAAACAGAGACAAAATGCTAATATATAGGAAAAAAGTTGGAAGTTTAGCAGTAAGCTTCGCAGAAAGACTGAATAGATGGGCGGAATACTTTAAAGAAACATTAAATGGGGAGTTGAATGAGAAATACGAAGCAAAATTAACTGAAGGGCAGGAGGCGACAAATAAACCCTGCAAAGAAGAAATAAGAGAAATACTCAAAACCCAAAAAAAAATAAGGCCCCGGGTGGAAATTGTAGAACCGATAAAAGCTGGAGGAGTAGATCTGGAAAATGAAATATGCCGGTGGGTGCAAGAAATATGGGAAACAGAAAAGATGCCAGTGAACTGGAAAGAGTCGCTCATTTGTCCAATATACAAAAAAGGAGAAAAAAAACTATATGTGCTAATTATAGACCAATAGCCTTACTGGATGTCGTGTACAAGATAGTAGTGTTGACTATCAAAAACAGACTAGCAGAGAAAGCCGAGTGTATTCTGGAAGAGTACCAGTGTGGATTCAGGAAAAATAGATCGGTTACAGACCAGATATTTTCGATTAAGCAAATCCAAGATAATAGCTTAGAACAAAATTTGGCACTACACTTGGTCTTTGTGGAGTTCAGAGAAGCATATGACTCTGTAAATAGAGAAGGACTCTACAAGATAATGGAAGAACTATAAATTCCAAGTAAATTGATTCGCATGGTGAGAATGACCCTGAATGACACAGAAAATAGGGTGTTGGTTAAGGGCAAAGTATCAGACAAGTTTAAGGTGAAGAGAGGATTAAGACAGGGGGAACCAGTGTCGACATGTCTATTTAATTTGGTACTAGAGAAGATAATCCGATATACCAACAAACCTGCCAATGCTTGGCCTATGCGGATGATGTAGCACTGATTGCAAGAGCAAAAGAGAACCTCAAAAAAGCCATAAGTAGGATAAAAGAAAGGGGAAGGATGAGAGGGCTAATGATAAATGAGGAAAAAACAAAATACATGGAAATTACAAAGAAGAAGGATATTAAAAACAACAAAAGTTTAGATATAATAAACAACTTAGGAAAAATATATATGTTTGAAAAAGTAGACAAATTTAATTATCTGGGAGTAACAATAACATAGAGTGGACAAGAAAGGACGGAGATACAAGAAAGAATAGCGACAGGACAGAGATGTTTGGGGGCAATGAATCCAATATTGAAATTAAAGAATGTATCAAGAAAAGCAAAAGAAAGAATATATACGACAGTTGTCAGACCCACGGTGACATATAGATGCGAAACGTGGAAACTGAATGCAAGAGAAAAGGAGACGTTGGAGGTGTGGGAAAGGAAAGCTTTGAGAAAAATCTACGGAGGAAGGAAAGAAGAGGGACTGTGGAGAAGAAGAACAAACTACGAATTAAAATGCCTATATACGAAACCCCTTATAAGTCAAATCATAATAAGCCAGCGATTAGGTTGGTTGGGACACGTGGCAAGGATGAAGGAAGGCAAAGCAAGCGCTAATAAGAGGAGTGGTTGGAAGAAGAGGCAAGGGTAGACCTCGATCTACATGGATTCAGGCAGTAAAGCAAGATCCGGAGTTGATGGGAATCCCGCACTGGGAAAAGCTAACAGGAGACAAAAAGAATTGGAGACAAGTATGCAACCAAGCCATGGGCCTCTAAGGCCCCTTGAGCTATATAATAATATAAACATAACGAATAAGCAGTGACGATAAAGGTGGATCAAGTTCACGCGAGCGGAGCCGCGGGCACGGCTAGTAATTTAGATAACAAGAAATTGTAGAGTTTATCTTATTTTACAAACTCTTTATAATTATACAAAAAACCCGATATTTAAAGAACAAAAAATGTTTTTACATTCTTTGATAAAGGAAACGATTGTATTCATAAAAATACACTGCGAGATTTTTGTTTTCCTTCACGTTTTAGATTCCTAGATCAAGAAAGACATAGTTACTCATTTCCGTCGGTCTGCCGCTCTCTTGGCACGATAACCCTTAAACGAAATGAAATATCAATTTAAAATTTGGTGCATAGACGTTGACAGAGTCCGAAACGATCAGCCTCACGTTAGGAACAATGCAGGGTATGAAACAGTCAGTCATTTCAATTACCTTAGCTCACAACAAATAACGGCGTATGTGAGAATGAAATACGCAGACTAGCTAACAAAAATAAGGAGAAATAGTGACTTGACGCAGAATACCAATTGCTACATACGCAGCTGAAACCTGGACAATTAAAAAAAAATGACAAGAAATGAATCAGCGCATTTGAAATATGGGTATACAGAAGGATGCTCCGGATACCCTGGACAGCGCACTGCACAAATGCTTCGGTCCTAGATGAGCTCAACATCAAAACCAGACTGAGATACTTTGATCACATTGCGAAAGGGAGGTAAATAGTAGAACGGTGGAATGTGGAAGGTAATGTCGAGGGCAAAAGACCGAGAGGACGGGTTCCCACACCGTGGTCGGATCATATTAAAATAACAATTGGCCTCGCGTTCCCTGAAACATCACATCAAGCCCAAGACCGAGAAACATGGGCTAAAATAGTGGCACAAATACCATGATGTCACCACGTCCTTACGTAGGTGACGGATAGAGGAGGAGGAGCATAGATTTTTCTTTAATAACGGGATGAAATCTATACCTTTGAACGATGTCGCTTCTGGCTAAGGGTGTGAAACGGGTGGGGGTCGATAAATTTTATATATTTTGATAGTAATATGGTAACTTTTCCTGTTTTTGTTGAAATAATAAATAAATTTTATGCCTAAACATTTATAGTAAAACATATAAGGGATAAAAGAGTAGGGGAGGAGACTAGAGCGGTTGATTCGTTTATATCGTGTTGTATGTTCTTTTTAGGATTTTTAAAGTTGAGAAATCCAAAAATTAGGTTATTTTTTCATTACTTTCCATTTTAGCCACGGAAGGGCTGAAAGGGACGGGAGTTGTTTAATATTGTATAATTTAAATAGGATTTTGAAGTATTTACAAGTGTTTATGGACAAATTTTGAATATATTATTTATAGTAAAATATGTAGGGGGTTAACGGGGTGGAGTAGGAGGTGAAAAGGATTGCTTCATATATATGGCCTTCTTCAGGATTTTTGGTGTTGACGAACCTGAAAATTAAGTTATTTTTACATTATTCCTAACTTTAATAGGAGAAAGGTGTGAAAGAGGTGGAGTGGTCAAACATGGTATAGTTTTAATAATATTATGGAATTTTTGCCAGGTTTTTGGCTACGATAATAAACAAATTTAAAGCATAATTGCGTACGGATAAATGATAGAGAAGGGAGTTAGAAGTGTAATTATAGGTCTTTTTCAGGATTTTTTGAGCCATAGGTTTGAGCCCGTTGCTGTTTAATATATTTAATAACGACCTACGAAAGATGATTCTATTTTCAAGGCCCTTGTTTTTTGCAGATGACTTGAAATTGTCTATGGCAGTTCATTCTGTTGACGATGCTATGAGACTGCAGGGAGACTTGGATATGGTGAGTGAGTGGTGCAGGAGAAACAAAATGAAACTAAATATTAAAAAATATAAGATTATGTCGTTCTTTCGAGTGAAAGTTCCGCTTTTGTATGACTACAGTATTAATAATTGTCTTCTAGAAAGAGTCACCTCATTGTGTGACTTGGGTATTTATTTGGACACTAAGCTTGATTTTCATATTCATTATGACTCTATTACTAACAAATGTATTAAACTCCTTGGCTTCGTCTGTAGGAATACTAGGGATTTCCAGACCGTAGATAGCGTGAATATTCTGTACAAGGCCTTGGTGAGATCTTGTTTGGAGTATCTGTCATGTGTGTGGTCGCCATCGTATGCTGTGTATATTGAGGGTGTTGAAAGGGTACAGAGGAAGTATGCTAGATATGTCTCTTGCAAATTTAAGTGGAACATCACTGCCTATGGGGACCAGCTACGAAGACTTCAGCTGCAATCACTTACAAGACGTAGGAAAGTTGCTGATATATGTTTCTTATTTTGACTTGTAAATGGTCATATAGACTGCTCTGATCTCTTGAGTCTGATAAATTTTCATGTTCCACCAAGATCAACAAGAGACCACGTACTCTTTGCCACGAGGTACCACAGATGTAACTATGGCCTATTCTTGCTGATCACTAGAATCACTAATGGTGCCAATGAAGCGGATCTTGATTTTTTTAATCTCTCTTTAAAACGTTTAAAAAAAAAACTGTTGACAGTCCACTGAGTTTTTGAAATGATAATTACTGGTGTTGTTATTGTATTGTTATAACTTTACTACATTACTGAAATTTTTTCTGTAAATACTATGTACAAAATGGGTCTGCCCGTAAATAAATAAATAAATAAATAAATAAATAAATAAACAGGGGCAGAGGGTAGAAGGGGTGGGGATCATTAAATATTGTATAGTTTTAATATTATAATGAAAATTTTTCCCGGTTGTTGCTTGGGATATTTTATAAAATTTTAAATTATTAATTATTTATAGTAAAAGATATATGAGGTGAAAGTAATGGGGTAGGGGGTTAGAAGAGTGGTTCCGTATATATAATACGTCTACTTTAGTGCGCTTTTCCATTATTTTCAATTTTAATAGAGATAGTATGTAGAAGAGATTGAGATCTGGTTACGGAATAACCTAAAAAAATATTAAGTTGATTATAAAATAATTTTAGTTAATTTGGCCGAAATTTACTTACCTCTGATACAGTAGGTAAATGATTGATTTTATTTTCCTTGCTAAAGGGAAGTAAGTATTGTATTTCTAAAAAATATCCTCAGCGATATTTGCTTTTCTTTACGTTTTAGGGTTCTTGGATTACGAAAAACATATTTTTTCATTTCGGTCGATGTGTCTATCTGACTGTTGGTCTGTTGCAACGCAAAATTCCAGCTGTTTTTCAATTTTTAAGATATTGCATTATTTTTTTTTTAAATACTCGTCAGATATAGCGCTTCAACTTGTACAGGGCGAGTCAACGATAGACTAAAGTTCATTATCTCTCGAGAATGGCGAAAAAATATTAAATACAATAGTTTTAGGGAATGTTAAGGTGCACAGCTTAAAATTATTTTTGAGTATACAGGGTACTTCAAAAAAGTGTGGCCGATATAACATACGTTTTTTTAAATGGAACATCTTATTTTCTAAATAGAAATGAAACCTATAATTTTTGAGCGATACCGTTTTAAGGGAAGAGAGTGAAAGGAATTCGATATGTCGTATCGTTTTAATTGTATTATGAAAATTTACTTTCCCTTCACTTGAGAAAGTCAAATTCGTTACCTATTTGAGAACTGCAAGTTTGCTTGGAAAATTACTTTACCGGTCTTTTTTTATAATAATAAACAAAAAAATCTATAGAAGTGGGCTACAATTGAAAGTTATGGTAGGTAATAGTTTTAATAATAAAAAAATTAAATTTTTTGTCGGCTGCTGTACATCTATTTAAAATAAGTGACCATAAATTTGTGTGAGTTGCTGTAAACTGTATCCATAAACATGGAATTACAAAACTATAAAATACAGAAGAATATAAAAAAATACACATCTTGTTACTTTTGTTAGTTAAAAATAAAGAACAAACACAGATTAAGAAGTGTTATACCTTTAAAAATAACTGCTAATGCTTCTTTATCATCTATACAGGATGTTCCCGAAAATGATACTAACATCTAAAACCGGACAAGTGCAAGTTGGACTTGCGCAATTAGTGTTCCGTAACTTAATTGCTTTTAAAATAAAAAAGTTTGTTATGGAGGTATAAAATGATCAATGACTCCACAAAACACACCCCAACTGAGTTTTCAACAAAGTTTTTTCCGATCTTTACTGAAAACTGATTACCTTAAAATTTTTGTTTTTTTTTGGGCGCAGGTAATTTCCACACCACTAATCCGTTTATGACCTAAACATATTTAAGGGATTGTAATTGCAGAAGTAAATTCTACACCGAGTACTTTCAGATAGAGGATGAGGGTTGATAAATGGGTGGTGGTACGCACCGGCCTGTTCAATTAAATCATTATTAAACCCTTCTACATATCAGTTTTAGTACATATTATTAATTTGTGATTATTAGTTGGTTGTATATTTTTTAAAGTGTTGCTAATATGGAAGCAAAGTTAATAAAAAGTAATCGAGGAAAGGACATGTTATGTGTGAATTACTATACTTAGTTTCGACAAAAGGTGCTAAAATGTGGAGAAACCTTTTGGAGATGTTCAAAAAAAGATTGCAAATCAAAAGTCTTCACCGTTAGGCCCGAGAATTTAGTTACCAGAAGGGAAGGACTCCATACACACGAAGCCGACACCAAGAAGCTGAATCGGCAAATAATTAGTAATTCCTGTAAAAGAAAAGCCGGAGAGCATATGAGTGAAAGGCCATCTAAAATTATCCGACAAGAACTACAAAACACGCTGCCTGAAACATTAACAGAAGATGTCGAATATATTAGAAAAAACATTTATAACCATAGACGAAAATTTTTGCCAGGACGTAATCCAAGAAGTGCTGAGGAGGTGCATAGTGTTTTAGAGACATTTGAAATCAAAACTAGCAAGGGTGAGAATTTTCTATATATCAATGAACTCGAAAGTGGCATTATTGTTTTTTTCTTGCACTACAAATGTCAATATGTTGTGTAAAATATCCAATATATATATATATATATATATATATATATATATATATATATATATATATATATATATATATATATATATATATATATATATATATGGACGGTACCTTTTCATACTGCACTAAATATTTTACCCAGTTATTTACAGTGCATGGTTTTGCAAACGGTCATTACATTCCATTATTATTCTGCTTATTGCGTGATAAGAGAGCTGAAACATACAAAAACCTCTTCACATTATTAAAATGTAAGATTTATTCAACAGATACACTGTATTTCAATCCAGAAAAAAATACTATTGACTTCGAAAAATCTATTCATAAGACAGTATCTGAAGTTTGGCCAAATGCTAAAGTGTTAGGATGTAGATTTCATTTACACCAATCTTGGTGTCGCAAGATACAGAATCTAGGTCTAGCTAAAGAATTTTGCGACAAAAATTCTGAAATTGGTAGTTGGTTAAAGTATTGTTTCGGCTTGTCCTATTTAGCACCCGAAAAATTAGGTGACAGTTTTGCATTCGATTTATATTCTATAAAACCTGAGGATGAGCGTTTAAATAAATTTTGTGATTACCTACTAGAAACGTATATAGAGGAAGGAGCCGATTTTCCAGTTGAAATATGGGCAGAATCGAGTCCATCTTTAACTCGAACAACTAACTGTTGTGAGTTCTTCCATTCCCATCTAAACAATTCTTTTTATTCTACACATCCGTCTCTGTATACTTTTATCGATAGGCTGAAAGAATTTCAGATTAACGTATATATAAAAATACAAAGTGTCGACGAGTCTAAAATAAGTAATAATCATAATAATCAAAAATTAAAACATTTAAAAAATCTTTATGAACAAAGACAATTAGGAAATATTAAGCGTTTTCATTTTTTAAAATGTGTCTCCTATTTTTCTCAACCTGTTTTGTAAATATATATAAATAGATATGTATAGGTTTGTAGCATTATCTAGTATATGTAAGGAAATTTGTCCAATTGTATTTTATGTATTTAGTAAAAACTTCATGTTTTATCAATATTATTTTTCTATGAAATAAAAACATATATATTTGCAAATATCTAAAATTTTCAATAAAAACTGATTTAAAAGAAATCCGTCCAATTTTATTTAGATGAATAAAGCATAATTATATTTGCTTGGTGTGGAAATTACCTGTAAGATTTAAGAACCTTTATAAGGTTAGTGTGGAATTTACCTGTTGTATTAAGGGCGCAGGTAGTCTTAGTGTGAAATTTACTGAAATCTGATGACCTTGAATTTTTTGTTTTTTTATGTACCAGATAAATTATTAAAAGTAATGCACTCGTGATAATTTTCGTTCAATCTACACTCCGTGGAGAATATTCCAGAATTTTTTCAAAATTTTTTGATCAGTAATTTTCGAGATAAGTGACAGCGATTTGTCGCGATTTTTTAAAAATAATACAGAGAAAGTGTGTGCAAGTATTACATTATATATATATATATATATATATATATATATATATATATATATATATATATATATATATATATATATATATATATATATATATTTTACTCGTATTTTCACAAGCTTTCAGTTGACACCATACTCGATGACCTAGTAAAATTTTTTTTTTTTCACTCCCGATTTCACCCCCTAAAACTAACCCTTAAGTCAAAATTTAACTCTCAAAACACACGGCTCTGATGAGGCTATCAATTCCTATATTATTACCAAATTTCAACTTTCTATGACAAATAGTTTCGGAGAAAATCGGGTGTGACAAACAGACAGACGGACAGACAGACAGACAAACACCGAAGTCACCTTATAAGTGTTCCGTACGGAACACTAAAAATAACTCTCTTGCGTTATACCACGACAAGCTAAAACCCTTCCTAATACAGTAAAATCAAAATTGATGACCGAGGAAAGGTATTTCACAAAAAAGAATCCTTTCATACAGGATAATTTCAGAAACTTCAAAGCAATTTAAAAATCGATGGCAGGGAGGGGCCGACTTTTTACAAGCACTCTTTTGCACCTAGGATCTTTAAATGCCAAAACCCAATTTAAAAGGCAATGACCAAGAGAGTAGGATCTTTCGCAGAGACGAACCTATAGTAGAACGTTGAAAAACTGAAATTCTATTTAAAAATCAATGACCAGGAGGGGTAAATTTTTTACGAAAAGAAGTTCTTTCGTACGGTGGAACTTTAAATGCTAAAACCAAATTTAAAAATCAATGAGCGGGAAGGAGAGATTTTTCACAAACACAACCCTTTTCTACAGTAGCGCTTTCAAAGCTCATACTCCAGTTAAAAATCGATGACTAGGGAGTTGCAAGTTTTTCACAAAAAATAACCCTTCAATACGTAGGAGTTTTAGAAACATAAACTCTAATAGAATATAGATGACCGGGAGGAAGAGATTTTTTACAAAAAAAAACTCGTTGGTACAACGAAACTTTAAAAGGGAGTGGTTACAGTAGTGAAAATTTTTCACTCACTCGTGATAATTTTTGTTCAATCTACACTCTGTGGAAAATATTCCAGAATTTTCTTAAAATTTTTTGATAAATACTTTTAGATAAGAGAAGGACAGAGATTTTTCGCGAATTTTTAAAAATAATACAAAGAAGAGTGTGCACAAGTATTACATTATATACATTTTTGAACTCGTATTTTTCATTTGACACCCCACTCGACGACCTGGTAAAAAAATTTTTTTCACTTCCGGTTTCACCACTCAAAACTAACCCCTTAAGTCAAAATTTAACTTTCAAAACTACACGGTTCTGATGAGGCCATTAATTCTTAACTTTCTATGTCAAACAGTTTCGGAGAAAATCGGGTATGACACACAGATAGACGGACAGGCAAAGAAGTGATCTTATAAGTGTTTCGTACGGACTACTAATAAGAAACATAAGTCCTTTAAATGGATTTGAAAATATTTAGTTTATCAAATATAGCATTTTCACATGATTTCATATTGATACTAAGATATTTATTGTTCTCTAAGACATATTTTTGAAAATTTCAGGAAAGCAGCACAAAATACGGACAATATCGAAGAGACTGAAAAGTTGGAGAGGTTAAGGAAGCTGCTGGTTTGAAAAAATAGCCAGTGGTTAACTAAGAAAAGTTTGAAGAAGAGGGACGAAAATGTAATGCGACCCCGAAAGAAAATATCATTCACCGCACTGTGAATTTTTAATGGTAATAAAAATTTTCGGTGATAGTCCAAAAAGTACCGTAGTTGCCAAATTTGAATGAAGAGCCTTTAAAGATGGTTTAAATGAGTGGGACAAAACCGAAAAAACATTAAATTTATTTACTAATTATTTTGTTAAAAAATATTACGTCGATTTTTACTTTCTCAGCTTAGAGAAAAAATTTGATTAAAAAGATATGCTATTTATTAAGCATCTTAAACATGTTGCGAATCTAATTTGATGTTTTTAAGATATTTTCATTGTTTCAGCCAGTATAACGAGTCCAAACTATAAAACAAAATTTTCCTTTATTTATTAAATGGTTGTATGCTTTTTAGAACTTGTTTTTTCTTAATATTATAAGTACGATCATTCTATAAATATTAATATCACAATTCCTACTAGATCTACCCTTTAAAAATTTATGCACAGCAACAAACTTAATATGAATGTGGCTAAAAAATCTTTATTTTTCAAGTCCTTTATTCATAGACATTATAAGAAGCCCACGCTTGATATATATTAATAAGTATGAGCATTTGATATTAATAATTTTCAAGAGTAGTGTTTAGTGTATCTTTAAACACTTCTGCGACATGGAAGAAACAATTATTGAGCCTAGCATTTCTTAATCTGTGATAGAAGTTAATCAATCAATAAAAACACACATTTAAATCACATTCTAATCTTCTTTTATAAACTACTACAACTAAACATTGCAACCGCGCTGTTCTGGCACAGTCTAAACACATTTCTTTTTTTTTATGTCGAGAACACACAAGTATACTACAAAATTTGTTTGTTTATGTAATGAACATATTAAAAAAATCACAGATTTCTTTACATTATCATTGTATACAATCACAGTGCCAGTTTTACTGTGCATTGGTAAACCTAGCGTGTGAGACAGAGTACGATAAAAGAAAGTCGCATTCATTGCGAAGGAGGAACAAAGACATTTTACTACTAGACGAAGAGGGTGATCCGAAATTTTGACCTGTCTACTAACCGTCTGCCTAGTTGTTCATTTCATCGGGCGAGTTGAATAACAGTCTTTAACGTTGATTTTGTGGCCCTAGAATGCCCAGATAAAGCCCAAAATGCTACAGTCACTTCAATCAAGTACCATAACATTTGATGACACTAAAAGAGTTGAGACCGGACCTAGCTTTTATCATCATCATCATAATGACCAGCTTATACTGTCCACTGCTGGTCGAAAGCCTCCCTCAAGTCTTGCCATTTTTTCTGTTGTGGGCCGCTTGTACCCAATTTCTAGCCACTCTTTTCAAATCATCAGTCTACCGACTTGGTGGTCTACCTCTACTCCGATAGGCTTCGGATCTTGGTCGACACTCTATGATTTTCTTGGTCCATCGCCCATCCTTAAACCTAGCAACATGCCCACCCCAGTTCCATTTAAGATGAAGAATGAATTTGACTGCGTCTTGTACCCCCGTTCTCTTCCTAATAATGTGATTTGGAATGTGATCTCTAAGAATAACGCTTAACACTGACCTCTCCATCTTACGTTGCATGACATACATATTTTATTGATGTTTTTCTTCGTCACTGTGAGAGTATCGGCTCCGTACGTAAGAACCGGGAGTATGCATCTGTCAAATACTTTTCTTTTTAAACATATGGGAAGATTAGATTTGAATACATAGGCCAGTTTGCCATATGCAGCCCAGGAAAGACTTATTTGCCGCTGAATTTCATATGTTTGGTTATCTCGTCCTATGCTGATTTCATGTCCCAGGTATTTATATTGGTGCATTTGCTCTATCTCTACGTTATTAGATTTTATAGTGTTGCTTAATACAAGATTGGTCATAAATTGGGTCTTGAATAGATTGATTTTTAAACTAACCTTTCCTGAAGCTTCCTGAAGCATGTGTACCATAGTCTGTGTTTCCTTGTATTTTGTCTGTTATTAAGTCGTCGGCGAAACAGAGGTGATTTAACGATTTACCGTTGATGTTAAGTCCCATTCTTTTCCAATTTCTTGATTTTAGAATACTTTCTGGAAGTGCTACGAAAAGCTTGGGTTACATTGGAATATCGATGATCAACGTGACACTCAGCAAGCGCTTCCAAAAGTCTCTGCTGATTTACCGAATCAAAAATCTCTTCGAAGTCCACAAATATGAATATTGAAATTATGTTCTATACGTTTTGAGGATGAGGATTTTAACTGTAAGCAGATGGTCGTTTGTTCTGTACCCCGAGCGGAAACCTCCCTATTCTTTTGACAGGAAAAACTCGAATTTATTTGCTAGACGTTTGGTACGTATTTTCGTGAATAACTTGTATACATGGTTCAGGAGGCTAATGGGTCAAGAGTTTGTAAGGTCTGAAGTATCTGTTTTTTATGCATGATGACAATAGTTGCATTATTCCACTGCGATGGTGTTATACCTTTAAGGAGGCATTTATTGAATAACATTTTCAGTGATTTGATAATTTGTTGTTCTCCTCTGTTACAATATGGTCTTCACTGGAGCTTTGTTATTTTTCATGTCCTTCAAGACTGATGTGATTTCTTCATCTGTGATATCTGGGATATCCTCCGACCCTGATTTAGGACTTTTGGTATGTTGATTTCTGTTCTTTATTTTGTAAGGTATATAATTGTTGATAAAATAATATATAATAATCTGTAAAATATCTCTTATTTCTTATTACATTACCATGCATGTCCTTAATCTTGCGTATGCCTTTCCTTCCCATTGTGTTCTTCCTTCTCAAGACTTTTACGCTTTTACTCTGTTTTACAACGTTTTTAATTTCCGCTGGATTTTTTTGCCTCTTATCTTTTCTAATTTCCACTAAGTTGGGAATGTGGAATCTTTGGCACAATGATACTACTCAGTATATACACCAAACACTTTATTTTTACATTCGACGCGCGTTTCGCTAACCATGTTAGCTTCATCAGGAGCGATGATTGACTAAAGCTAAACTACAAATCTATCCTATTTATACTTAGCCTAACCCTTGAATTACTCAGGCTGAACGAATGGCATAGGCAAGGCCATCAGTTCTGGTCAAGTAACCAGTAGAGGGGACTATAAGGAATAGGCCCTCTGTCTTTATTTAAACTACTTTTACAATTTATAATTTCCATACTTTTGTATGCGTTCAACAATCTCCTATCAGATCAGATTATCTAATGTTACAATATGATCAGCTTCAAGGGCATGTTCGGCAAAGCTGGACTTTTCTGTTCTACTGTATTTTAAGTGTGCTAAATGTTCTTTAAATCGTGTTTTAATTGACCTTTTAGTTTGCCAAACATCCTTTTTGTCACAATCATTACAACTAATTTCATAAATTCCACTTTTCTCACAATTAGAATTCTCATCTTTGGGATTTCCTAAGATATTCCTCAGATTGTCTGATGACTTGTAGACTAAGGTGAGGCCTATCTTATTAAATACCTTATTCAGTCCCTTGCTATATTTCGGATTATATGGTATGGAGACATACTTGGTGTTATTTTCTTCGCGTGTAAAAAAGGTGGAATTCTGAATATTAAACCTAAACCTATGTTTATTTATTAGCTTATTTACTAAGTCATCCTCATAACCATTAACTCTAGTTATATTTCTAATACGATTAGAATTTGATAACGATAGGAAGGACATAGTAACAGATAGATATATTCCTCATGATTCATTTCATTGCAAACAAGACAAATTAGCCTTATTACATTTTTTAGTTCATCGTTTGGTCACTTTCCCTCTGAATAGAGTAAACTTTAATAAAGAAAGGAATCGTATTAGAAATATAACTAGAGTTAACGGTTATGACAATGACTTAGTAAATAAGCTAATAAATAGACATAAGTTTAGGTTTAATATTCAGAATTCCACCTTTTTTACACGCGAAGAAAATAACACCAAGTATGTCTCCATACCATATAATCAGAAATATAGCAAGGGACTCAATAAGGTATTTAATAAGGTAGGCCTCACCTTAGTCTATAAGTCATCAGACAATCTGAGGAATATCTTAGGAAATCCCAAAGATAAGATTTCTAATTGTGAGAAAAGTGGAATTTATGAAATTAGTTGTAATGATTGTGACAAAAGTATGTTGGGCAAACTAAAAGGTCAATTAAAACACGATTTAAAGAACATTTAGCACACTTAAAATACAGTAGAACAGAAAAGTCTAGCATTGCCGAACATGCCCTTGAAGCTGATCATATTGTAACATTAGATAATCTAAGATTAATAAAAAATGTATCTGATAGGAGATTGTTGAACGCATACGAAAGTATGGAAATTATAAAATGTAAAAGTAGTTTAAATAAAGACAGAGGGCCTATTCCTTATAGTCCCGTCTACTAGTTACTTGACCGGAACTGATGGCCTTGCCTATGCCATTAGTTCCGCCTGAGTAATTCAAGGGTTAGGCTAAGTATAAATAGGGTAGATTTGTAGTTTAGCTTTAGTCAATCATTGTTCCTGATGAAGTTAACATGGTTAGCGAAACGCGCGTCGAGTGTAAAAATAAAGCGTTTGGTGTAGTGGTGATATATACTGAGTAGTTTTCTAATTTCCTTCGATATCTCTCTATTTATAGCTCTGTATTCATCTGTAGTCTTATTTACCATTTCTCTCCTTTGCTTCATTAGCTGTTTTACCGTTTGATTTAATTTCTGTTCTTTTTGTTGTTTTGGACAAGTTTTGTCAATTGCATTTTTTATACTATTTTTGATGTTTTCAAATATGTCATCAACTGCTGTATCTTCATTGTATTTGCGTTTCTATAGGAATCTACATCCTTCGGGGTTGTCCATTTCTTACGGTTTCTTTTAAGAATCGTGTTGTTTCTTTCCTGTTTAATGTTGATAAACACTTTTGCACTCATAATGCTGGTCATTCACAAGTGAACATCTATTGGGGCCCAAAAAGAGTCGATTCGAAAATGGGCCCGCTCAAAAACTTGAAAAACGACCGTTTTTTTTTTTTTGGCTGAAAAAGCGGGTCCAGTTTCGTCTTCCTGTACTGGCGGCGCCCGCGTTTTGCAAATTCCCTCTTATTTTATCAAGAACAAACTAAATTTATTGATTTTATATGTTTAAATGACAGTCCATTTTTGGATTGTCGTTTTTTGGGTCTTAAAGCTGGGTCCGGTCTCGGCGGCGTGTGCCCTTTGGGGCGCTCGACTTTTTTAGTGTCAACAAGTGTTATGATACTTGATTCAAGCGATTAAACGATAATCCATTTTTCGATTTAACATTTTGGACATTTCAGGGCATGGGGGCCGCAAAATCAACGTTAATAGTCGACAGGTCAAAATTTCGGATCGCTCTCTTGGTCTATACGTCTTTTCTGCCAATGGTATCCAAACGAAGTTCTTAGAATTATATTTAAAACACAACAACAATCTTAATTTCGAAAAAATGAACGATTTTAATCGTTTCACGGATGTAATTTGTTTGTTACTTAAGTGGTGTGATAAGCACACAATAGAAAATTTAATTTAAAACATCCGGCGCAAAAAAAAATTACAAAGAATACTCGAAATTTTAGTCAAGATTGGCATCTCTGCCAGCTGGAAAGAATAACTTTTTTTATACAATTTTGGATGGCGGCATGGCAGATAATAATGATCACGCTTGACGTTAGACCATATTCGTCTGCCTGAGAAATCGACGAGAACCAAGGGCAACAGATTTCTGGACTTTCTTTATCAGTAAATGAACTGAGATGCAGCAAGCTATATCTTCTTCAGGTGGTTTACGGATGTGTTCTTTATTCCTCTTTACTATGACTGAACTTTGATATGATTTTTATTATTAGTTGGGACTAATTTTACAAATTTCAGTTAGTAATGTCTTAATCTGGCTTTAAAATTTAAATTACAGTCAAATGGTTAGCCACTCCTAGAAACGTGAAAAATCACAAATCACTGCCTTTTTTCTGGCCCCGATACTATAAAACTTCCTCGAATACACAGTAGAAATGACACTAATCCTGTATATTTATTAATTGTTTAAGATTTATTTTTCTTTATACCATTCCTTTAGACATCATCCTCACTGTATTCTTAAGCGCTTGTCTTTTATTGCAGAACCATATCCGTATGACTTCTCTCTCGTAACCCAGTTGATGTGCAAGGCCCGTTATTTCAGTACCTGAAAAATAACAAGTCGGGAAAATGTAGATACAATACTAAACGCTTTATACAAGATTGCTTGTGCTCGATATTATACGCGGTACGATCTAAAAGTTCCGCAACTAATGCTATACAGCACTGAGAGGTGGCGGTAGGTATAGCCCTAACCACAAGACAAATTTCAACTGGCTAGCTAGCGTTTTGTTCTGTATGTACGTTTGCATAAATATTTAATTATGTTTCGATGACAAGCGCCCTAGAAAAAAAAATTATTGTAGTTACGCATTAAATCATATCCAAGATTCAATAAATCATTCATGAAAATCATTGTCGGACAATTCTGAGCATCTCAGACGAAACAGCCGAAGCTATTAAGCACCGGCCCAAAGTTTATTCTCTGCGCATCAGTTTTTCGCGAATAATTTCATGATTGTCATCAACTCTACCCCACATTCACCTGATTTGACCCCCCGTGATTTCGGGTTGTTCTTCTATATAAAGATGAAGTATTAATTTATGTGTAGAATGACTTTTAAAGAAATTGAAGGGTTGCTGTGGTGGAATGAGTATTCCAATTGAAAATTATCATTTATTTCCTAACAGTTTTGTTGTTCCTAAGGTAATTAATTCATCTTAATTTATCTAATGTATTTAATAGGAAATTTTTACGGGCATACGAAATTATTGAATTTATAAAATCTAAGAATAGTCTATACCAGGGGTCGGCAACCTTTTAACTAAGGGGTGCCAGTTTTCATCCATACAACATTTTGTATGCCGACATAGCTACTTACTACAACTAAAATTAACAAAAATTAACTTAAAATATTGCTTTTAGAAGGTTTAATTACAAAAAAATTTTAACATTTAACAAATAATTTTATTATACTAGTCCTAGGATCTAGTGTGAACCCTGTGCTTGAAGTTCTTTAGAGAGTTTTCTTATATCCGGTTCATGTCTGGTTATTTTCGGTGTCACACATGCTTCCGAGTTGTGTGTTGTCAGCCTGCTTCGGTTTAAAATCACTCTCATATGGGAAAAAAGTTGTTCACAGATATTGGATGATCCGAAAGCTGCAAGCATGGCAAACGCTACTTTCTTAAGACAAATAAATTTCTCTGGTAAACTCATCCAACAACTGAGTATCTCGTTTGAATGGCAGTCACCATCTAATACCCTTCTTAATTCTACAAATTTCGTGTTCCATAACTCGGAGCTTTTAAATTCAATGTATTCAAGATCAAAATCATTAATGTCCATCCATAAGAAAAGAGACATGTTAAAGCAACTGCTGGAAAAATCCATTAAATCTGGTTTGATTAAAAAAGCGAACATAGGACCATGTTTATCAAAATCCTGACCCCTCTCGATAAACTCCTCTTTTAAATTAGTCATATATTTAAGAATTTCGTCTATTAGTGCACCATCGTCGACACTGGATATATAAGTTTTCAAAATTGGAAAATATTTATATGTGTTTGTAGTAATATGGCTGATAAATAAATCTATTTTTAATTTGAATGATTTCCAGAATTCGTATAAATCCAGAACTGTTTTGCCTGAACCTTGTAACTTTAAGTTGAGTTCACCGAGATGGTTTGTAATATTAGTAAGAAACATTAACATACAGATCCAGTTCTTATCTTCTAGTTCAGGATAAGCATCCACTTGATTTTTTTCCAACAAGAACAATTTAATTTCGCCCAGACATTGCACAAATCTAGAGAGCACTTTATCACGGTTGAGCCAGCGCACATTTTTGTGCAATGGTATATCTGAATATGCACTTTCTAACTCCTGCAGAAACGCCTTAAAATGTCTATGGATCAGTGAAGAACGACCGACAATGTAGTTAACTATTTTAACCACCCTATCCATCACGGATTTTAAACTTCCAGCGGAGATTTTAGCGCACAAAATCTCTTGGTGAATTATGCAATGAAACTTCAAAACTAATCTACCTATGCGTTCAATAAGAAGGGAAACAAATCCTTTATGTCTCCCAATCATAGCAGGAGCGCCATCTGTCGTTACGCAAAAAATTTTATTTAAATCAATGTTCCGCTTTTCAAAATGTTTAACAAATTCTGAAAATATATCCTCAACTCTTGTAGTTCCCTGCAATGGGAGCAGACGAATCAGCTCTTTATACACACTGCCATCATAGAAGTATCGCGCAACGATTACCAGACGGGCAATGTCATTAATATCGACACTTTCATCCAATGCTACACTAAATACAAAACTCCGTTTGATAGCTCTGCTGTTTTTGGACATTTTGTGTCATTTCAGTAATTCGTCTCTCGATGGTCCGCGCTGATGCCGGTATATCCCTAATCCTGGCCAATATTGTATCCTTATTGGGCAAGTCGTCGAATAAAATCCCGCCAGTACTCAAAAACGTTTGCTTCATAAATTCTCCGAAAGTGAACGGCCTACCCTTTTGTGCCAACGATTGTGTAATTTTGAAATTGCATTCAGTTACCTGATTTTTTCCTTGGAAAACTTTGCTAAAGAATGTTGACTGTTTCTCGTATTGTTTACTTGCTCTTTGTATTGCCTCCCTTTTATTAGCATTATCTTTAAATGACGATCCATGTTTTATCTGGAAATGTCGTTGAACACTAGACGTCCGAAAAACTACGCTTTCCCGACATAGGACACAAATGGCCCGTTCGTTTTGCTGTACAAAACCGTAATCTGTTGTCCATGAAGTTTGAAATGATCGAACGTCTACCTTCTGTTTCTTCGCGGCCATAACGCAACGTAATTTTAATTTTTAAACTTTTCGACGACTATTGACTGGAACGGATGTTACTTCTATACTAAATCATCCAAACGTGTAGCTGCTTGCTATATATAGAAAAATAATAATTACGTTTATTAAATTTCTTAGAACAAAAATTATTATCTAGAACGCCCCCATTGCAATCAAAGGGCCGCCTAGAAGTTAAATCTAACAAAAACTAAAGTTCGGCAATATAAAAAGAGTCGCGGGACGCGTCGGAACGATTGAAGTCAAGTCAAACAAAAACCGCCTTATAGCGGCTCTTTTGATCTGAATTGAGGACGTTTATTTGTGTTTTTGCCTAGGCTTATATTTTGAGGCTTGCCGTCTTTAATACTTGCCGAAATTAAAGCCAAACCAATGCATTCAGTAAAATTATAAATTACAAAATATATATTTTGCAGTTTTTGGTAATAACACCTAGTGACCTATATAATATATCGTTTTTGTTTGTATCGTAAAAGTAATACTGTCTTCGATTATTTACTTAATTTCGAAACATGTCACAGATTACAGAATTAATGTGTAAACTTTGAATAGGTACGCGTGCCATTCAAAATTGCTTGGCGTGCCAGAGATGGCACGCGTGCCATAGGTTGCCGACCCCTGGTCTATACCTACAGGATTTACTAAATTCCTTCCAGTTATCTGTAGTGGTTCCTGGTTGATGCTCGAGTAATTGATAAATTCAGGTATAAAGTATAAATGGTCTACTTTTTAATCTTAGAATGAGTCTATGATCGCTCCCGATGATGCTAACGTGATAAACGAAACGCATGCCAAATACAAAAAGTGCTTGGTGTAGCATCCCAACATAATTGACCGTATTTAGAGATTTAGAGATTGAGTTTATTTGGTTGATTCAAAGCCGAGATTGCCAACAAATCAATATCTTTAAACACATATTTTGTTCTGCAAATGTTAAGGCTTCTTTACCTGAAGGATGAGTATTCCTTTCAAAATGAGCATTGAGAAGTTCTAAAGCTTGAGGTGTAAATGAAGTTCTTCTTTTTCTTTTCTTGGAAGGTTCGATTCCTATGAAGTCTGTGAGGTGATTTTGTCCACTCTTGTACCTGGAAAAACTATTCAAATTAGTACTGTACATAGTTTCAGTAGTCTAGTTTGTCTATATTGCACATACTTAGGTTTTATAATTAGTGTTCCGTACGGAACACTTATAAGATGACTTCGGTGTCTGTCTGTCTGTCTGTCCGCCTGTCTATCTGTCACCCGAAACTATGTGTCATAGAAAGTTGAAATTTGGTAATAATATAGGAATTGATGGCCTCATCAGAGCTGTGTAATTTTGAAAGATAAATTTTGACTTAAGGGGTTAGTTTAGTTTTGAGGGGTGAAATCGGAAGTCAAAAAAAATTTTTTTTACTAGATCATCGAGTGTGGTGTCAAATGAAAGCTCGAGTAAAATATATATTTATATATATATATATATATATATATATATATATATATATATATATATATATATATATATATATATGTATATATAATGTAATACTTAGGATCACTTTTCTTTGTATTATTTTTAAAAAATCGCGAAAAAATCGCTGTCCCCCCAACTTATCTCGAAAAGTACTGATCAAAAAATTTTGAAAAAATTCTGGAATATTCTCCACAGGGTGTAGATTGAACGAAAATTACACAGCCCCACAAAAAAAAAAAGTGGGGTATACTTTTGATGCGATATATCAGATCCGTAGTATTTTTGCCCGCTGATCGCGAATCTGACGTCAGAATATCGCCATCACATCTCAATTTTTTTTCTAACCTCAAAAAATAGGTAAAAATTAGTAAAAATTAAGAAAAATATACTCCTAAAAAATTGATTCAAGCTTTTTCATGAATCCAAAGATGTATTAATATGTATTCGGACACGCTAAACTAATATTCATCGGTTGGATTAAGCCATACAGTACATGGGGTTTTTTGGGTTGCTGATCATGAATCTGAGGTCGGATTTGCAAAATTCAAAATGGCGGACAAAATTTTTGAAAACCAACCGATTCCTACCAAATTTGGTATACAGTTGGGGAATCCTCAAACCTGATACTCTTAAACCCTAAAACCCTGAAACCTTAGACTCCCACACCCTGTAACCTCAAAAAATATACCTCAATAACCCTGTAACTTTAAAAATGAGACCCAATAAACTCAAAACCAGGACTTTTAAACCATATACTCTCAAATAGTAGACCCTTAAGCCCTAGAATTGTGAAGGTTAGACCCGCGCCTAACTTTTCTTTTTTTGGCTGTATCTTGTTCTTTTTTCCGCGAATGACCTATTCAAAGGCTTTCTGCCCAAACGCTTTTGAGGACTTGTTTCTCTTTTTAGCGACCAGCAATAGTTCGCTAGCATATGGTCATCCCATCGTCCTTGATACCGATTTTCTATGATTTTCAGATCTTGGTGAAAACGTTCCCCTTGCTCCTCACTGTAGTCACCAAGATTATCTGGGAAATCATCGATGTGGGAGTCCAGGAATTTTTTTTAGGAATAATTTTAGATTCATTAAGCAACCTAATGTTTGAAAATTTTTTACCATTTTCTCGACTATTTCTTTGTACTTAGGACTTTTATTATTTCCCAAAAAGTTTGTTGCGACTTCTTTAAAACTAAGCCAAGCAGCTTTTTCAACTTTATTCATTTTAGTAACAAATAATGAATCTTGAAACAATTTTCTTATTTATGGCCCGTCAAATACGCCTGCCTTAATTTTAGCTTCAGAAAATTTCGGAAATTTTTTATGCAAATATTTGAAACATGGGCCGTTTGTATCTAATGCTCTCGTGAATTGCTTCATAAGTCCAAGCTTAATGTGAAGCGGGAGAATAAGAACTTTTCCTGGATCTACCAATGGTGGAAACAATACATTATTTTCACCAGGAGGAACGATTCTCTTGTTGGCCAAATTTTTTTCTTATAATGACGTTCCCTGTCTCTGCTATTCCACAGACATTTATAACAGGGATAAAGTGTAAACCCTGACTGTTGGCCAAGCAATATTGTTACAATTTTCAGATCTCCACAAATTTTCCAGTTATGATCAGCATATTTTATTTTTATCAAAAGCTGCTTCATTTTTTCATATTGCTCTTCCATAACTGTGGAATGAGCAATCGGAGTGGGAGCGTAAACGTTGGTATTATGCAGCAAAACTGCCTTAATGCTCCGTTTAGAAGAATCAATGAACAGTCTCCATTCTTCAGGATCGTATGAGTTATTTTGAAATTCATCCATTAGACCTTTTACATCGGTACAATATGAAAGTGACAATTCCTCGTCCATTGTGAAATATTTTCGAAATTCTTCATCTCTGGTTCTATAATAAGAAATCGTAGCTTCTGGCTTAAGTAAATGTCTTTTCTTTAAAAAGGAAGCAAGATGCTCTGAACCATGTTTGGATAAGCCTAAATCTCTGACTAGATCACTAAGTTCTGACTGTGATACGAGTATTGGTTCTGGTTTACGGTTGTATGGTAGAAATTCTTTATCTGTGTCACTAGTATATGATAGGTTGTCACTAGAACATTCATTAGTAACAGTGTTTGAATCTTTTTCGACAGTCTCAATGTTTTCGGCATGAACTGATAAGGTGAAATCATTTGTTTCCATAACATCAGCATCAAGTGGTTCAGGAGGCGGAATTAGTTTAGTTGGTCTTGTTACTGTCGAAACATCGTTATAAAGTAATAGTGCTTTTATTTTTTCGGTTATGCCTAGATACAACATTCATACAAAAGTAGCAATCATTTTCACTGTATGGTCTATTCCATATTGCTGGTCTGGAATATTTAATCGCCTTCTTATTGATGTACAACATTATTTTGCAAGAACTGCAAATGATGTGGGGAACCCAATCTGTATCCTGGTGCTGTATTTCAATGTTAAAACAATCCTTATATAAGGTTTTAATCTTATCCGTTATCGGTGACCCAATTTTACGCAATACGTGTTGACAGCAAATATAACAAAATGAATCACTGTTTTTATCGCACTTATGAAAAGTCCTTGTACCGTGAGACCGTTTTCTTGTAGCATTATACTCTACATGAGCCAAGTCACCCACACATGAAGAGCTACGGTCGCTGGATGACGACGGCTGCGGGGCCGCTTTCCCCCCACCCTGACCAACCGCCGATACTGGGTTTCCGAGTCCCTGCATCGTAATTCTCTTTCTTCTACCTGCCATGACGGCATCTAAGACGTTATCCAGGGACTCTGCCGGCTAGTGGAGTAACACCGTTGCCCACCGTCACCACGTGGAGGTGCCCTGGATGCAGGTAGAAGAATAAAAATCGACCGATGAATTTTCTCGGCGTTCAAAATAGCGCGAAAACATCTGCCATCTTGAATTTTGCAAATCCAACCTCAGATTCGTGATCAGCGACCCAAAAAATCCCCGTGTACCAAATTTGGTAAGGATCGGTTGAATTTTAATTTGAATTCGTTTTTGCATTCGAGAAGCACTATATCTGTCTGATTTATTGAGGTTAGGAAGAAAACAGAACTGTATGGCTCAATCCAACCGATGAATATTAGCTTAGCGTGTCCGAATACATATTAATACATCTTTGCTTGAATCAATTTTTTAGGAGTATATTTTTCTTAATTTTTACTAATTTTTACCTATTTTTTGAGGTTAGAAAAAAATTGAGATGTGATGGCGATATTCTGACGTCAGATTCGTGATCAGCGGGCAAAAATACTACGGATCTGATATATCGCATCAAAAGTATACCCCACTTTTTTTTTTGTGGGGCTGTGTTATTAGTAAAATATAACTATTGATACCTTTCTTCGGCTTCTTTCATCCACCTCTCCAACACTGGTTTGATTTTCTGTGCACTTTTTGGCGTTATGTCCAATTTTTCAAACCTATTAAAAGAAATACCAACATTAAGGGATAGTTTCACACAGCAGTCAGCTCCTAGCAAAACGAATTGTTTGTAACCATTGTCATCTAGGTATTCGTGTGAAACATAACACGTAGGCTGAAAAGTTTTTGGTCTGATATATAGATGTCGCCCTTTTTAAAAAAGTCTATATGATTTTTAGGAAGTACTAACCTTCAAACGATGCGTGTCAAAATTGCATGACATTTCGACGATTACTTTACAAGTTACAGTGGCTTTAGTGACGTTACTTTTGATAATTTCAAAACAATGGAAAAAAAATCGAATTTCGTGTGTTGATTAAACATTGTTTTTTGATGGGAAAAATACCGTTCAAGCAAAGTAGTGGCTTGATAAGTGTTACGGGGATGCTACTCCTGGAAAATCACTGATCATTTACTGGTATGCTGAATTTAAACGCGGTCGTACAGACACAAAATGACGCTGAACGCTCTGGACGTCCAAATGAGGTGGTTACACCGGAAAACATTAAAAAATCCATAAAATTGTTTTGGATGACCGTAAAGTGAAATTGCGTGAGATAGATGACACCCTAAATATATCAAAAGAACGTGTTGGGTTTTCTGAACATTTGAGCATGAGAAAGCTCTGTTCGAAATGGGTACTGCGTTTGCTTATAGTGGACCAAAAACAACAACGTGTTGATAATTTTGAGCGCTGTTTGGACCTCTTTAAGCGCAATAAAAATGATTTTTTTCATGTGCATTTGAAGGCAGGAATTGCAAAGAAACGGCCCCAAATGAACAAGGAAAAAGTGCTCTTTCATCAAGATAACGCACAATGTTACAAGTCAACGATTACGATGGCAAAATTGCATGAATTGCCTCCTCGTCCACCAAATTTGACCCCCAGCGTCTATTATCTATTCGCAGACCTCAGTGGCTCCAACGAAGAAGTTATCGCCGAAACTAAGGCCTATTTTGAAGGCAAAAACAAATCCTTCTACAAGAAAGTTATAGAAACGTTAGAAAAGCGTTGACTGTAGTGCTCCTGAAGGAGACTATGTTGATGAATAAAGTCAAATTTTGCAAAAAAATGTGTTTTAAGTAGCTAGACCAAAAAATGTTCAGCCTACGTTAAATATTGTTCCAACATGAAGTTCGAAAAAGGATTCAGATCAAAAGAGTGTTGTCCAGTTGTACACTAGCGTTTTTTTAAGTTAGTTTCGATCCATTATTAACAGTGGACTCAACAAAGGGCGGGTGGAAACGATGAGTTACGATTTGGTGGAATATAAGTGTTGCCACATTTCTAAAATTTAAAATATTCAATGGCTTTCACTATATTATTAAAAGTCAAATCTAATTACGTAAAATTATTGTGAATATTTTTAGATAATAGCGAAGAATGTAAATAACATTATATTTACAAGAAACAATTAAATACTTTTTAAAGTTATACTTAACCACACGCTATTAAAATTAACAACTACAGGGTGAGTCATCAAAATCCGGGCTAATTTCAGTTAACATCTCCGATCGACTTCTATTTCTGTCAAAGTTCGCCGTTGGTACCCGTGTAGCAAACTGACAGAAGTAAATAGGGTTAGTCTCAAAGTGCGGAGTATAATCGAAGAGATCTTCGCGCTGGCCGGTCGGCACCTAAAATAATTCGGTCTCTCGTATACTTAAAATCAACTTATACAAGTACAAGGTTCAAGAACAGTCTAACGAAGGTTCCAGTATGCCGGCGAGGAAAAGTCACTTGAAAGAATGTACCGTAAGGACTTTTGAAGTTATCAAAGGACTCAGGAGGATCCAGGGCAATCGCTGCCAAAATTGGCGTCGATTGTGGGCCGACAATGCGTAAGATTGTCGAAGAGCACCTTCGATTTCCACACAATTAAGATGAGACAGATGCTGTCTGCTTATCTGGCCCTTGAAACACGCAGCGGCGGAACGATTCTTCTCCGACGAAAATATGTGCACTGCTAATGTAAAAATTAATGCCAGAAATGATCGCTGGCTTGCTCACGACTCCGAGGATGTCCCCGTTGTTGCTGGAATGAAATTTCTGGCCAATGTTCATGTACTAAGTGTTGAATCCAGTGAAGGTGAGATGAGGTCACCACATTTGTTACAAAAAGGGAAACTGTAACCTAAGATAGAGAGAGAGAGAGATATTTACAAGTTCTGAACAATATAGTGAAGCCGTGGATAGAAGATATTGCAAGGGAAAGGTCATATCTTTTCCAACAGGCCAGTGCACAGGCTCACATGAGCCATCCTAATAGTCCAGATTTAAATCCCTTGGACTATTACGTATGCAGCGTAGATAAAAACGTCACACACAAATTTCGGCGTGAATGGAGGCCGTTATTCCAGCTAATGGGGCATATATTGAATGATTATTATTAACATAGAGGCCCTAAGTGCCACGTGAAATAATTTTTTTTCACACTCCATTTTTCATTAAAAAACATGCCCTTAACAGAGTTGTTTGATTTGCCCGAATTTTAGTGACGCACCCTGTATAATTGACAATACCTGTATGTATTCATAGCCGGTTTTACTAACAAAACACGTTCGCGAGGGATACGGTAATTTTTTTTCATAAGACAGGTTGGAAATTTGTCCAATGTTTTCTACTTGTTCTTACCGCACTCATTGAAGTTTCATATGGATCATTGATTTGGCGGAAAACGACTATTCTTTTTGTCTGGGGTTCTGAACCGTTTAGAACTACATTTTGGAACAAATCTATTGGATATCTTGCAGTCTGGCCCAATATGATTTTGCACAGGTTCTATATCAATTTTAATTTTAATTTAGTTACAAATTAAAAAAACAATCTAGAACTGCAAAAACTGAATATAATTCAGAATTCCGAGTTGGTTTGTGGCGGGTATTGGAACAAACTTTTTAAAGATAAAATAGATTTTCTCGAGAAATTAATTTTTTTAATATCCTGTCTAAAAAATTATATTTTTGGCACAGGACACTAGCATAATAAAAAATATAAATAAAAACACAATTAAAAAAGGAAAAAAAATATGCCAGTGCCCTGGCGCAAAAACAGTAAATATTAAATCTAAAATGGTGAAGTTCTAGAACTATTATAGATGTCATGATTATTTAGAAAAATTTCCGAGAAAAACTAAGATATTAAAAACATTATCTTCAGCCGCATTTACTGTCCATTGATACTGCTTCTACAGAAAGCAAAATTATTTAATTACTTAACAATTGCATCATACATTTATAGATTGTGATTTTAAGAAAACTTACTAAAATGTTTTTCTCGGAAAATTCTACAAAGTAAAAAAGAGTAAAAAAAAAGACGTACATTGCTTGCTGTTGGGCAGCCGCAACCATCTGGGACGCCAGGGCACTGGGAACAAAATTAGTATTTTAGAAAAAAGGTTTGCTAGCCCTTTAATCTGTATGTTTAAAAATTTAATTTTATGTAATATTTTTTATATCATATTAAGTAAAGGCGTGCCGAACATAAATAAATTGAAAAGCGATATTTTTAGGTGTTCACAGTAGTTGTATTACTTGTACAGTACTTGAAAAAAAATCCAAATTTTGTAGTAAACAATTTTATTAAAATTTAAATTAGATAATAAAAGTAACCTAATACAAATTTCTACAAGTCTTATATAACAAGGCACACAATAATACCATATAATCATTGGTATCAATTATGCTATTCACCAATTCACAAATAGTATAACATAGATATACAAAAAAAAAAATTCTCTGTCTTTTAATTGAGACACGTGTGTTCGTAAGTATTTATTCTGAATCCAAAAAAATCATAAAATAAGACATCCACTCTGAAGTTTTTTTCAGAAAACACGCTTAAAGTTGCCAGAAAACTATTAAATTAAAAAAAAAAAACATTTTAATAAATATTGTAAAACTGTATAATCATTCAAATTATGGAGTAAAACTATTACCAGGTGTACAAGTATGAAATGCGGATTTCAGACAACAGATGGTGCACCAATGCAGTTTTCGCTATAAAGATTTGACACTGCGCCATTTTGTTGTGTCATGAACAAGTGTCAGACGCGCACGAGTGATAAATTGGATAAGTGTGTGCATAGTGTTATGTTGTTGTATTCAATATGTCGAAATTTATACCGAACAAAGAGCATTTGTGGACAGCATTAATTTTTTGTTTTCATTTGAAAAAAAAACTGCTGTTGAATCATACCGATTACTTCGAGGAGCTTATTGTGAACATGCTCCATCGCAAGATACGTGTGAACGATGGTTTCGGCGTTTCAAAAGTGGTGACTTCGATGTTGCAGATAAGGAACGTGGAAAACTGCCAAAAAAATACGAAGATGTGGAATTGCAAGCATTGTTGGACGAAGATGATTCGCAAACACAAAAACAACTCGCCGAGCAATTAAGCGTTAGTCAACAAGCTCTTTCCAATCCAGCTAGAAGCCGTTAGATGGGTACCACATGAGTTGAACGACAGGCAAATGGAAAAGCGCAAAAATATGTGTGACATTTTGCTCACTCGGTACCAAAGGAAGTCGTTTATGCATCGTATAGTTACAGGGGATGAAAAGTGGATTTATTTTGAGAATCCCAAGCGCAAAAAATCATGGGTAGACCCAGGCGCACCATCCACATCGACCGCAAGACCGAATTGCTTTGGCAGAAACACGATGCTCTGTGTTTGGTGGGACTAGAGGGGCGTGGTCTATTATGAGCCGTTTAAAACCCTAGAGAAACGGTTAATACTAAACGTTACCAACAACAATTGACCGATTTGAACCATTCGCTGCTTGAAAAAGGTCAGAATACCGAAAGAGGCAACACAATGTCATGACAATGCTCCATCACATACGGCAAAACCAGTTCGCGAGACGTTGGAAGCACTCAGCTGAAAAGTTCTACCCCATGCGGCGTACTCACCAGACTTGGCTCCTTTCGATTACCACTTGTTTGCATCGATGGGTTACCACTTGCTGAGCAGCGCTTTGGTTCGTATGAAGATGTGAAAAAATGGCTCGATGAATGGTTCGCAGCAAAAGGGGAAGATTTTTACTGGCGTGGTATTCACAAATTGCCCGAAAGATAGGAAAAATGTATAACAAGCGATGGAGCCTACTTTGAATAAAGCACTTTTTATCATTCTTCCGAATTTAATATGTTTTTTTAGAAAAAAAATCCGCATTTCATACTTGTACACCTGATATTTCTGACGTCTTTATATGTTCCGAATCTACATTTATCATAAAAACTTAAAAATATTAAATTTTATTGTTCATATTTAACAAATACATATCAGAAACAATAATAGTAACAAAACTTAAATCAGAGAATCAAAAAACTAACATCATTGGAATATACAGTCCAGAAAACTGCAAACCGGAAAACGAGAGAAGATAAGTCTACGAAAAACTACAAGAGACAATTGATGTAGTCCGAAAAAGAGAAGTAGTTATCATAATGGGGGACTTTAAAGCACGAGTAGGGAACATGATAGTACCGGGAGTGAAACAGAGGTTCAATGAAAATGTGATGAAAGAGAATGGCGAATTTTTGATAAACTTCTCTGCACAAATAACACCTTCTTTAAACCTAAAGAGCAATACCAGGTGTACAAGTATGAAATGCGGATTTTTTTTCTAAAAAAACATATTAAATTCGGAAGAATGATAAAAAGTACTTTATTCAAAGTATGCTCCATCGCTTGTTATCCATTTTTTTCTTCCCATCTTTCGGGCAATTTGTGAATACCACGCCAGTAAAAAATCTTCCCCTTTTGCTGCGAACCATTCATGGAGCCATTTTTCACATCTTCGTACGAACCAAAGTTCTGCTCAGCAAGTGCGTGACCCATCGATGTAAACAAGTGGTAATCGGAAGGAGCCAAGTCTGGTGAGTAAGTCGCATGGGGTAGAACTTCCCAGCTGAGTGCTTCCAACGTGTCGCGAACTGGTTTTGCCGTATGTGATGGAGCATTGTCATGAAGAAAAACGACTTTGTGTTACCTCTTTCGGTATTCTGACCTTTTTTTTCAAGCAGCGAATGGTTCAAATTGGTCAATTGTTGTTGGTAACGTTTAGTATTAACCGTTTTCGCTAGGTTTTAACAGCTCATAATAGACCACGCCCCTCCGGTTCCACCAAACACAGAGCATCGTCTTTCTGCCAAAGCGATTCAGTCTTGCGGTCGATGTGGATGGTGCGCCTGGGTCTACCCATGATTTTTTGCGTTTGGGATTCTTAAAATAAATACACTTTTCATCCCCTGTAACTATACGATGCAAAAACGACTTTCTTTTGTACCGAGCGAGCAAAATGTCACACGTGTTTTTGCGCTTTTCCATTTGCCTCTCGTTCAACTCATGTGGTACCCATCTACCGGTGTTCTGAATCTTTCCCATCTCTCGTAGCCGACTGGAAACAGTTTGTTGACTAACGCCCAATTGCTCGGCGAGTTGTTTTTGTCTTTGCGAATCATCTTCGTCCAACAGTGCTTGCAATTCCATATCTTCGTATTTTTTTGGCGGTTTTCCACGTTCCTTGTCTGCAACATCGAAGTCACCACTTTTGAAACGCAAAAAACCATCGTTTAGACGTATCTTGCGATGAAGCATGTTCACCTTAAGCTTCTTGAAGTAATCGGTATGATTCAACAGCAGTTTTCTTCAAATGAAAACAAAAAATTAATGCTATGCACACACTTTTCCAATTTATCACTCGTGCGCGTCTGACACTTGTTCATGACACAACAAAATGGCGCAGTGTCAAATTTTTATAGCACAAACTGCAATGGTGCACTATCTGTTGCCTGAAATCTGCATTTTATACTTGTACACCTGGTAAATATACATTTCAAAATATGAGAGGAGATAGATCAATCATAGATTACATTCTCACAAATAGAGAATTACATTATAAACAAATATTAGACATAAGATGTTTATGTTCTGCAGATGTAGGAAGTGATCACAGTCTTGAATTGGGAAAAATCATAATGACAATAAAGAGACCTCAAAAAACAAGACTAACAGGTTACGAAACAATGAGAAAAGTAGAAAGCCTACAAGATTAATTAATAAAAAATCTCTACCCGACAAGATTTGAGAACGAAACAAATAAAAACCCAGTGGTAGAGGAAGAAGACATAGAAGACAGTTGGAGAAAGATCAAGAATAACATTATAAACGCAGCAAAGGAAGGACTCGGGGAACGTAAAACAAACAGAACATCAAGAAGACCGAATAATACACCTTGGTTCTGCGAGGAAGTGAAATTAAAATGCCAAGAAAAAAACAAAAGCCTGTCTTAAATATAGATCAAGAAAAACCAGACAAGCATATGAAGAATATAAGAAAGGCCGTAATGAAACAAACGCACTAGTGAGAAAAGAGAAAATGAAACACTGGGAAAAGGAGATTTGCAGAATGAAACGTGGACAGCGAAAAGAAATGAAACAATTAAAGATACATGGATAAATTATATAGAGCAATTGTATAATACAACAGAAAATTTGACACCCGAAACACCAGAAATAGAAATCAACGAAACATAAGAAATAGATGACAGAAAGGTGGAAGAAGCTCTCAAAAAATTAAAAAACCAAAGATCAGCAGGTAAGGACGAAATATAAAATGAACTATTAAAGTACGGAGGAGCGAAACTGACTAAAGAATTAACAAAGCTCATAAAAAAAAAATACAGGGATCGCGAATACCAGAAGAATGGGGAACAAGCATAATGATACCCCTTTTTAAAAAAGAAGAAAAAAACCGATCCGAATAAATATCGAGGAATTAGCCTTTTGTGCATAACTTTAAAACTGACAACAAAAATTGATACCAATCAAATAACTCCACTTATACAGCTTTCTGAAGAACAACAAGGTTTCAGGAGCGGAAGATCCTGTAACGACGCAGTATTTATAATCAGACAAATTACTGAAAAATCAATTAAGTATAACAGACCAGCGTTCTTATGCTTTATAGATTTGGTAAAAGCATTTGATAGAGTACAGCTGCAAGACGTAGTGCACACACTTTATGACAAGAATGTTCCATTGGATATAAAAAAACTGAGAACATTTACAAAAAAATAAAATAGAAGTGAGAGTAAATTCGGAGTTAACTGAACCCATAGAGGTAACAACTGGTATTTGACAAGGAGAGTCACTGAGTCCCTACTGTTTAATATTATATTAGATGAAATAATTAAACAGCTAAAAACAAAAAAAGACTATAAAATGGGCAATAAAGAGATACAAATACTGTGTTACGCCGACAATACTGTCTTAGTCGCTGAGAATGAAGATGACTTGCAGAGATTATTAAATCAGTTTGAAACAACAGCAAAGAAATTTAATATGAAAATATCGGCTGAAAAACCAAATCAGTAGTTATCTCCAAAGAACCAGTTAGGTGCAAGCTGGAAATCGATAATCAGATTATAGAGCAGGTGATGACAATTAAATATTTAGGAATTAAATTATCATATAACAACAACATAGAAGAAGAAATAAAAGAACAAATAGTAAAAGCCAATAGAATAGCAGGATACTTGAATGACACTATTTTGAAAAATAAATACTTGAGAACCTAAGTAAAATCTCGTATATATAAATCTATTGTTCGACCAGTTATGACCTACACAGAAGAGACAAGACCAGAAACACGCAAAACTCAGAGATACTTACAAATAAATGAAATGAAAATATTAAGAATTGCAGGAAGAACACTTTGAGATAGAGAAATAAATGAGAACATAAGGTACGTATGTGAAGTAGGGGACATTAACACGTGGATAAGAAACAGAAAACAAGAATGGAACAAACGACGATTAGTGAAAATAGCTCGAGATGAATCACTGGTGGGCCAAAAGAGTATAGAACGCCCTCGAAACGACGACCTGTAGCGACGATACATTAAAGAAAAACAGGCAGGAATGCCTAATATAAAGAAGAAGAAGAAGAAGAAATGCTTAACAAAAAACACGCATATACCACCTTTAACTAAGCTACGTAGCAAAATGCTGTTTAAAATAAATATGTGCAACCGCTAAATTAAAATTTTTTTTTAATATTTTTGTTAATATTGAACAAAACCATTATTTCCGGTGTTTTCTGAAGTTCTTAATCCTGACTTGACATCAAAAAATCAGGTTTTATGTTTAGTTTCAACAAAAAACTCGCTTTTAATACTTACAAGGGTGCTATGTGGTTGGTAAAATGCTTTTTCCAAGTAAATGAATGCAATATTAATAAGAATTAAAAAACAATTTTGTAATTTAGCGGTTGCACATATTTATTTTAAACAGAATTTTCATACGGTATCTGTGTTTTTTTTTGTTAAACATGAATACTAAAACCTAATATTTTTAAGTTTTTTATGATAAATGTAGATTCAGAACATTTAAAGATGTCCGAAATAATAGTTTTATTCAATAATTTTAATAATTATACAGTTTTATATTATTTATTAGTTTTTTATTCAATTTAATTGTTTTCTGGAAACGTAAGCGTGTTTTCTGAAAAAACCTCACGGTGGATGTCTTTTTTATGATTTTTTTGGATTCAGCATAAAAAAATACTTAAGAAAACACGTGTCTCACTTAAAAGACAGAATTTTTTTTGTATACCAGTGTAATCGAGGAAATAGTGGGAGGTTACCAGTCTGTGAAGTTAAGTTATGGGAAGTAATAGAGGAACGTGGATTTCAGCGAAAATTAGAGTTGGTCAGCAGCTTTATGATCTCTTGGTAATTAATAATGGCTTAAAACAAGGTGATGCGCTGTCACCGATGCTATTCAACATCGCCCTTGAATATGTCATTAGAAAGGTTGACATTCAAGCCCCCATGACCATGTTTCGTAATGATGGACTCAACCTGCCACTAGCTTTTGCCGTTGACGTGGATGCGATTGTAAGTAACCGACTAAAAGTCAAGGAGACATTCATAAAGGTCCGAAAAACAACCTCGAACCGTGGGACTACACATCAACCGCCAGAAACAACCAAAACAGAGATATAACAATAGACGAATATAATTTTGAACGAGTAAAACATTACTTGGGAATGACACTGATAGAAAATACAGACGGAACAGGAGAAATAAACAATAGAATTCAACTTTTTTGAAAGAACCGTTCGTTAAAGGAATTTACGACCATATGCTTAATATATCGAAGGAAAATTGTCCTTTCTACGTCACTACCAAAAATTGCGTTTTCAAGAGCAGAATAATTGATATCAGTGTTGAACACTGTGCTGTAAAACCAGTTTCTGTGCATGAAATGGTTTCGGAGAACCGACGAAATGAGCTGAAACATATAACTGCGACTGCGACTGAACATTTCATATTAATATGTTTTTCACATTTTTCATTTTAATTTAGGAATAATGACTGACAGTTACAACATCCAAGTTTGATTTGTAGCCATTTTGAAGAGATCATAAAACATTTTCGATCGAATGTCAACTTTGGACGAAACATGGGTCTGTCAGTATGATCCAGAGACGTGCTGGCTCACCTCGCCCTATTTACAGAAATCAGCAGGGAAAGTTCTTGTTTCAGTTTCTTGGGACAAAGATTGGCTACTTTTTACAGGTTTCTTGGAAAGCGGTGTGATTGGAGAATACTATTCTTTATTATTAACTAAACTTCGCCCAAAAATTATGGAAAAAACATCGAGAAAAAGTGTCGAAAGGTGTGCTATTTATTGCAGGACAATGCTCCTGCTCACAATCTCTGTTAGTTTTGCAAAAATTAACGAATTCAGCTTTGAACTGATTAATCAAATTATTTAACCTATGCCCCTGATTTAGCTCCCTCGGACTTATCTATTCCCAAAACTGAAAAACATTCAATTGAAGAAGCACTAAATTTAGTCGAAGACTGGATTGAATTTTTTTTGAAAGATCTAGAATTACCTTATAACTGGTGCACGAAGTATATAAAATTGAAAGGAGATTACATTAAATAAACAATTTTTATTCTTGAGATGTGCTTGTTCTTTCTATACTGGGCTAGAAACTGATCGATACATACTGGATCTGGGTTTTAATTCCATAGCAAGCGCCTAGTTCAAGACGTACCGATAAAACACACCAAGTGAACCTTATCGGGATATCTTGAAACAAATTTCGAAAGTATTTTAAAAATCCGATCTTGAAAATAATTACAAATTGCTTAGAAACGGCAGAAAATGTGAATAAGCAAGTAGAAAGTATATGTTAAACACATGTGTTTTGTTGGCAGGTTATAGAAGGTATCTTTCTTGAGGTACTAATTCACTGCGTTGATATATTTTCGAGTATCGTATATCCAAAAATTAAATTTTTTTGAATGAAATTCTACATAACACAGTTTGTAAATTTATGAATGCTGTTCTCTTTTTTTACTGTACGGTTAACACTGAGTTAGGTGGAACATAAAATTTGAAAAAAATTGAAGAATTTTTTTTTTTTTTGTTTTAAATAAATTTATTGTAGCGTAATTGTCTATTGTCGTCAATTATGATCAGCGAATATGTACTGTCTATCGTCCTCAGCTAGAATCAGCGTTGACTTTACCATCGTTAGTAATTCTTACCGTGTTACCTTTATCCGGTAGCGTTACTGTCTGCCGTCGACGATTGACGTTTCTGCTTACTCAGTTAACTTCCTAACTACGTAAACATGCATACTGCTTTCCTTTTCACCTTTTCCTTTAAGGCCATTTTTTCTTTCAAGTTTTATTGCTGTTAAACATGAGACTGACAATATAATTGTTACTTTCTTCGTTGTGAATTGCCTTTTTTATTTTTTATTCCGTTTTTTTATGGAACATCGAGGCGCTAGCTGGCATGTACCTTGACCCTTGATTTGCGCGTTTTTTATTATTAAATTTCTATCACTTACCTACAAATAGCACTTTGACTATATGCTGGCCCTTCAGTCACACTCAAGGCTTGACCGACTTGTGTTTGTGTGTGAGCCCTAAGGATAGTCTTCTAAGTTTAAAAGCTTTGGCAAAGTCCTTTATTTCGTCAAGGTTTATGCCGTCGACGACATTACTACTGGTTTGGTTGATTGTCGGTTGGTCTAAAAAAGTGCAAAAGATGTAAATTTAGGAACAATGATTTACTTGGAGACACGTAATTTTTAAATAAGTACTGAATTTGACTTTTTCATTGCTAAAGAATAACTTAATCCAAGGACTACAGGTCGATATTCTAATAGCTCAGTCGTCAGAGGCAAATTTTGACAGAAGCTCTCATTAAGTGTTAACATGCTGTATTTTGGTATACAGGATGTTTTTTAGAAAAAAAAGTTTGCTGCGCTAAGTCAACAAAATCAAAATTAAAATGAAAAATTAGGTTCTTTGGTAATATTTCGAAAAATAAAAAAGATATCGAAAAACTAATAGAATAAGTGAAAGAACGGAAATTTTACAAAAAACTAGTATAGATTTTTTTTAGTTTTACTATAATTTAAAAAAAATATTTAAAATAAAGTGGCTGGTTTCACCCCTTCAGTTGTAGTGGGAATTATACTTCCAACCTCATTTGTGATTAAATTAACGTTTTTGCACACCGCTATATGTGTTGAAATTGGGTATTAAGAAGTTTCTCGGGGTGCTGATTGAGAATCCGATGACAGATTTGAAAAATTCAAAATGCCGGATCCAAGATAACGGTCAGAGAGTATAAATTCATTTAATTTCTTCAAGTAATTTAGAATTTTTGTATTTTCAATAACTGTTTTCTTTGCACCTGAATATTTAAATGAAATATAAATAATTTATACTTAAAAGTTCGACTTTTATCTTTTATTTTTCACATTTAAATATTTTTTTATTATTTTTAAGTTGTGAGATTAATAATAAGCAAAAATACATTTATCATAAACAATTTTTTGAGATCAAAATTACAAAAAAAGAATGTTTTTTAAAAGTTTTTAATGATTTTCTATATATTTTTAACTGTAACTAAAAAAAAAATTGTCCGACTTTTTTTGACCGTTTCGAACTGATTTGAACGTAAAATTGCCGGCGCACAGTGATTCGGCAAGAACATGCTAGCGGGACAATATTCATGACGTAATTTCCAGGAACCACTGATAACGACTTGTAAACAACCCCCCCCCCCATTTAACGAATTCCAAGAATTAATTTGTTTATCACCTCATAAAGGTATCTTATCAGGGGGTCAAAGTAACCCTTATAAGAGAGGTCATTTTCATTTGCAAATCAGTTGCATTTTATGCACACTTGTGATAACATATTTTAAAATTGGTAGCAAAGTGAAACGAGTTTTTTTGTGATGGAATATTCTGTTGAAGGTATGTACTCTATTATGACTTATATTTTTTATAAAAAATATGTATACTTTTGGTGTAATATCAATTTGTAAATGTATAGATAAATAATAAAGCAAATTTTTACATTAATTGTAAACTTTAAAAGTAGCAACTTTTTTTATCCACATATATCCACCTAGATTTTTCTATATGTAATACCTACAACATTCAGGCACAGATTCATATATATTATAGACCCCGAAAAGGCCCGAAAGTAAAATTATTTTATTTTTTTTAGAATGAGTCGTGACTATGACGAAAATGGAGTTTTTTGAAGAATGGCTAAACATGACAAAACTGAACGAAACAGTGGCATTTTTTATTATATAAGTGAAAAATTCAATATGTCTGATGTTTCTGACGATTCTCTAAAACGACTCAAAATGAAAATATCAAGCCTTTTAGCAAAATTCAATCAAAAGTGGACTTCTTTAAAGTGTAACAAAGAAATGTTTCTAATCAAACATAAAGATTGGTTAGAGGGATCCGGAATCGAAATAAAGATGTGTGTTAACCAGCCGTGCACTTCAACATCATCAGCGGCTCTTTCCGTAGGGCGACCCAGAAAATCATTTGAAGACTCATCAACGAAAACGAAGAGACGGAGAGTAGAAGATCTTTCGGAATCGCGAAGTGCAAGTGAGCTTATTACAACAGCTGACTTAGCTACTCGAAAAGAAGGGCATCGAAGTGTTGCTAAACAGATCCATAACGTCGCGGTCAGTGAAACTAGAGAAAAGAGTAAGTGTTCTGAACAAAGTCGGCAGTTAACACCAAACGAAGCTTTAGCTTATTATGTGGACTCGAAATCGACTTCTCACTCATATAAACAAACAAGAAAATGGTCAATGAAAGCGGGACATCAAGTGTATCCATCGTTTTATAGTTTAGGTAAGTCCAAAGCTTCTTGTTGTCCTTCTGACGAATATATTTCTGTGACTGAATCTCGAGCTGAAATTAAACTTCATGCGATTTTGGATTAAACGGCTGAACGATTAGTTAAAGCTCAGACGGAAGTCATTAGAAGTGTGTTACCTCGTTCATATTATACGTTGGTAAGCAAATGGGGCTGTGATGGGAGTTCGGGGCATAGCACATATAAGCAGAAATTTGAGAACACTAACGCTACAGACGAATTTTTGTTCGTATACTCATTTGTCCCTTTGAGACTGCTTGATGGTGAAACTGTGATCTGGCAAAATCCAAGACCTTCCTCTACTTTATATTGCCGTCCTATTAAGTTTATTTTTGCCAAGAAGACAAAAGAATTTACGAAAGAAGAAACTTCTAAAATTTTAGATGAAGTAAGTCAGCTTCTTCCAATATTATGTAACGTTGCTGGATCTCAAATCTCTGTTAAACACGATTTGTTGTTGACAATGACTGATGGCAAAGTGTGCAATGCCTTAACAGACACAAGTTCAACACAAAAGTGTTATATTTGCGGTGCCACCCTGTCTACTATGAACGAGGAGTCAAAGAAATATCCCAGCAACGAAGAACGCCTTGCATTTGGTTTATCTACTTTACATGCATGGATCCGCACGTTTGAATGTTTGCTTCACATCAGCTATCGTTTAGAAATAAAAAAGTGGCAAGTCAGGGGAGATAACGACAAAGCTATTGTGAAGCAACGCCCACAAGAGATACAAAAAGTGTTTAAAGATCGTATGGGTCTCATTGTAGATAAACCAAAACCTGAGTATGGTAACACAAACGATGTGTAGTAGATTTTTTCCAAAGCTGAATTGAGCAGCGAAATTACAGGACGTAACCTTAATCGTAGATTTCATGTAATTTTAAGAACTTTGTCATCGGGATATGACGTAAATTATATAGAATTCGAAAAGTTTTGTGTTGATACTAGAAAATTATACCTTGATCTGTATTCGTGGTATTCCATGCCTGTTACTGTGCATAAAATTCTTGTACACAGCGCGGAAGTTATAAAGTCTTTTCTTCTTCCCATTGGACAACTCTCCGAAGAAGCCCAGGAGGCAAGAAATAAAGACTGTCGTAGATTCCGTGAACGGCACACCAGGAAGCGGTTACGTATTGCCACAAATACAGATCTTTTGAGAATGCTTTTAATTACGTCTGATCCTGTTATCAACTCGTATAGGGAATTACCGCGAAGAAAATTTACTTCTTTGCCAACGCCTTCTGCAGTTGATTATCCCACCTTCATTGCCATCCGAAACACCATCAGTAAGTCATCATCACGAATTAAATGAGGAGGATTAATTACTCTCTGAATATTCTACAGAATGGGAGAGCGGTGATGACGACTCATCTGATGGTGATTAGTAGGTTTAAATATTTTTTTATTGTAATTATTATTCTTATTTTATTGTGTGTTGTAGTTGCTTATAATTCATGTCTTAGTATATAAGTTATTTAATATTATATTTCTTTTACTTATACACCTTGTTATTGTAAATAATTGATATATAGATACTGTTGTACTAATTTATTTTAAAAGAAATAATATTTTGTAAATTAATAAATGTGGGTACTATCATTATGATTTTTATTTTTTTTCTAGAAATTTCTTTGTAAACAAACATGATTGTGCTTTTCACACAAAATAAGTAGGTAGACGTATGTAGCTAATTAAAGAACAATTAGCGACAATAGTGAACAAATGAGACACATTAGTAAACCACTTCCGTCTTGCAGCTACATATTTCGATTAATACACATACAGTACACATTTTTCAACTTTTTTTTTTTCTTAAAATAGCTTAAGATACCTGGAATATACATAAACAATTGAAATAAGTGAAGAAATAATATTGACCCGCTAGCTTGTACTAGTCGAGACACTGTGCGGCGGCAGATAAATTTTCATATATTAAAACTCAATTTTTAAATAATATAGACAATATGGGTATTTTTAATTACTCTTATATTGAAATTTATGGTATAATATTACACAAGGATTTTTTTTCAATACTACATTTTATTCAGTATTTGTAATTTATTGTATGCTCGTTAAAATTATGCAAACATAAATTTTAGAAATTATTAAGCAACAAAAATAAAAACTATTAGTATCATCGGAAAGATGAAAGTCTCCTCTTCAAAAAGCTGTTTTTTAATTATTTTTTTTTACATTCTGAATATAAGTAATATCGATTAACTTTCGAGCGGTGCGCGTATACTTTTAAATATACCTGTTAACATTTACCGAGAGCTCAAAACCTCTGACAACTGGGGTAAATAAATTAATAAATGAGAAATTTATGGGAAGATATTAATTACAGAAAAAAAATTGAGCAAAGTATGAACGGTAGCCCGACATTTTCTTTTTTTTTTTTATGAGCATAGGACACGCGCTTCAGGAAAATTCCTAAAGCGCTACAGGAGGGGCGGAAAAAGTTATTCACTTTGTTCTTGGAGTCGATATATATATATATATATATATATATATATATATATATATATGTTATATATATATATAATATATATATATATATATATATATATATATATATATATATATATATATATATATATTATATATATTATATATATATATATATATATATATATATATATATATATATATATATATATATATATATATATATATATATATATATAAACTCCTGGACAAAATTAACGCAACAATCTGAAAATTAATTTATCTTTTTCTTATGTCAGTTTTAAAGTTTATCGAGTATTTGAATAGTAGGCTATGTATATTTTGTTTCGTTGTTCATGACAAAAATCAAAACAATTCGTTTAGATTTACAGTTTTAAAGAATTTTTTAGAAGATAAACAATTTTCTGTAATAATGTGATAGATTTTCTTTACAAGTAAACTTATAAATTGTTCCCTTTTTCAAAGTAATACGTTTTTATAGTAGACTGTTTTATTTTTTGACCCCGAAGAATTAGAAAAATGAATCGAACAAGGAATTTAACTGAACACGAGGTAGTGCGAGCCTCAGTTTAATTGGACGAGGGATATTGTCAGAGTTATGTTGCCAATTTGTTAGGCAAACATCGTTCCACAATAAGTCGTATGGTAAGACGCTTGAATGAAGTGGGAACTTATTCTAGAAGGCTAGGGCAAGGGCGAAAACGATGCACTAGCGACCTAGATGAACGTTTTATAAGACAATATGCTTTAAGAAACAGGACTGTCAATAGTTCCATAATAAGAAACGAACTCGAAGCTGTTCGCGACGTCACAATTTCTTCTAAAACAGTTAGAAGACGGTTAAATGAAGCTGGATTAAACAGTAGGAGACCAGCCATTGCGCCCTTGCTTACTAGAGAGAACAGAATTGCCAGGTTACGTTTTGCTCGAAATCACGAAAACTGGTCTGTGGATGATTGGAAACAATTTTTTTTTACAGATGAAACTAGGGTTAGTCTAAAACATCCAGATGGGCGTGAGCGAGTATGGCGAAGACCAGGAGAGAGGTTTGCTCCTTGCAATATCTCTGCAAGGATTCCATTCGGCGGTGGCTTTGTTATGTTCTGGGGTGGCATCTGCTTTGATGCTCGCACAGAGTTAGTTCCTGTCCGTACGAGATCCATGAATGCTGACTACTATCTTGAGAGTATTGTAATAGAATATGTGATGCCTTTCGGTCATTTTGTGGGGCCCAATTTTCTGTTTATGCAACACAACGCTCGACCTCACGTGGCTAGGGAGGTACTCGATTATCTTATTCAAGTTGATATACCGATTATGCAATGGCCACCAAAAAGCCCGGATCTGAATCCGATAGAACATGTATGGGATCACCTTAAGAAAAATGTGAAACGTCATATACCTGCACCTAGAAACCTGAGGGAACTTGAAAATGCAGTTATCACAGAATGGGAGCAAATTCCTCAAGATTTTATCCAAAATTTAATTAGAAGCATGCTTAGGCGCATAAACGCTGTCATCCAAAGTAGAGGAGGCAACACACGCTACTAGTGTCCCAGTTACACCATTAATTTTGTTACTAATGTCCCAGTTTATTTTTTTCATTATTACATAATTTCAACGATTTTATTAGGTCTTAAGAATAATTTTAATTCGAAACTTATAGAGAAATTTGGTAGCTAATTCACTTTTAAGGTATCCGAATAAGTTTTTTCTAACTTTTAGTGTAACCAATGTTCATAAAAATTTATTAAAATTAATTCATTATAGAGATTTGTATGATTTAATATATTGTTGCGTTAATTTTGTCCAGGAATATATATATATATATATATATATATATATATATATATATATATATATATATATATATAATTTTTTTAGGGTTGAAGTCGAGTATTCCCTAACAATGTGTGTCGTTTTTTTTTATTTTACTCAAACATATATTGGGTTAATAAGGAAAAGAAGAAAGTACATTGGTAGCTTCGTATATATTGTTTTACACACTTTTCTGGGTTTCCACGAGGCAGGAAAATGAATAGCTGTGTTTATTTATCATTATTTTTAATTTTAACAAAACTATTACGTAAAGGGAAATATAAGGTTTCAACTGTAAATACGAGGCTGGTTTGAAAAGTCCGTGCAAAGTCCGAGAGATGGCACCACCGGCGCGTATCGAGGTGATGTTTAATTAGTAGCATCTCTTGAATGAACACACACCAAGTTTCAGCCATATTGGTATATTTCTTTGTGTTTGGCATTCGTGTGAATCAAGGAAGTCGAGTAATTTTCAAGAAATGGACGAAAAAGAATTTCGTGTGGTGATTAAACATTACTTTATGAAAGGCAAAACGCCTCAGGAGACTAAAGAGAAGCTTGATAACCATTATGGTGACTCTGCACCTTGGATTAGAACAGTTTATAAGTGGTTTCAAAATTTTCAGACTGGCCATATGGGCACAAGTGACGCTGAACGTTCTGGACGGCCTGTGGAGGTTACGACTCCAAAAATCATTGATCAAATCCATGATATGGTGATGGATGACAGAAGAGTTAAGGTGCGTGAGATTGCTAGTACTGTGGGCATCTCGGCTGAACGGGTACATAATATTTTGCATAAACATTTGGACATGAGAAAGCTATCCGCAAGATGGGTGTCGCGATTGCTCACGCTTGACCAAAAACGGAATCGTGTGAAGTGTTGCAAGGATGGTTTGCAGCTGTTCCAGAAGAATCCGGAGGACTTTAAGCGTCGTTTCGTCACTGTGGATGAAACATGGATACATTACTATACTTCTGAGACCAAACAACAATCTAAATAATGGGTTACCAAGGGGGAATCTGCACCAAAAAAGGCGAAGACCGTTCCTTCGGCCGGAAAGGTTATGGCGACTGTCTTTTGGGATTCGCAAGGGATAATCCTCATCGACTATCTGGAAAAGGGTAAAACTATTACAGGTGAATATTATTCATCGTTATTGGACCGTTTGAAAACCGAGCTGCAAGAAAAACGCCCGCGATTGGCCCACAAGAAAGTCCTTTTCCATCACGACAACGCACCAGCACACACCTCAGCAGTTGTGGTCGCAAAATTAATGGAAATAGGATTCCAACTCGTTTCACATCCCCCCTATTCTCCAGACTTGGCTCCCTCGGACTGCTATTTGTTCCCCAATTTGAAGAAATGGCTGGTGGGACAAAGATTTTATTCAAACGAGGAGGTGATTGCAGATACTAATGGATATTTTACAGACTTGGACAAATCCTATTATTCAGAAGGGATCAACAAACTAGAACATCGTTGGACGAAGTGTATAAGCCTAAAAGGAGACTATGTCGAAAAATAAAAAAGGTTTACCCCAAACACATAAGTAGTTTTTATTTTTGCACGGACTTTTCAAACCAGCCTCGTATTTCTGAAACAGTTCCCTTGCTTAATTCTTGTTTTTGGAAATAATATACCACGAAGGAAGTAGTGAGTAAATCACTTTACCAATATTTTTTTTTCTTTCATTAAATAATTCATTTAAAAAATATGAAATTGCGTCACGTGATGGATATTGAGAAATTCTTCCTAGTGAGTAATTGAATGACCTGGACTGTCTGTCTATCTTAAGAAATACACGATATATTAGGCTAACACTTATTAAAAGTTAGATATAAAAACTCTAGTATTAATTTAATACTATCTAAATTAAATTACACAGAACACATTAATAATAATTAAATAACAATTTGCTTTACGAAATAATAATAATAATAATTACCGGCGGTTCTTGAATTAATCATTTTATCATAAAATTTACCTCGATCTATATTGTCTTTTAATTAAGCCAATAACTTTAAGAGTTGTGCTCGTTATTACTGACCAGTATGTACCATAACTATTTATTTAGCTATGTTTGGACGTTCTTTTAAAGCTTAGTTATTAAAATATGAGGGTGTTTTTGTAAGTTATTTACCTAGCAACGATAAAAAACTCGAAAGTTTTACTTGTAAAGAAGATGAGGCGTCATTGCCGTACACCTAGGATTCTCTTTCATGAAAAACTTTTAGTCTATTTTCCTTTTTAGTGAGAAACTTGTATCACTGCCTAATAATTCAAATTTCATCAATTTCATTCATACTGCTCATTCTTTGGGAAAAAATAAAGCGTAAACTTTGCAAAACGTAACGAACTCGTACAAAATTTTATATTTAAAACACAAACAATTCTTTGAGAACAAAGCAGTTTTCTTGAATGATGTTATTTTCATGGCTAGGTAAATAATTTAAAATACAGCTTCGTTATTTGATAACGCAAATTACCAGTTCTAAGCTACTCTGGTATCATCTAAATTTCAAGCTTGATTTAAGCAGCAAAACTGTTGTTGTCTAAAGACATCTGCCGCGAAAGTAACAATTAAAATAAAACAGGTGGGTTACTTGATATATCATATATATATATATATATATATATATATATATATATATATATATATATATATATATATATATATATATACGAGGCTCGTTTGAAAAGTCCGTGCAAAAATAAAAACTACTTATGTGTTTGGGGTAAACCTTTTTTATTTTTCGACATAGTCTCCTTTTAGGCTTATACACTTTGTCCAACGATGTTCTAGTTTGTTGATCCCTTCCGAATAATAGGATTTGTCCAAGTCTGCAAAATATCCATTAGTGTCTGTAATCACCTCCTCGTTTGAATAAAATCTTTGTCCCGCCAGTCATTTCTTCAAATTGGGGAACAAATAGTAGTCCGAGGGAGCCAAGTCTGGAGAATAGACGGGATGTGAAACGAGTTGAAATCCTATTTCCATTAATTTTGCGACCACAACTGCTGAGGTGTGTGCTGGTGCGTTGTCGTGATGGAAAAGGACTTTCTTGTGGGCCAAACGCGGGCGTTTTTCTTGCAGCTCGGTTTTCAAACGGTCCAATAACGATGAATAATATTCACCTGTAATAGTTTTACCCTTTTCCAGATAGTCGATGAAGATTATCCCTTGCGAATCCCAAAAGACAGTCGCGATAACCTTTCCGGCCGAAGGAACGGTCTTCGCCTTTTTTGGTGCAGATTCCCCCTTGGTAACCCATTGTTTAGTTTGTTGTTTGGTCTCAGGAGTATAGTAATGTATCCATGTTTCATCCACAGTGACGAAACGACGCTTAATGTCCTCCGAATTCTTCTGGAACAGCTGCGAACCATCCTTGCAACACTTCATACGATTCCGTTTTTGGTCAAGCCTGAGCAATCGCGGCACCCATCTTGCGGATAGCTTTCTCATGTCCAAATGTTTATGCAAAATATTATGTATCCGTTCAGTCGAGATGCCCACAGTACTAGCAATCTCACGCACCTTAACTCTTCTGTCATCTATCACCACATCATGGATTTGATCAATGATTTCTGGAGTCGTAACCTCCACAGGCCGTCCAGAACGTTCAGCGTCACTTGTGCCCATATGGCCAGTCCGAAAATTTTGAAACCACTTATAAACTGTTCTAATCGAAGGTGTAGAGTCACCATAATGTTTATCAAGCTTCTCTGTCTCCTGAGGCGTTTTGCCTTTCATAAAGTAATGTTTAATCACCACACGAAATTCTTTTTCGTCCATTTCTTGAAAATCACTCGACTTCCTTGATTCACACGAATGCCAAACACAAAGAAATAGACCAATATGGCTGAAACTTGGTGTGCGTTCATTCAAGAGATGCTACTAACTAAACATGACCTCGATACGCGCCGGTGGTGCCATCTCTCGGACTTTGCACGGACTTTCCAAATCAGTCTCGTATATATATATATATATATATATATATATATATATATATATATATATATATATATATATATATATATATATATATATATATATATATATATATATATATATATATATATATATGGGCGATTCTTTTTAAACCGGACCCCAAGCCAAAATTTGGAGCTACGTAGAGCGGCTTGCGAAGGCTCAAATTTAAGCTGAAGGATTCTAGTTTTGAAAGCTGTTGGGCGATTTTGAAAATAAAATATTGCGCATGAGCCGAGGTCCCTGAAAGGAGACTGCGAGTTATAACAGGTTTTGTTGGTGCAAAAATTCAAAATTGAAAAAGTCAAAAAAACTTCATACGTAATCTTCGTTGTAAAACAAAACTTTCTTGTTCTATGAACCTGGATTCTAAAGTACGTTGCTTTGTAGAAAAAAATTCTGAGTGCATTTTTTTCGTTTTTTCTCGCAGTGTATTCCATGACCCGGATTTCCGCGGGATATATATTTGAAAACATTACAGGAGATTTTGGATGGTTGTAGCTTCTACTTGATGGAAATTCTGTTATTTGAGTGTAATTGAGTGTAAAATGTAGATCTGAAGAAGCTGCTTCGACAGCCAAACGCGTCATCGCAATTTAAATAAACCAGTGGAAATTGATTAAAAACAGTCTTTATTATATAATTACAGGAGACTTCATAAAAATTTTGTAATCTTATTAAAATATAACAATGTTTTTTTTGTTATGGGTTTATCGTACCTGCTACAGGGAAGTCCCTAAAGCGCTCCAGCAGCGGCATGCGTGCGGAAAAGCGTTGTCCTAGGAGTAACAAGCTGAATCTTATACGGATGTGAAGTATTAGTGCGACGTGTATTTCTAACATGCATCGCTCTGGGAGGAATTAAGCAGGCTACATCCTTCGAACACTCTCCATGAAAATACTTGTAGAATAGACTTAAGTCGCCAACCGTTCTTCGAGGTTCCAGCGAATCAAGGCCGCCGGTCAGCTTCGGGTCTCCAGTCAGACGAACAGCTCTTCTCTGAACAGAATCGAACAAATGCAGTGTGTGTTTGGGAGCGGAGCGCCAAACACGGGAGCAGTATTCCATAGTTGGTCAAATTTGAGCTTTGTAAAGAATTAACAGTTGTTGTGGAGTGTAAAGCTTTCTGGTTCGAAATAATATTTCCAACTTCTGAGAAGCTTTCCTTGCTATGCCTGCAACATGTTCATGCCAGAACATATTTACTCCCTAATTCACGCCCGACAAATTGATGACGATGCTAGGGGAATGGAGTGCCTCGACATGACTATGTCGAGTTCAGCAACGTTAACTTTTTTAGAAAAAACTGCCGCCTTAGTTTTTGTAGCGTTAAATTCCACTTGATTACTGTCACCCCAAGATAGAATTTCTTCCAGGTCTTTGTTAAGTTGAACGACCTCCTGCTGTCTGCGGATATTCGCCTGAGTAGCCGATGTCCGAGCATTGAAAGTGAATGAAGAGATAAGCGTACTGTCATCTGCAAAGCTGTAGATTGAATTCCCGATCTTTTCCAGCAGATCGTTAATATAAATGAGAAAGAGAGTAGGAGACTGAATGGAGCCTTGGAGCACACCGGCGTTGATAGTGAAGGTTTTAGAAAGAAATCCGACGAGCCACAAACAGAACTTCTCAGACATACCATAAGTTTGATAAGATTATAAATGAATCTATCGTCCGATAATTTTTATAAAATTTTACTCGAAACGAATTTATCGACCTGTTCGGAACAAATTGATGTGAATATAATCCTGTTTGTTTTTAAAGCTAGACTTCATACAAATATAATAAGGGATTTTCTTAGATTAACAAAGGAGTAAGAGATTATGCAAAGTATAAAGCAAAAATATGAAGATAAAGACTTGTAAAAATACAAGATACTTTTCTTTACATAAACAATTATAAAATATATGCGGTTTTGGCCGAAAAGCGTTGATGGACTCATCAATAAGAAACAATGCTCTCCATCTTAGGCCGTAGAAAGATGGTAGAAGGCAAGATTTTATGTGGCTGTATATATGCTTTTTTGTCTTCACTTATTTTGCGAGACATTTTTTCACACATATCATCGACAACGGCGATAAATTTCGAAATCGAAGCGGTTTTGTTATTTTCCTTAAATTGTGACCTCTATGTCCTGCTATATTATACGTATTATACATCTATCTGATCTGGCAGCTAGCTGACATGTTCCTTAAAATTCCTTCAGAATATTAAATAGAACATATTTCAAGAGTTCTGCAAAGTTATCAAATTCAAAGAGAATTTTCCATGGAAAATTTAGCGCCAATTTTTGAATGTTAGATTTTTTCGTTTGTGCAAAAAATTAGAAAAATCCCTTGAGAGATTCTAAAAAAATTCAAATAAATCCCTTATTGAATAACAAATCCTTTTCTTCCTATAAACCTGGGTTCTGGATTACGTTGTTTTTGAAAAAAAAAAAAATGAAAAAAATTCATTCAGAATTTTTTCTCGGAAGCACTTTAGAACCCAGGTTCATAGAACAAAAAACTTTTGTTTTGCTATGAGGAATAAGTATGAATTTCTTTAGATTCTTTCAAGCGATTTTTAGAATTTTGAATTTTTTCACCAACAAAACCTGTTGTAACTTGTGATCGGGAACAAAAACACAATATTATCTTTGTTTTGTATAGTGAGGTTATAAAAAATGCCATTCTAGCTATTTTTATTTCACTTTTAATGATTTTTCTGCGAAGCAGTCGGGGACCGCGTGCGCAATATTTTATTTTCAAAATCCCCCAACAGCTTTCAAAACTAAAGTCTTTAAGCTTTAATTTGAGCCCGCGCAAGTCGCTCTAAGTGGCTCCAAGTTTTGGTTTGGTGGGGGACTCCGGTTTAAAAAGAATGACCTATATATATATATATATATATATATATATATATATATATATATATATATATATATATGTATATATGTATGTATGTATATATATATATATATATATATATATATATATATATATATATATATATATATATATATATATATATATATAATATACATACATATATATATATGTATGTATGTATGTATGTATATATATATATATATATATATATATATATATATATACATATGTATATATATATATATATATATATATATATATATATATATATATATATAAATATATATATATATATATATATATATATATATATATATATATATATATATATATATATATATATATATATATGTATACATATATGTATATATATATATATATATATATATATATATATATATATATATATATATATATACATATGTATATATATATATATATATATATATATATATATATATACATATGTATATATATATATATATATATATATATATATATATATATATATATATATATATATATATATATACATATATATATATATATATATATATATATATATATATATATATACATATATATATATATATATATATATATATATATATATATATATATATATATATATATATATATATATATGTATGTATATATATATATATATATATATATATATATATATATATATATATACATATATATATATATATATATATATATATATATATATATATATATTTATATGTATGTATGTATATATATACACATATATGGGGAATGGAAGTTTAAGTTTTTTTTTATGTTTCCAATTATATTTCTAAAGGTAGTTTTCAAATTCGTGTTTTAAAGGTGAAAAATAGGGGTTGGATATGAAATATTGACATAATTATGTTTTATTGTGTCTGAAATTAAAAATTTGTTATCAGGGGTTTTCGAGGACGCTTATTTTAACATTGAGGTCAGTATTATACTTTTCCACCCTCGGAGAGGTGAAAATAAGGGTTGAGGCTAAAAATAACGGTAGAGAAGAGCGAATGTTTTACATAATTAGGAATTTTTCTATTTGGAATTAAGAACTTGTTCTCTGTTGAAGTTTTTGAGGAGGCCAATTTTGACTTTGGTATTAGTTTGATTGGTTTGATAAATTTGCACTCTTACAGAGGTCCTTATTTTTATCCCTGCAAGGAATAGCAAAGTCAAAATTGACATCCTCAAAAACCCTTGATAACAAATTGAATCTGAACACAAAAACTCCTGATGATGTGAAACTTTGGACCCTACCCCTACCCTTATTTTCAGACAAACACCTTATTTTCACTTCTCTAAGAGTGGAAAGGTAGAAAACTGAAATCAAAGTCAAAATAGGCATCAGCTCAAAGTTTCGGAAGTAAGGATTCAAAATCCAAGAATTGTCCATTGGACGATAATGGGTTAAATCAGCTAAAATCACATTCACAATCGGTAATAAAACTCAATACATAAAATAAATAACATCAGTGTTGTTAATAATCATCTATGACAAAAATCTTCCATCGAAGTTATAAATGGTGAAAAAAGGTATAGTTAACCTTGGTTAACTATGCTAACTCTTTAGCCCACACCACAGGAAGGCAACTTAACATAACCGAGCATGTCCTAGCCCATACTACAGAAAGGCAACTTAAAATATCTTAACCTGACCTACTATAGTTTATCAAACAGGAGAAGGAACTTAACTTGAAATGGTCTAATATGCGTCCTCGAAAACCCCTAATAAAAAATTTTTAATCCCTGACACAATAAAACCTAATTATCTCAATATTTGGCCCCCAATCCCAAATTTTCACCTTTGTAAGGGGTACGAATTTGAAAAACCTTAAAAATATAATTAGAAGTATAAAAAATCTTAAATTTTTTTGATATAAAAATACATTTTTTGTTGAAACATTATGAGTTTAGCTGTCATATTGATTTTTTTAAAAGGCCAGGTAGCATTTGAAAGTAGACACTTTAGCACAACTTTTGAGCCATTACATGTATGTGGGCGTCTCTCTCACTTCTGGTCACATGGATATCCCGGTTGACGTGAAACGTCCAATGACGTATATATATATATATATATATATATATATATATATATATATATATATATATATATATATATATATATATACATATATATATATATATATATATATATATATATATATATATATATATATATATATATATATATATATATATATAGGACGATCCGCGTCAACCGGATCAGAGCTACGACCAAAATTAGAAGCAACTAAAAAACTTGACCAAGGGCTCATTTTAAAGCTTAGAGCGTCTACTTTCAAATGCCGAGTGCGCCTTTGAAAAATCCAATATGGCGGCCGGTAGCCGGAGAAAAATCAGTGTCCAGCAAAAAAAGCTTGTAAAAATAAAAATTCGCAACTGTTTGGGTCGTTTTTTGGCTCAAATTGTAGCTGATGGAGGCCCCAAAAAATTGGGGTGGTAAGTTGACAAAATCCAACATGGCGGATCCAATATGGCGGTCAAAAATCCAATATGGTGGCCGAATTTTCGCAAATGAACCGATTTGCACTAAATTTGGTAAACGGGGGTTTTTAGGGTCGCTGATCACGAATCCGAGGTCTGATTTGCCAAATTCAAGATGGCAGATGAAATTTTCGAAAATCTATCGATTCGTACCAAATTTGTTATACGGGGGTTTTTGGGGTCGCCGATTACGAATCAGAAGTTCGATTTTCAAAATCCAAGATGGCGGACCCAATATAGTAGATTGCCTTATTCAGTTTCCACCATATTGGGTCCACCTTCTTGAATTTTATAAATTTGACTTCAGATTCGTAATTAGCGACCCCAAAAATCTCCGTATGCTAAATTTAGAGCAAAAATGTCAATACTGTTGAGCAATAAGTAATTGAATTTTGAGCCATGAATAAGCCTCGACCTTCAATTTGTCAAAATTTTTAAATTCTTATCACAGATATATGATCAGCGACCTCAAAAACCCCTTTACATAAAATTTGGTGTCAATTGGTTGATTTTCGAATATATCGCCGCCATATTGAATCAGCCATTTTAGATCCGCCATATTGAATTTAAGAATTTTAGAAATTTGACCTCAGATTCGTTATCAGGGACCCTAAAAACCCCCGTATAACAAATTTGGTACAAATCGATAGATTTTCGAAAATTTCATCCGCTATCTTGGATCCGCCATCTTGAATTTGGCAAATCAGACCTTGGATTCGTGATCAGCGACCCTAAAAACCCCCGTTTACCAAATTTAGTGCAAATCGTTTCATTTGCGAAAATTCGGCCACCATATTGGATCCGCCAGGTTGGATTTTGTCAACTTACAATCCCAATCTCTTGGGGCGTCCATCAGCTACAATTTGAGCCAAAAAACGACCCAAACAGTTGCGAATTTTTATTTTTACAAGCTTTTTTTGCTGGACACTTGATTTTTCTCCGGCTACCGGCCGCCATATTGGAGCCGCCATATTGGATTTTTCAAAGGCGCACTCGGCATTTGAAAGCAGATGCTCTAAGCTTTAAAATGAGCCCTTGGTCAAGTTTTTTGGTTGCTTTTAATTTTGATCGTAGCTCTGATCCGGTTGACGCGGATCGTCCCATATATGTATAGGATGGTAGTAGCTTCTACTTGGTAGAAATTCATTATACGAGGCTGGTTTGGAAAGTCCGTGCAAAGTCCGAGAGATGGCACCACCGGCGCGTATCGAGGTCATGTTTAGTTACTAGTATCTCTTGAATGAACGCACACCAAGTTTCAGCCATATTGGTCTATTTCTTTGTGTTTGGCATTCGTGTGAATCAAGGAAGTCGAGTGATTTTCAAGAAATGGACAAAAAAGAATTTCGTGTGGTGATTAAACATTACTTTATGAAAGGCAAAACGCCTCAGGAGACTAAAGAGAAGCTTGATAAACATTATGGTGACTCTGCACCTTCGATTAGAACAGTTTATAAATCGTTTCAAAATTTTCGGACTGGCCATATGGGCACAAGTGACGCTGAACGTTCTGGACGGCCTGTGGAGGTTACGACTCCAGAAATCATTGATCAAATCCATGATATGGTGATGGATGACAGAAGAGTTAAGGTGCGTGAGATTGCTAGTGCTGTGGGCATCTCGATTGAACGGGTACATAATATTTTGCATAAATATTTGGACATGAGAAAGCTATCCGCAAGATGGGTGCCGCGATTGCTCACGCTTGACCAAAAACGGAATCGTGTGAAGTGTTGCAAGGATGGTTTGTAGCTGTTCCAGAAGAATCCGGAGGACTTTAAGCGTCGTTTCGTCACTGTGGATGAAACATGGATACATTACTATACTCCTGAGACCAAACAACAATCTAAACAATGGGTTACCAAGGGGGAATCTGCACCAAAAAAGGCGAAGACCGTTCCTTTGGCCGGAAAGGTTATGGCGACTGTCTTTTGGGATTCGCAAGGGATAATCCTCATCGACTATCTGGAAAAGGGTAAAACTATTACAGGTGAATATTATTCATCGTTATTGGACCGTTTGAAAACCGAGCTGCAAGAAAAACGCCCGCGATTGGCCCACAAGAAAGTCCTTTTCCATCACGACAACGCACCAGCACACACCTCAGCAGTTGTGGTCGCAAAATTAATGGAAATAGGATTCCAACTCGTTTCACATCCCCCCTATTCTGCAGATTTGGCTCCCTCAGATTACTATTTGTTCCCCAATTTGAAGAAATGGCTGGCGGGACAAAGATTTTATTCAAACGAGGAGGTGATTGCAGACACTAATGGATACTTTGCAGACTTGGACAAATCCTATTATTCGGAAGGGATCAACAAACTAGAACATCGTTGGACGAAGTGTATAAGCCTAAAAGGAGACTATGTCGAAAAATAAAAAAGGTTTACCCCAAACACATAAGTAGTTTTTGTTTTTGCACGGACTTTTCAAACCAGCCTCGTAAATTTATAATAAAAGACTGTTTTTAGTCAACTTCCACTGGTATATTTATAATTGTGATGACGCGTTTCGCTGTTTACAATTTTATATAATTTCTTAATAATAATATTATAACTAATTAAATTATATTGATAGTATTGGAAAACCCACACAGACACGGAATTAGGAGAATAAATTCAATAATGGTGAATTGTTTAAATCTACCTAGCCGTCGAGTAAAGGACCTGTAGTCCTTAATCGATTTATTTGCATCGTCTCCAAAAAGGTTTAGTTTTAAACCGTTTTGTTGGGTGTGTAAAATTTTGAAATTCTTATTAAACCTGTGATTCTCTGTTAAAAGATAATTAGCATATGTTGAATTAGACTTTCTATGGATGAAACTTTTTTCGCGTTCTGTAATTCTTTGTATAAATGTACATCCAGTTTGTCTTATATATGTTTTAGGACATGACCCACATGCTGATTGATATACCCCTAATTTATTTTCTTTATTGATGTGTGGTTTGTAGTTTTTGAGATATTTCCCTATAGTATTGTTAGTCTTGTAAGCTATGTTGATATTTTTTTGATTTAAAAAATTGGGGAATTGAAGTTCAAATTGCTTCCTCATCCACCGTAAAGCTATATCTAAGATTGGCCAATTCTATGCGTTTAAACCGAAAAAAAAAAAACTGATGTGCAAAATATTTTCTAGTTGTGAAGAAGCAGTAACAGTTAAATGTTCATTAAATAATAAATGCAAAGGGTTTTGATATTACTATTACGATTTCTTCGTTAAAAATTAATGAGTTTTCGAGAGCGCAGCATCAGCGGCTAGCGCGTTAGACCACGAGCGCGTTGAAGGCCTCGCATCATCAGAAAAATATTAATCACTTCTTACATGTAAGAGGTTACTAACTTTTTTTTAAAATTACTCATTGGCATTTTACGCATTCAAAAAGTGCGATCTTATTTTCTAGTGAAACCGAGAACATACATCCCTGGCCAAATTATTAGACGCACTGCAAGATTTCATGTAAAATATTAATTACCGAGTGATATTGTACCGTTTTATTATTTTAAATTGATTTGTTTTTTATTTTTATATTATCCAATCAATTACCTATTTATTTGACATAAATAAAACAGCATTAATTTAGAAAAGCATAAGTTTATTAAGTTTTAAAGAAAAGTGAAATTAATGTTAGTAAAAGTCAATATTTAGTTGAGCCACCTTTAGCCGCTATCAAAGCTTTAATTCTGCGCGGCATGCTATCAATGCAAGATTGTACTGTCTCCTGCATTTGAGGATGATGATTCCACACATGAATAATCTTTTCTAGGAGCTGGGTTTTGTTGGTAATCACATCTTTAGCCACTTCTCTTTTCATCAGCTCCCACACATTTTCAATGGGGACTATTACCCGGCCAATCCAACAGAGGGATATTTTTTTCTGCCAAAAAAGCTTTAACAGACCGAGCAGTGTGGCAGGGAGCTCCATCTTGCATGAAAGTGAATGGTTCCCCATTTGGAAACCATTCTCTGAGCTGCGGAATCAACCGATTTTGTAATACTTCTTTGTACTGATCTTGCCTCATTATTCCTTTGACGACGTACAGACGTCCAGTGCCCTTGCCGCTGATGACTGACTAAATCATCACTTTGGTGGGATGTTTAACCGTCGGGACGACACAATCAGGATGAAACTTTTCTCCATGACGACGACGCACATACTGAGCTTTATTCTGCAAAATTTCGAATGTGCTTTCGTCACTGAAGCAGACCTGTCAAAAATAGGAAAAATATATAAACTTCCATGTTTATTTGCTTTATTTAACTGAAAATGATAATAATGTATCAATTATTGATTAAATTGCTGTATCTTACCGATCTCCAGAAGTCCACATCTTTGTCTTGCCATTGTTTGGCCCACTTCAGGCGCTTTGCTTTCATTGCAGCTGTTAACTTGGGCTTCCTGGCGGGGCGACAGGCCTTAAAATCTAATTCTTTCAATTTTCTTCGAACAGTGCGCTCAGAAGCATTTACGCTAGCATCCTGGAGTTGTGATTTTATTACCTTAGTGGTAGCAAATCTGTTTTCTACACAAATTTTCTTCAACATCTCTCTGACCGTGGAGTGAAAATTGGTTTTCTACCGCATCTTTTCTTTCTTTTCGGGCTTAATTCCTTCCCTGACTCAATTTTCTTTTTTATGCGTCGTACACTAGCTTCAGAAACATCCAATCTTAGTGATATTTCTCGGTTTGTAAATGTTTTCGCAATCACAAGGGCCTTCACTTCAGCTTTTTTACGTGGTGAAAGATCGCCTTTTCTACCCATAATGAAAATAGTCCAATTACTTTTTTAAAACACTGCATACAAAATAAACTAATAACTGAGTAGTATAAAACTGTTAAACAAACAATCACAGTCCATAAAGCCACAGAAACACGTCCGTACCTGACTCGATTCCGATCGCGACTGATACAGGTTTGTACTTGTTTACGTTCATGTATCACTTTGGCAACACAGTGTTGCCATATGTTAAAAATAAATACAAATATGTAGTCTACAACAATTCTTTTAAATAAAAATCAATAATATTGTAGTTTAAATATACCATTATTGCATAAAAACTCTTAAGAAACATAAAATTACTAAAAAAAATACAGTGCGTCTAATAATTTGGCCAGGGACTGTAGTTTAATTCGCAATTGTTTAAAAAATTGTTTATAACTTTAACAACTTAAATTTTTACGACAACCACATAAATCCAACTGAAAAGTATAAACATCTAGCTTCATTTAAAAAAAAAATTAACACAATTATCCTATTCGTTTCCGAAATATGAAGAAATGAAAAATTCTATACATAAATATTCAACTAGCGATTATTCGCAAAATAATTGAAGTATTGAAAAAGTAATTAGGGGATAAAAAGGTACTTGTACCTCTATCGAAAGGCATAGTTATCTTTGGAATCTGAGAAAAAAATTTCAGGTGCCTCCTTTTACTTATTTTAACTCATTCGCGACATTGTTAGTCTATCTGTGAGCTTTTAGTAACTGATATGTTAAAAACAAGAATGTTATGTTGCAATTTTTGTTTATACTTACTAGGTGAGTCTATCAACAAATCCGAACTATCATTGCACCCAGGGCTTAACGAACTTGGACTTCTTTTTACATTTTGAATACTTCCACCTCCTAGACTAGTAGGTACGCTCACATCTGACGCCCCTGCACTACTCCTACCTCCTCCGTTCAAACCAGGAGGTGATGAATTTCTCGATACTGCTTGTGGTTGATAGTTCGGCATCGGTTTCACATCCCCATAATGCCCATTACCAATAGGACCTCGAGACGGAGGGGTTTGTGAGCTTGGTGGTGTGCTCTGACTGAGTAGAGGCTGTGCTTGTGAAAACATAGGCGCTGATTGACTTACGAAGGGCGTGGGTTGACTTAAAAGAGGCGTTGCTTGGTTTAATAAGGGTTGGGTAAGAGTATTTAGCAGAGGTGTTGGCGGTTGAGGAGCGTGCGGGTTAGAGATCATTTGGGGGAGTGACTGGAGTAGCTGTTGAGTAGAATTAGGTGCGGAGAGTAGGTGAGTGAGAGTTGTGGGGTTTAGGAGGGTTTGAGGTGTAATGGAACCGTTGGTTGTTGGAACTGAAAGAAAAAAAAATCGTAATAAGTATTGAAACAGATATATTATATTCGATTTACTACCTTGAGAATTAGGGTTGTTGGCTAGTAAATTACTTTGAGCCATGGCTTGTAAGTTAGCTAAAGAAGTCTGCATCACTTGGCCATTGTTCAGTGCTAAATTAACCATTTGGTCGGTACTATTTACATGGTTTACTGGTATTGTTAGGATTGTCTGTGTTGCTAGACCTAAAATTGGATTTTTTTTTAGTAGTACGAATAGTCTAGGTTTCAAAATATAAATTTACTAATATATTGACGTTATACATTACCTTGGGACGTAGGTATTAACAACTGCGCTCCCTGAATACCCTGTACCAATTGTCCTGATGCCAAAATTAATTGAGGCATCGGTGCTGGTTGCGGAGATTGCAGTAACGGATTGGGGGGCGGTAACGAAGGGGCCGGAGGAGGTTGCGAGTAGGCGGTCATACTGTTTGGTGGGGGGAGATCGCATGGTATACTGCTAGGTTGTGAACGGGGTGTTGCAGCTAAAAGAAACAATATTTACATAAATAGTAAGAAATTTGCAATAAATATTGTCTTAAAAATAAAATTTCTTGTACCGAAACGTTAAAAAAGTGTGACCGTACTGGGCTGGCTTAGCAAGATTCAAAGATCTGAAATCTTTTAGAGGGGCAAGCAAAGTAGTGTCACGGCAACCACAACAGAAAGTATCAACAAAATCAATGATCTTTTACTCAGTAATCTTCACTATGTTGGGAATGTGGAATCTTCGGCACAATGACACTACTCAGTATATATCACCACTACAGCAAACACTTTATTTTTGCACTAGATGCGCGTTTCGCTAAACATGTTAGCTTCACCAGGAGCGATGATTGACTAAAGCTAAATTACAAATCTACCTTATTTATATTTAACCTAACATCTAAATTACTCAAGCGGAACTAATTACATGACCCGTTCGGGTCAAGTAACCAGTAGAGGGGACTATAAGGAATAGACCCTTTGTCTTTATTTAAACTACTTTTACATTTTACAATTTCCATACTTTCGTATGCGTTCCACAATCTCCTATCAGACACATCTTTAACTAATTATCTAATATTATAGTATGATCAGCTTCAAGAGCATGTTCGGCAATGCTAGACTTGTCGGTTCTACCGTATTTTCAATGGACTAAATTTTCTTTACATCGTGCTTTAATCGACCTTCTAGTTTGCCCAACATACTTTTTGTCGCAATCATTACAATTAATATTATAAATGTCACTTGTCTCACAATTAGGAATCTTGTCTTTGGGATTACCCAAGATATTCCTCAAATTGTCTGATGACTTATAGACTAAGGTGAGGCATATCTTATTAAATACCTTATTCAGTCGTCTGTTATATTTCGGATTATATAGTAAGGAGACATATTTGGTCTTATTTGCTTCACGTGTAAAAGAGGTGGAATTCTGAATATTCAACCTGAACTTATGTCTATTTATTAACTTGTTTATTAAGTCATCGTCATAACCATTAACTCTAGTTATATTCTTAGTACGATTCCTTTCATTATTTGTTTACTCGATTAAGAGGAAAAGTGACCAAACGATGAACTAAAAAATGTAATGCGGCTAATTCGTGTTGTTTGCAATGAAATGAATCATTAGGAATATATCTATCTATTACTATGTTTTTTCTATAGATATCAAATTTTAACTTATTATTATTTTCAATAATTAAAATATCCAGAAATGATAATTGTTGTTTGTTCTCAATTTCGTAAGTAAATTTCATGGAATCATATCGACTATTTAATTTAGAAACAAAATCATCTATATTCGCATCGAGTGCAAAAATAAAGTGATTGGTGTAGTCAGTAATCTCCATTTAAGTTTTCGAGATCTTGTAGATCTTATTTAAATATCAATCAGCACCTTCTAAAATCTGTAGAAGGATTCAGTTTTATTAGCAACCTTTCTTTTTCTTTCGTAAGCAAAGATCACCTGGAGATCTTGTAACTTGTATTATACATGTTTGGAACAACGCAACTCAACCCTTGGGGAATAGCAAGTGGTTTCACTTGATATATCCAAGGCATTCGACCGTGTTTGGCACGATGGGCTGTTGGCTAAGCTACGTTCTTATGGTATGTCTGAAAAGTTCTGTTTGTGGCTATCATGTTTTCTCAGAGAGCGTTCTTTACGAGTAGCGGTCGACGGATTTCTTGTCTGTCAATGCTGATGTGGCCCAAGGGTTTCAAACTATCTCCTACTCGCAGGGGTATTTGTTCGATTTTATTCAGAAGAGAGCTGTTCGTCTGATTGGAGACTTAGAACAACCTTGATTCCTTGAAACATCCAAGACCCGTTGGCGCCTAGTGTCTATTTTACAGGGAAAGTATTCGATGGATGTAGCCTGTTGAATTCCTCCCAGAGCGGTGCATGCTAGGAATACATGTCGTGCTAATACGACGCATCCGTATAAAGTTCAGTTTGTCACTTCTCGTAGAATCCTTTTCAAGCAGTCTTTTATATAGAAAATCTTATCACTTTGGAATGATTTTCTTAGGACTTATTTAAATATCAATCAGCCTATTCTGATGAAGCTAGACACCAAAAAGGCTTCTGGCGCTGACGGAATACTTGCCATAGTTCTTAAAATCTGTGCGAGGGAACTAACACCAGTTTTCTGTAGACTTTTCAACCTATCCTACAGAAAGGGAATATTTCCTTCCTGCTGGAAATGTGCTACAGTTCAGCCGATACCTAAAAAAGGCAAGAAGACCTTGCCAAATAACTACCGACCAATCGCACTTTCAATAATATCGAAAGTCATGGAAAAGGCTATCAATCAGCATCTTCTAAAATATCTTGAAGAATTCAACATTATTATCGATCATCAATATGGCTTTCGTAAAAATAGATCAACAGGAGACCTTCTGACTTATGTAACACATGTTTGGAACAATGCAATTGAACACTTTGGAGAATCTCGAGCGGTTGCTCTTGACATATCCAAGGCATTCGACCGTGTTTGGCATGATGGGCTGTTGGCTAAGCTATGTTCTTATGGTATGTCGAAAAAGTTCTGTTTGTGGCTCTCACGTTTCCTCAGAGAGCGTTCTTTACGAGTGGCAGTCGACGGATTTCTTTCTAACACCTTCACTATCAACGCCGGTGTACCCCAAGGCTCCATATTGCCCCCTACTCTCTTTCTCATTTACATTAACGATCTGCTGGAAAAGACCGAGAATCCAATCTACAGCTTTGCAGATGACAGTACACTTATATCTTCATTCACTTTGAATGCTCGGACATCGGCTACTCAGACGAATATCCGCAGACAGCAGGAAGTCATCCAATTTAACAAAGACCTGGAAGAAATTCTATCTTGGGGTGACAGTAACCAAGTGGAATTTAACGCTACAAAAACCCAGGCGGCAGTTTTTTCTAAAAAAGTTAACGTTGCTGAACCGGAAATAGTTATGTCGGGGCACTCCATTCCTCTAACATCGTCACACAATTTGTTGGGCGTTAATTTGAGAGCAAATATGTCCTGGCATGAACATGTTGCAGGCATAGCAAGGAGAGCTTCTCAAAAGTTGGGAATATTATTTCGAACCAGAAAGCTTTACACTGCACAACATCTGTTAATTCTTTACAAAGCTCAAATTCGACCAACTATGGAATACTGCTCCCATGTTTGGAGCTCCGCTCCTAAACATACACTGCATTTGTTGGATTCTATTCAGAGAAGAGCTGTTTGTCTGATTGGAGACCCGGAACTGACCGTCGGCCTTGATTCGCTGGAACATCGAAGAACGGTTGGCGACTTGAGCCTATTCTACAAGTACTTTCATGGAAAGTGTTCGAAGGATGTGGCCCGCTTAATTCCTCCCAGAGCAGTGCATGTTAGAAGTACACGTCGCGCTAATTCTTCACATTCGTATGAGGTTCAGCTTGGTACTCCTCGTACAACGCTTTTCAAGCAGTCTTTTTTATGGAGAATATCATCCCTTTGGAATAATTTGCCCAGGAGACTGTGTTTCCCACCGAGTACAATATACAGCGATTCAAGAACAACGTGAATCGCTTTCTCCGCACATGTGTCGCTCCTGTAGCGCTTTAGGGACTTCCCTGTAGCACGTGTGCTAGACCCATAAAAAAAAAGAAAAAAGGACTGTATATCTCACCTAGTACCATTTGCAGCGATTCGATCAACGTTAATCGTTTTTTTCCACACACGTGTCCTTCCTGTAGCACTTTAGGAGTCGCCCTGCAGTCCTTCTGCTAAGCCATAAAAAAAATAATACAATAATTTTGAAGAACAATTTTTAAGAATGTCTTGAGCCATTTCTTTGGACACTGTGGATAAGAATTTTGTCACACACAAGTTGGTGAAGTGGGGATCAATGATTGAATTGTTTTTTTTTCTATCTAACTGTAAAATTTAAGTAATAATTGATAGTTCTAAAGCAGAACTTTACGTTCAAAATATGGACACTCTTGAAGGTAGCATTTTGAGCCTCCTTATATTTCTCTTATTTGTGAATGACTCACTCGAGTACATGAATTTTGGTAAAATATGCTTCTACACGGATGATATTATAATCGTCGTTTCTGACTCTGATGACGCTAATTCAAAAATACAGTTGTGTGCCAAAACTATTTTTGTGATTAATTGAGTTATAAAGGGAGAAGAGAAAAAACCAAATACAGCATCATAAACTACCTTAATGATACTAACAACATATACAACTAAAAAATCTTCTACAATAAATAACAATCATTCTTAACAAAAATAACATTTTTTGGTTAGTTCAGGTGATGTGTGTGATTTACTCAGTTATGTTTACATTCCTGATCGTGAATTCAGGTAAACAACAAGAATTTAATTCCCTTCATAATTTTGTATCAGTATCATTGAGGGAAGATGCCGAAACGCACGTCATTAGACATTTGGAAAACTGTTATAAGGTTGTACGGTAAAGGAAAAGTTTCACGTAAAATATCTGAACTCACAACGGTTAACAATATAATTAAAAAATGGGAAACTAAAAGTGCTCTGAATGATAAACTATGTTCTGGAAGACCAAGGAAAACAACTATTCACAAAGTAATTAAAAGAAAAGCAGTTGCAGACGTAAAAAAGATTACTGCAATTATTGCACGTAAATTACGTGAAGAAAATTTAGCTGACATCAGTAGGAATACTGTTTCTCGTAGATTAACACAAGTTGGACTTGTTGGACGTGTTGGAGTAAATAAAAAACCGTTCATCAGTAAAAGAAAATAAGAAGGCCAGATTAGAATTTGCAAAAATACACCAAAATTGGAGAGTTCAAAACTGGAAAAAAAAGTGCTGTAATCGGACGAATTTATTTGAAAATGATGGAAGAAGATATGTTCGACGACCAAAAGGTACTAACTAAACATGGTTCTCGGTATCAAATAGCGACTGCTAAGCATGGTGGTGGTAGTACCAATCTTTAGGGGGCATTTTCGTGGCAAGGAATCGGTTCAATAATTAAAACTGAAGGTACTATGGACTCTGTTATGTACAGAGATATTCTATCAGAAAACATGCTTCCTTATGGACGTCGAAATATGCCACAAGGATGGATTTTTAAACGAGATAATGATCTGAAACATCTATCCAAGCTTTCGCAAAAATTTTTCAGACAGAAAAATCTTCGAGTTTTAGAATGGCCAAATCAATCCCCGGACTTGAACACCATACAACAGTTGTGAGAAGAGTTGAAAAAAAAAGTGGAAACTCAGAATTGTTCCAATAAAGGTGCTCTCTGGGAAAAAGTTCAAGAAGAGTGGGCCAATATCACCAGAGACGGAATTCTCAAATTAATCGAATCGATGCCTCAATGATGTGCCGCCGTATTAGCTTCGAAGGGTACGGCTACAAAGTATTAATAAGAATGTGTCTTTTACTGCCACTTTTTTTTGAGTTATAGTGATTTTTGGTGTATTTTATACCTTTTTATTGTGAAATTGTACCTTTTTATTGTGAAATTTGAAGTTGGTCCAATACTTAAGAACATCCGAAAAATGTTATTTTTGTTATAAATAATTGTTATTTATAGTGGAAGATTTTTGAGTTGTATAGGTTGTTAGTATAATTAAAGTAGTTTATGATGGTGTATTTGGTTTTTTCTCTTCTCCTTTTATAACTCAATTAATCACAAAAATAGTTTTTGACCCAAAACTTCTGCACGCAACTGTAGATCGCTTTTCGTCTTGGTAACGCGCTAATAAATTAATAAATGAAGTATAGCTTGTCTCAAAATTTAAGATCCTGATTTTTGCCATTTTAAGTGGGCAGTATAAAAATTCTGACCTTTTGTTTATGATAGGTTACAGAGATGGACTTAAGAATTTTATTCATTAATGCAAAAGAAAATAAAATTGTAAGTGTTTTTGGAGATGTTTATTTATAGATGCATGTAAAAACAAATGGATAAGAAGTACAAATATACAGTTTGAATGAATGGGGTTTACAAGAGGGGACATATTGTATAAATAAAAATATATTTTAACTTAAGCCTAATTCGGTTTCACTATCACTGTCATCAGTTGAGGTAATTATCAGTGTTTTTATATTATTTACATGAATATATGAATCCTCAACTTTAACAACGTGCTGAATGGAATTCTTCCAGCTTTCACAAGGTATATCATTTATAACCTATTTACTAATTCAACCACCGATACGCTTAAAGTAGGAGACATATTTTGTGCCCTTATTAGTGTTCCGTTCGGTGTCTGTCTGTCTGTCACACCCGATTTTCTCCGAAACTATTTTACATAGAACGTTGAAATTTGGTAATAATATAGGAATTGATGGCCTTACCAGAGCCATGTAGTTTTGAGAGTTAAATTTTGACTTAAGGGGTTAGTTTTGGGGGATGAAAACGGAAGTAAAAAAAAATTTTACTAGGTCATCGAGTGTGGTGTCAAATGAAAGCTTGTGAAAACACGAGTAAAAAATATATATATAATGTAATACTTGCGCGCACTTTTCTTTGTATTATTTTTAAAAAATCGCGAAAAATCGCTGTCCCTCGACTTATCTCGAAAAGTACTTATCAAAAAATTTTGAAAAAATTCTAGAATATTCTCCACGGGGTGTAGATTGAACGAAAATTATCACGAGTGCCTTACCTTTAATAATTTACCTGGTATATAAAAAAAACAAAAATTTCAAGGTCATCGGATTTTAGTAAAGATTGGAAACAAACTTTGTTGAAAACTCATTTGGGGTGTGTTTTGTGAAGTCACTGATCATTTTATACCTCTGTAACAAAATTTTTTATTTTAAAAGCAATCAACGAACGGAACACTAATTGCGTAAGTTCAACTTGCACTTGACCGGTTTTTTTTTTATTTAACTTGATGCCAAATATGTTCAATGTTCAATTAAACACACAATAATACGGAGGAAGCCGTAAAACAATGTGTTCCATTTTCTTAACCATACTATCACAAACATATTTCTTTTTCAATTTATAATCTTTCAAAACTTCCAAAATATCACTTTTTTTACCTGAACCTGAACTAAAGTTACAATTAATGTTATTTTCTAACATATATTCCTGTATTTCCGATTTGCTGTTGGTTGAATTAGGAACCTTATTTAGTAGGCGACTATGGTAACTTACATTATCCATAACTATAACACGGGAACATTTGATGAAAGGGAATTTTGAAACCAATTTTAAAAAAGTTCTGCGGTCGTGTCTTCGTGTTAGTTCAAACTAGAATCTTTTATGTTTTTTTTTTTGCAGATAATAGTAGACAGTTTGAAATCCAGCCTTTTTCAGATCGAGCATGCAAAATTGTTATTCGTTTACCTTTATTTGAAGATGCGTTAGTCTGACATTTTGTACTGCTGTCAACCCACCCTTTTTGCACAGTGTCATTGGTATCGAACCATATTTTATCAAGGTAAATTATTAGCCAATTCTCTGATCAATACTTTTTAATTTCTTGTAAATAAGTATGTCACAAGATTCGTAATCTTTGTGACTCCATCACTACTTGCCTTTTGTTGATTTTTCGGAACGTAAATCCCATTCTTAAGAGAATTTTGTGAAGGGTTGATCGGCCACAATGTATATTGGTCCCGTCCTGCACCAGTCTTAATTTTATTTTGTCTAGTGTCGGCACCAACTGCTCTTCATGCATAGAATATATTTTTCTGCTGATGACGTCTTTTTCACAATTGTCTACATTATTCATTTGAAAATCTTTCCGTTTTTTCCTGTTCCTGAGTGATGGTTTTCCTACAATACCCTTAACCTAGAGTTTGGTTGGGGTTTTTGTTAGTTCACTGGTTTCTTGCAAAGCACTTTGTTTATTCAAATTTCTTTTTACCAAACTGTCGTAAACATTTTTCACTATTTGTTTATCGTCAAGTGATAAATGTTTTCTCTCGCGATAGCCACTATTGCAATTTTCCCACGGACGCCACACAATTAAAATAGAACTGTTACGTTGTAAGTAAAACTAAAAATAAAATAAAAAGTATTTCGAATCTTAATGGGGACCTGTGGTCATTGGGCCTTTATTATCAAATACTTAAAGGGCTTCAAACCGGGTTGCCAGGTAGTAAATATATAGGTAAAAATAGATCCAATATGATTGCAGGTGCAAGTGAGGCGGTATACAAAGCTGGTAAAATAAAAATACGTTTATCGTGGCCACTATGCACAAAACCATAATAGGGTCGTTTATTGCCCCATAGAAAAAGCAAAAAGGCAGGATCTTATACCTTGGGATTTATTATACATCTTGTACTGGTACATTTCATTTGATATTAGCCACTAAATTATCGAAATAGAACAATAGGTTAGATTTATCTTAGAGCCAGATTACAATAAAAATAAAAGGGTTATAATCTCAATCAAGCTGAAAAATATTCTGTACAAAGTAGGGGAGAATTTATTTAGACATAAAATTTCTGAATAAACATTACGTAAAGCATTGCTTTTTAGTGTGTAATTATTGATATATAGCTATAAAACGTTGCTCAGGTGTACAATCCTTTTAATTTTACTATTAAAATTAATTATAAAATCCGTTTTACAAGTAAATTCAACCCACGTAAGATTAGTATTTTTATATTTCTAAATTTCCCAGAATGCAATAATATCTGTGGTAATTAACAACCGCTCCTAGTCTAATGTAAATAACATAATTAAGTTTATAAGTAGGTAATTGGTAAATCCCATTATTATTAAATATATATAAATATAATTTGTATGCATTAACATTAACACACAGGCGTCCAATATTTTATTACTTGTATAAAAAGTAACACGTAGCAGTCAACTGCTAGCAAAACGAATTGTTTGGTACCATTGTCATCTGAGTATTTGTGTGAAACATAACACGTAGGCTGAAAAGTTCTTCGTCCTTTTTCAAAAAATCCCTGATTTTTAGGGAGTGCCAAACTTCAAAGGAATAATGTCAAAATTTTATGACATTTCGAGGATTAGTTTACAAGTTACAGTGGTTTTAGCGACACTACTTTTGATAATTTCAAAACAATGGGAAAAATCAAATTTCCTCTATTGATTAAACACTGTTTTTTGATGAGAAAAAATACCGTTCGAGCAAAGCAATGGCTTGATAAGTGTTACGGGGACTTTGCCTCTGGAAAATAACTCATTACACAGCCCCACAAAAAAAAAGTGGGGTATACTTTTGATGCGATATATCAGATCCGTAGTATTTTTGCCCGCTGATCACGAATTTGACGTCAGAATATCGCCATCACATCTCAATTTTTTTCTAACCTCAAGAAATAGGTAAAAATTAGTAAAAATTAAGAAAAATATACTCCTAAAAAATTGATTCAAGCTTTTTCATGAATCCAAAGATGTATTAATATGTATTCGGACACGCTAAGTTAATATTCATCGGTTGGATTGAGCCATACAGTTCCGTTTTCTTTCTAACCTCAATAAATCAGACAGATATAGTGCTTCTCGAATGCAAAAACGAATTCAAATTAAAATTCAAACCGATCCTTACCAAATTTGGTACACGGGGATTTTTTTGGGTCGCTGATCACGAATTTGAGGTTGGATTTGCAAAATTCAAGATGGCAGATGTTTTCGGGCCATTTTGAACGCCGAGAAAATTCATCGGTCGATTTTTATTCTTCTACCTGCATCCAGGGTACCTCCACGTGGTGACGGTGGGCAACGGTGTTACTCCACTAGCCGGCAGAGTCCCTGGATAACGGCTTAGATGCCGTCATGGCAGGTAGAAGAAAGAGAATTACGATGCAGGGACTCGGAAACCCAGTATCGGCGGTTGGTCAGGGTGGGAAAGCGGGCCCGCAGCCGTCGTCATCCAGCGACCGTAGCTGTTCATGTTTGGGTGACTTGGCTCATGTAGAGTATAATGCTACAAGAAAACGGTCTCACGGTACAAGGACTTTTCATAAGTGCGATAAAAACAGTGATTCATTTTGTTATATTTGCTGTCAACACGTATTGAGTAAAATGGGGTCACCGATAACGGATAAGATTATTTTAACATTGAAATACAGCACCAGGATACAGATTGGGTTCCCCACATCATTTGCAGTTCTTGCAAAATAATGTTGTACATCAATAAGAAGGCGATTAAATATTCCAGACCAGCAATATGGAATAGACCATACAGTGAAAATGATTGCTACTTTTGTATGAATGAATCTAGGCATAACCGAAAAAATAAAAGCACTATTACTTATAACGATGTTTCGACAGTAACAAGACCAACTAAACTAATTCCGCCTCCTGAACCACTTGATGCTGATGTTATGGAAACAAATGATTTCACCTTATCAGTTCATGCCGAAAACATTGAAACTGTCGAAAAAGATTCAAACACTGTTACTAATGAGTGACAACCTATCATATACTAGTGACACAGATAAAGAATTTCTACCATACAACCGTAAACCAGAACCAATACTCGTATCACAGTCAGAACTTAGTGATCTAGTCAGAGATTTAGGCTTATCCAAAGATGGTTCAGAGCATCTTGCTTCCTTTTTAAAGAAAAGACATTTACTTAAGCCAGAAGCTACGATTTCTTATTATAGAAACAGAGATGAAGAATTTCGAAAATATTTCACAATGGGCGAGGAATTGTCACTTTCATATTGTACCGATGTAAAAGGTCTAATGGATGAATTTCAAAATAACTCATACGATCCTGAAGAATGGAGACTGTTCATTGATTCTTCTAAACGGAGCATTAAGGCAGTTTTGCTGCATAATACCAACGTTTACGCTTCCATTCCGATTGCTCATTCCACAGTTATGGAAGAGCAATATGAAAAAATGAAGCAGCTTTTGATAAAAATAAAATATGCTGATCATAACTAGAAAATTTGTGGAGATCTGAAAATTGTAACAACATTGCTTGGCCAACAATCAGGGTTTACACTTTATCCCTGTTATAAATGTCTGTGGAATAGCAGAGACAGGGAACGTCATTATAAGAAAAAAATTTGGCCAACAAGAGAATCGTTCACTCCTGGTGAAAATAATGTATTGTTTCCACCATTGGTAGATCCAGGACAAGTTCTTATTCCGCCGCTTCACATTAAGCTTGGACTTATGAAGCAATTCACGAGAGCACTAGATACAAACGGCCCATGTTTCAAATATTTGCATAAAAAATTTCCGAAATTTTCTGAAGCTAAAATTAAGGCAGGCGTATTTGACGGGCCACAAATAAGAAAATTGTTTCAAGATTCATTATTTGTTACTAAAATGAATAAAGTTGAAAAAGCTGCTTGGCAGAGTTTTAAAGAAGTCGCAACAAACTTTTTGGGAAATAATAAAAGTCAAGTACAAAGAAATAGTCGAAAAAATGGTAAAAAAATTTCAAACATTAGGTTGCTTAATGAATCTAAAATTACATTTCCTGGACTCCCACATCGATGATTTCCCAGATAATCTTGGTGACTACAGTGAGGAGCAAGGGGAACGTTTTTCACCAAGATCTGAAAATCATAGAAAATCGGTATCAAGGACGATGAGATGACCATATGCTAGCGGACTATTGCTGGTCGCTAAAAAGAGAAACAAGTCCTCAAAAGCGTTTGGGCAGAAAGCCTTTGAATAGGTCATTCGCGGAAAAAAGAACAAGATACAGCCAAAAAAAGGAAAGTTAGGCGCGGGTCTAACCTTCGCAATTCGCAACGAACCCTTTAAGTCAAAATTTAACTTTCAAAACTACACGGTTTTGATCGGGTCATTAATTTCCATATCAGTGCCATAGTTTAACTTTCTATGTCAATTAGTTTCGGAGAAAATTGGGTGTGACAGACAGACCGTCAGACGGACGGACAGACAGACACCGAAGTGATCTTATACGTATTTCGTACGGAACTTTAGGAGACGCCACTGATTTAATCACATTACATAAAACGGTGTAAAAAGTACTTAGAATGGCCAGGCAGCATGCAAATTACACGTTCAGTTTTTAAATCGGGTAAACTTATTCCTTATAATTTTAAACCTTATTAAAATGGGTGACTTACCGGAATTTTTTTAAGATGATTGGGTTAGAATTTTTAAAATTCTCTGTAAAATTTAGGGTTTGTCGATATAGCTTATTTTTTGCATTAAACTGCAACATAATAATCTCTCGTTCTCTCTCTAAATAGATACATATATATATATATATATATATATATATATATATATATATATATATATATATATATATATATATATATATATATATGTATGTATATACAGTGTGTCCCAAAAGTTTTATACAAATGAAGAAAAAGTTTATCTTACATATTACAAAAAAAATATTCTTGATAAAAAATTCTGCATCACGTGGAAATCCATAATCAACCATCAAAAGTTTAAAATATTTGATGGTATACAGGCAAAATAAAAAATAATGATTTATAATTGTCGGATTATTTATTTAATAAAGGAAAACGAAATTAATTAAAAACTAGTGCACTGATTTTGATTGTATCATATTTTTGTTAAAAACTTGTTAACCTTTTTATCTGCTTTGCTACAATTACATCCATAATAAATTTGTGTTAATATCATTTTATTTTGAAATTGCAACATTACTTAATTACTACGTACATAACATAACTACTAAACATATGAATTAATTCTAACTTTATTGCCCAAGGGCTTCAATGTATCTACCGTCCCTTTCTAAAAAGGTAATTGTTCTTCGAGAAAAACATTTTATTACATCTCTAATTACGTTAGGAGTTATAGCTTCACATGTTTCCTTAATGACTCTTTCAAAATGATCAACATCTTGAAATGGCCCCATAAAAAAGTCTAGAGGGTTGATGTCCGGAGACCTTGGAGGCCAAGTAAACTGCACATACTTCCCTAATACTCTACCGTTAAAAATGTGGAGGAGATAATTTCGAACATTTCTCATACTGTGACGTGACATCATGTTGGTACCATATACGTTCTTTCAGTTATTGGTAGGCGATTAAGGGAACACATTATTTAAAAATCCTAGGTAACGTTCAGCATTCATATTATTTCGAAAAAATAATGGTCCAACTATTCTATCTTTAAAATTCCCCACCATACATTGGTTTTAAACGAGTATTGATCTCGAGTTTGGATATTGAAGTTAAGATTAACATCGCTCCACCAGCGATAGTTTTGAGTACTTACTATACTTAGACGTAAATGTCGCTTCGTCAGAGAAAAGTATTTGTCTTGCCATAAACCTGTTACGTTCCAACTCTTCTTGAAACCAAGCACAAAATTCAAATCTTCGTTCAAAATCTCCTGCTTTTAAAGCATGGGTAAATTGGGGTTTGTACGGTTTAAATTTATTTGATCTTAAAATTCCAGTAACTCTAGTTTTACTCACATTCAATAAAGCTGATCTTTTCCGAAGTTAATTTTTTGGCTTTTTTACTACCGACAGCATTACTTGATTTTGATTATCTTCGTTTGAAACCCAAGCCCGATGTTTCTTTTTAAATTTATTTTCAACACTTCCATAAAGCTTAAATTTATTTATTAGATATCCTACAGTTGTGAAGTGTACAATTTTATCAGGGTGTCTATTATTAAAGATTTCTGCTGCTTCTCTAAAAGTTTTATAATTATCTCCAACTAGGAGAAGAATTTCAATTTTATCTTCAACAGTCAATTTTACTGGCTTTTCTAATTATTGCAAATACAGACTGACATTAGCTTTGAAGTTTATTGACAGTTGTTAGGTATTTCCAAAATTTCGTGTTCTTTTATTCAGTAAATAATCCGACAATTACTAACGTGTTTACTGGAGTTTTTTGAATTTATAACTAGAAAGGCCACAAATCTAAACGTGAGCATAATTTTTTAGTTCCTATTAACATTTTTAATTAATATTTTGCTCTGTATTTAAATTTAAACACACTTTACTCTTCATTATAAATCATTATTTTTTATTTTCCCTGTATACCACCAAATATTTTAAACTTCTGATGCTTGATTATGGATTTCCATGCGATTCAGAACTTTCTATCAAGAATTAATTTTTTTGTAATATGTAAAATAAACTTTTTTCTCCATTTCTATAAAACTTTTTGGGACACACTGTATATATATATATATATATATATATATATATATATATATACATACATACATATATATATATATATATATATATATATACATATATATATATATATATATATATATATATATATATATATATATATATATATATATATACATATACATATATATACATATATATATATATATATATATATATATATATATATATATATATATATATATATATATATATATATTTATATATATATTTTAACAGCAAGGGTTGTAAAAAAGTCAAATGACAAATTAGTCAGAAAGTTGTTTCTAAGATTCAAAAGACGTTTCGGGAGACTAATAATGATACGAACTGAAGAAAAATCTCCATTTTCATGAGACATCCATCATTGATAACATTAGTAATTGGGAGAGAATTAGCTAGGTTAGAAGAGGTAAATGTCTCCAGAAAAACAATTACACACCGACTTAAAACGACGAGTTCCTAAATTAAGTCTAGCAGTACAAGGTGTTCAAGTAATGGTAGACGATGGCCCAAATTGCCAAATCATCCTCAGATAAGGCTAGAATTGGCTTGGTGTCAGGTTTCTGGTGTACATTGATTTGAATGACTCCAGGACGACAAGCTCAAGTAGCAATAGCACAATGCGGTGTGCCCTTCCAGGGAGAAAATGTCTTTTTTTGGGACGCAATTATACAGGGTGCTTAAACACCCCTAATTATTCTTGAGCAGATAGCAGACTGGAACCTTTTGTCTTGAATAAGTGTTAAAGCCAGTTGTATGTATGTTCCGAGAATCTGAGAAAGAAGAATGTGTTTTTATGAACGATAATGCATCACCCCTACGCACAGTCTCTCAATATCTGTTTGTCGAGAAGAAGTGGCCTTCGAACTCCCTAGATATGAACTTATACAGAGGACATCCGACACCTGTTATAGCTTTTCACCCTAGGCTGGTTTTGCTTTCCTAACCTCTCACTATTTTGGTTGTCTGAACATAATTACAAGTCGCGTTGATATAATGATAAGCCTAAACGTAACAAATTATTGGAAAAAAAAGTACCCTTGATAGTGACGGTCTCTTGGCTGTATATTATTCATTAGCTTTTAGTCACATGTCTAACAATGTTGTATCCTGGGGTGCTGCTGGTGTGAAAAGTAAACGTATATTTGTGAACCAAAAAAAATAATCCGTTTGATTTTTAATCTAAACTTTCGTGAAAGCTGCAGAGATACGTTTATAAAACAACTAATCCTAACTTTTCCATGCCTTTATTTATTAAGGTGCTTAACTCTTATAAACAATAATAGACACCTTTTTGAGATGCTGGGAGCAACAAATACATATAACACCAGGAGTAATAGTGTATTAAAGGTCCCCATTCATAGATCAACTTTCTTCAAAGGCTCTCCCCTCTATAGTTGCATCAGCCTTCATAATGAAATGCCTGCAGAACTTCGAAATATGCGTGGTCCAAGATTTATATCTCGGCTAAAGTACTTCTTACTGGAAAATGCCTTCTGATGATCTCTAAGAGTGTGCTGATTATGACATTTCTTTCTAGGTATTGCTGTCATGAACCTGAACCTACCTACCTAATCTTGTCTTAAACTAAGGTACACCTAAATTCCAATTTTAATTATTTTTGTATTTTGTATTTTTACTGCTTTTAAATATTAAGCTTAACATTGTTTTGTCCGACTTTGTACAATTTCTTTGTATGTTCATATATTTATGGTGTGTATGATTTATGGTAATTCTACACTATTTTTATTATATTTATAATTATAATTATTGTTCTATATTTGACGAACCAACGTACACTTTGTTGTATTTAATGGTAATATATATATATATATATATATATATATATATATATATATATATATATATATATATATATATATATATATATATTTATAGATACTATGTTAGGTTCATCAGGAGCGATGATTGATTGATTGTTAATCATCGCTCCTGATGAAGCTGACATGGTTAACGAAACGCGTATCGTGTGCAAAAATAAAGTGTTTAGTGTAGTGGTGATATATGCTAAGTACAGTTATGTAAAATCAAAAATTTAAATATTTATTAAATACAATTAAATATATTGAATAACCATTTTAAATTAAATAAACTAAAATTTCATTAAAAGCAAAGATTTTTTTTCTTGTAATTATTGTTGATTAGTAAGGTAATTAAAAATAAATTTGTAATGGTTGTTAAGAAGATTGGGTAATTTTATTTAGGAAGTTCATTAAAAAAAATATGAGTAATTATTATTAAAATACTAATTATTAGTTAAAGAAACCTAAATGTAAAACTAATACATATATAGCGTGTACCAAGATAGACAGCTATCAAAGACTACATATAAATCATTTTGATTTTCGTTTTTGTAATTATTTACAGCAATAAAAAGCACGAAGAGTAGGGTAATAGGTCTATGCTAATAGTCTGCCACTATTTTCTTTCCTTTAGTCATTCGTAGAGTCTATTGACGAAGTAACTACCAGGTGTACAAGTATGAGATGCGGATTTCAGACAACAGATGGTGCACCAATGCAGTTTGTGCTATAAAGGTTTGACACTGTGCCATTTTGTTGTGTCATCAACAAGTGTTAGACGTGCACGAGTGATAAATTCGAAAAGTGTGTGCATAGTATTGTGTTGTGTTCAATATGTCGAAATTTATACCGAACAAAGAGCATTCGCGGACAGCACTAATTTTTGTTTTCATTTGAAGAAAACTGCTGTTGAATCATACTGATTACTTCGAGAAGCTTACGGTGAACATGCTCCATCGCAAGATACGTGTGAACGATGGTTTCGGAGTTTCAAAAATAGTGACTTCGATGTTGCAGACAGGGAACGTGAAAACCGCCAAAAAAAAATACGAAGATGTGGAATTGCAAGCATTGTTGGACGAAGATGATTCGCAAACACAAAAAAAAACTCGACGAGCAATTGGGCGTTAGTCAACAAGCTGTTTTTCAATCGGTTACGAGAGATGGGAGGGTAGATGAGAACCACATGAGTTGAACGACAGGCAAATGGAAAAGCGCAACAACGCGTGTGACATTTTGCTCGCTCGGTACAAAAGAAAGTCGTTTTTGCATCGTATAGTTACAGGGATTGAAAAGTGGATTTTTTTTCAAGAATCGCAAGCGTAAAAAAATCATGGGTAGACCCAGGCGCACCATCCACATCGACCGCAAGACCGAATCGCTTTGGCAGAAAACGACGCTCTGTGTTTGGTGGGACCAGAGGGGCTTGGTCTATTATGAGCTGTTAAAATCTGGGGAATCGATTAATACTAAACGTTACCAACAACAACTGGCCGATTTGAACCGTTCGCTGCTTGAAAAAAGGCCAGAATATCGAAAGAGGCAACACAAAGTCATTTTTCTTCATGACAATGCTCCATCACATACGGCAAAACCAGTTCGCGACACGTTGGAAGCACTCAGCTGGGAAGTTCTACCCCAGGCGGCTTACTCACCAGACCGCTCCTTCCGATTACCACTTGTTTGCATCGATGGGTCACGCACTTGCTGAGCAGCGCTTTAGTTCGTACGAAGATGTGAAAAAATGGCTCGATGAATGGTTCGCAGCAAAAGGGGAAGATTTTTACTGGCGTGGTATTCACAAATTGGCCGAAAGATGGGAAAAAAAAGTATAACAAGCTATGGAGCATACTTTGAATAAAGCACTTTTTATCATTCTTCTGAATTTAACATGTTTTTTTAGAAAAAAAATCCGCATTTCATACTTGTACACCTGGTAAAGGCGAAATTGTTTCTAGAAGGAGGGTGGGCGACCATCTATAACCACGGCGGAATATCTCGAAGGGAAAAAAAACTTTCCGGCAATGGAACTTGAAAAAACTTTAAGCAAATACCAACACTACTCAATATATATCACCACTACATCAAACACTTTATTTTTGCACTCGACGCGGGTTTCGCTAACCAAGTTAGCTTCATCAGGAGCGATGATTGACTATAGCTAAATTACAAATCTACCCTATTTGGAACTAATGGCATAGGTGAGGCCATCAGTTCCGGTCAACTAACCAGTAGAGGGGACTATAAGAAATAGGCCCTCTGTCTTTATTTAAACTACTTTTACATTTTATAATTTCCATACTTTCGTATGCGTTCAACAATCTCCTATCAGATTCATTTTTAATTAATCTTAGATTATTTAATGTTACAGTATGATCAACTTCAAGGGCATGTTCGGCCATTCTAGACTTTTCTGTTCTATTGTATTTTAAATGTGCTAAAAGTTTACTCTATTCAGAGGAAAAGTGACCAAACGTTTAGTCACTTTTTCTCTGAAGAGAGTAAACGTCAATAATGAAAGGAATCGTATTAGGAATATAACTAGAGTTATTGGTTATGACGATGAGTTAGTAAACAAGTTAATAAATAGACATAAGTTCAGGTTAAATATTCAGAATTCCACCTTTTTTACGCGTGCAAGCAAACTCTCTTTTATTTTTTAAAATAATGTGATGTCACTTAAATTATTACTTTCCTTAGCCTGAGAAATTAAAAGTGATCACTAAAAACTGATGTATTACTGTGTATTTTCCAAGGCGTTGTTTTTTATTGGTGGCATTACAGGTAAATCAAAAAATATATTTGTTGATTACGTTTTAACGACATTTTTCACAAGAATGCCTACTATTTTACAAAAAATGATATTTTTACATTTGTAGAATCCTGATCAATAGAAAAATGTTTAGTTTTGCAAATTAACAACCAATTTGTTAGATTCTAAATACTATAAAATATGTAAAAATTTAAGCCAAAGAGTTCAGCATTATCATTTTCAAAAACAAAAAATATCTGCAACCAAGTTGCAAGACGTATTTCCATCAAATTCAGGTCATCCTGACAGTTAACCGGTATTAGCGTCATGTTTTTGTTATGATACTTAATAGAAGATAATTAACGCATTAAAGATTTTTGTAAAATGTGTCTTAAGAATTTATACTATTTTTATTTGACCTTACTGTCACCTGAGTGGCAAAACTTCGAATTTATATTGCTGTAGAATTTTTACAAAATCTGCCAATGTCAATCCGAAGCCCAGTATGTCTACATACCATATAATCCGAAATATAGCAGGGGATTCATGAAGGTATTTAATAAGGTAGGCCCCACTTTAGTGTATAAGTCATCAGACAATTTGAAGAATATCTTAGGAAGTTCCGAAGACAAGATTCCTAATTGTGATAAAAGTGGCATTTATGAAATTAATTGTAATGACTGCGACAAAAAGTGTACTGGGCAAACTAAAACGCTTGGTCACTTTTCCTCTGAATAGACTAAACTTTTAGCACATTTAAAATACAGTAAAACAAAAAAGTCTAGAATTGCCCAACATGCACTTGAAGCTGATCATACTGTAACATTAGATAATCTAAGATTAATTAAAAATGTATCTGATAGGAGATTGTTGAAGGCATACGAAAGTATGGAAATTATAAAATGTATAAGTAGTTTAAATAAAGACAGAGGGCCTATTTCTTATAGTCCCCTCTGCTGGTTACTTAACTGGAACTGATGGCCTCGCCTATGCCATTAGTTCCACCTGAGTAATTCAGTGTTAGGCTAAGTATAAATAAGGAAGATTTGCAGTTTAGCTTTAGTCAATCATTGTTCCTGATGAAGCTACCATGGTTAGCGAAACGCACGTCGAGGGTAAAAATAAAGTGTTTGGTGAGTAGTGTCATTGTGCCAAAGATTCCACATTCCCAATAAATTTTAACACGATAAACTCACAAATTTTTGCAAAAAATAACCGTGTTATACAATGGAAGTGCGCTATTTTGTACATCCATAGAGGTCAGGGGCATGCTACCTAGTTCTCTTTGACCACACTACTGATAATAGGATACATCCTGTTTATCCAGGGTGATATTTACTTTAGAAATTAAAAACGTCATATTTTTCATGTAAGAAACATAGCGAGCACAAGCTGCAAATACCACAGGTACTTACGGGTGAAACTGCGTACGTTAACTAGAGAAAGACTGATTCAATTTTTATCTAGTTGCTTTAGCTACATAGAAACATTTTAGTCCGTGTTTGATAGTAATTGGTTAAGTGATTTCAGAGAAATAAAGAGTCTTGTAGATGGTGATGTATGGTGAAGAAAATAACAGCAAACTAGTAGACAAGAGGACGTTTAGAAACCTGTTTATCTCGTTTACTATTTAAATCACCATAGTCTATGTGATCATAGGCGCGCCTAAATGTTAACATTAAACTTTAAAAGGAGGAATCGAGTTGAGCGGACGAGCTTGGTGATGCGATCGATAAATTAGTCATATTGTCTTCATTACCTAAAATAATGTCAGAGAACGCCTGACTTTTGAGTGTTTATTTTAACCACTTATAATTTTTTAAGCATAATACAATCAACTGCAATAGTTCCCTATTATCACTTACCCGATGCTGCGTTAACGCTGAGATTTAACGGTCCGTTAACCATATTATGTGTGTTGTGGCTAGCGTTTTGAACTGAGTGAAGATTCGCCATACTGGATAAGTTGGCAGCAAGTGTTGCTACTTGCGGTAGACTCTGTTGTAACGATGCCAAGTTTTGGAGGTTCTGTAGAGTCGCCAAACTTGCCACTGTAAAAAACAATATTAGGCTGTATTAAAAATTTCTAGTACTATAAAATTCAGCGTATTAGTAGCTTATTGATTCCTATTAGAAATATAAATGCGGGTCCATTTATTAAAATATTGATTATACGTTTGTTCCAAAAAGAAACTGAATCTTTATAAGAAAATAAAGTGCAAGCCAAGCATTATTGTTCAAATCAAGTATTTCAATCGGTATACTCTTCCACTGCGTCGTTTTTAGGGATGAGATTGAGAGATGTGATCACTGCCTCTTAAATATTTTCATTGGTATTGCTTTCTTTTCATCTGTAAATGACGCCGTGGGAAGAGATAGAAGTCATAGTGTCTTAAATAATGTGACTGATCCAACACCAAAATGTTGACCGAAATTTCACTATGGAAAGTTTTTCACTATATAAAGAAAAAATCCGTATATATTGCTATGTATGTATTTTATATTGGTAATCATTTACTTGTATTTTATAAGGTACAAGCAACAAAAAAAATTGCAAAATTGAATTATTAGAAAAGATTTTATTAAACATTTGAAACTTTAAATAGTACATAGCATGTACAGGGCTAAATACATACATAAAGTCCGTACGTTATATCTTTCCCCGTACGTCATAGTTTTCAGGCCATATAACAGACGACTATTATATTATTTGTCTCTTTTCACAAATAAATCGTAGGTATTAGTAAAAAGAGACAAAAAATATAATAGTCGTCTGGGATATTGCCTGAAAACTATGACGCACGTGTAAAGATATAACGTACGGACTTTATGTATGTATGTAGTACATACGAAATAAAAAGAATAATACAAAATCTGTTAATACATATGTACATACTACGTACTAGGAAAAATAATCAGTTATTTTCTTTTGAACATTACTTTTAAAAAATAATTGTTGCTCAACAAAATTCTCGCATTTATTCAAATGCATAAAGATTTGATCAGGTACACTTTCCTGGCCCCTGAGAGTAGTTCGCACAATGTCGAATGCATTTCTTATTTCATTTTCACTAAATTTAGCAGGACATTCCCGGGTTTCAGTTTCTTCTTCATGATCTTCTATACTTTTTATATCGTCAATTATGTCTTGGTCAGTTGGGAGATCTGTCGTGCCAACACCATTGTCGATTTCTAAGAAATCTTCAAGTAAAAAAAATCTGCGTCGACGGTAGCATTTTTTTGTAGAATACCCCATTGTCTTTTTAAGGTAGCGAGATCCATTTCATCGTCTTCTTCCCATTCGTCAATTTTTTCAGTAAAACCTGCTTTAGAAAAGCAGTTTTTGATAGTTTTCTGAGAAACATTTTCACTCCATATTTTAGCGACTTCGGTTATACACTCTTTAAGGGTAATCAATTTTTGGACTGGAAGGTTGTTATCAATCGCATTAACAATTTTGTGAACAATTCTGTTTCGGTAATGATGTTTCATGTTTTTTTTGTAATACTCTGGTCCATAGGTTGCAATTTCGAGGTCATGTTTGGTGGAAAAAAAGATCAATTCAATATTCCTTAATTTTTTACTTACAGTAACTGGATGTGCAGGACAATTGTCTATAAACATCACAATCTTTCGCTTTTGGCTTTTCATTTTCGTGTCCGGTTCTTTGATCCATCTTTCGAAAATCTCAGAAGTCATCCATGCCTTTTTATTATTGGCGTAATCTAACTCCAGAGATTTAACTCCTTTTAAACAATGGGGATTTTTGCTTTTACCTATGAGCAGTAATTTCATTTTTTCTGAGCCACCCATGTTTGCTCCAACCATAAGTGTCACCCTTTCTTTACTTGTTTTAACACCAAAACATTTATCACTTTTAAAAGCAAAAGTTTTATTTGGCAAACATTTAAAAAACAAACCGGTTTCATCACAATTGAAAACGTTTTTTGGTTCGTACTTTTTCAATGCACTTTTTAAAACAGTTTCAGTCCAAATGTCACAGTCCTCCTGACTAACGCTTGCATTCTCGCCAGACACCGTCTTAAAAACAATTGAATTGGGAGTCTTCCAGGCACTCAACCACCCTTCACTAGCTTGAAAATTAACGCAGTTAAATTCTTTAGCAAATTATAGAGCCTTTTGCTTTATTAAATTTCCTGATATTGGTACGTTTTGATGCGTAAGGGCCACTTGAAACCATCGTAAAACTGCTTCATTTACATCCTCGTAAGTACTCACCCGTACTCGTTTTCGGCTGCTTGGAACACTAGGTTTTTTGATGATACTGTCGCGACTTTTTATTATCAGAGAGACGCAACTTGGAGAAACATCAAATTTTGCAGCAACATCAATTTTTTTGCAGCCTTTATCAACTCCTCCAAAACTTTAATTTTCTCAGCTAAACTTAAACACACTCGCTTGGACATCTTACCTGATTCTTAAACAAAAAGAAACTGAACCTGAATTTGCGAATTACTAGACCTCGACTATAAAATAGGTTTTTCCCCGGGTTTCTATAAAATGGGTTATTCCCCGGGTTTCTCACAGAAATCTACCTGATTTATTGCTAACCATTAGGCGCTATAAACGCGTTAAGAACCTTTTCAAAAGAATGCGTCATAAAAATGGAATTCCTGCTAATGTTAGATAAAAATGGGAAACCCGAAATGGCCAAGATCTCAATAAATGCATAAAAATTTATACATAAAATTCCGGTAAAAATTTTATTATATAGAGTGTTACTATTTTACAGATTCACTATATGTAGGGCTTTTTACATGAAATTTCATTAAAATATTCTAGGTCTTGAAAAAATTGCACTATAAAGAGTTTTTTACTATATAGAGTTTCATTATAAACAGTGTCGACTGTATTTGAGTACTAGCTTTGCTCAGTATTTCACGACCATTTTAAAATCGCTTAAACCATTATTTCGTCGCCTAAAAGGTACATTTTCTGTTCTGCTTTTGATACTATGAATCATACTTATTGTGTTTTACATTACATAGGTGTGAATAAAATCTTTTAAACGGTAAGGAACGCGACATGAGTCGCGGATGGGGCATTCTATTTCTGGTTTGTACGTATGTCCTTTTGGGATCCCTATTATTTCAGTTTACATGTCCCAATTTACAAATCGGGTGGTAAACTGCAAAGTTGATTTATACACGGACTTTATCCAACTTTGTCACATCTTACCATGTGGTAATATTCACAGGTGAGTTGGGAAAGTGAATGATGATTTGGTAAGACTGGTTTTAGGTATCAATGACTTTGCTATCTAATGGTTCGGTCGCTTGAGGTTTCAAGAAAATTATTAGCAACTCATTAATATTAAAATTAATAACGTAATGTTGTTAAATTGTAAAAATTAAGGCCTTATATAAATTACAACTTAAAACATAGATCACACGTAAATATAACTAATCGCCAATAATATTTCAATTTCATACTTTTAATTTGGCCACTTGTTATGAGAATTTATATAAAATTAAGTCGGATTTGCGCAATTAGTGTTCCGCCCGTTAATTACTTTTTATTATAAAAAATATTAAAATGAACAGTGACTTCACAGAACACACCCTAAATGAGTTTTCAACAAAGTTTTTTTCCGATTTTTATTGAAAACTGATGACTTTGAATTTTTTTTTTAAATACCAGATAAATTATTAGAGGTAATGCACTCGTAATAATTTTCGTTCAATTTACACCCTGTGGAGAATATTCCAGAATTTTTTCAAAATTTTTTGATCAGTACAGTGACGATTAGATCAAAAATTAAATGAATTTAACTACGACAACCTCCAACAGATGTATGACCACATAAAAGAATGCATCAAACAGACGTCCCTAGAAGCATTAGGTAAAGAAGACAACGAGAATGAGAAACATAAAATTAGAATCTGTGAAAAAACCAAAGAATCTATAAAGGAGAAAAAAAGACTATACGAAAAATGGCTGAATAAAAAATCAGAAGAAGATCTACAGAAATATAAAGAGAAAAATGCAGAAACGAGGAGGATGATAAACAAAGAAAAGAACGAGAGATGGGAAAAATCGTGCGAACATGTAGAACAGTATATAGGAGGAACTAGAAGTACAGAGTCATGGAGAATAATTAAAGCATTAAAGACTAACAATAGAGAGAAGACGTATATAGAGTACATCCCAGAAAGCGAGTGGGAAGAATATTATAAGAAGCTGCTAACAGAAGATAGACAAGAATTCCAAGAAGAGAACCCTGAAGAAGAACAGAATAAGGAAAAAAAGAGATAGAACTAAGCTATGAAGAAGTAAAGAAGACAATAAAAACACTCAAAAATAATAAATCTGCTGGGGGTGTGGTAAATGAAATGATTAAGTACGGGTCTAATAAATTACATCGAATGCTGAGAAACATGTTCCACAGAGCGATAAATGGAGAAAAAATATCAGAGGAATGGTCAAAAGCTTATATAGTATCCATATTTAAAAAGGGAGACCACACAAACTATAAAGGCCTAAGCATAATATCGAGTATGGGACGTTTGTATGGAAAAATTATTGAAAATATCATGGAGGAAAATATAAAAGGAAAAATTGGAGAAGACCAAGCAGGCTTTACGGCCGGAAAACCATGTATAGACCACATATACAGTATAAAAAAAACTGGCAAAGAATAGAGAAGTTCATCTAGCCTTCATAGACATAAGAAAGGCCTATGACTCATTACCAAGACAAAGATTATGGAACGCAATGAAAGAAATAGGCATTGACAAAGAACTAATATACTCAGGAAAAGCTCTCTACGAAAACAACACAGTGAACATAAAAACAGAACATAAAATAGGGAAGAGACTCTAAACATTAAAAGGCCTATTACAAGGATGCTCTACATCTCCAACACTATTCAAAATATACCTCGAACAAACATTAAAAAAATGGAAGCAAAAATGTAGTGGAATGGGAGTCCCAATACGAGAAGATTACTTATATACGACCAAGTAATCATAGCGCAAGATGAGGAAGACCTCAGTTATATGGTAAGAAAACTGAAAGAAGAATACACTAAAGCAGGATTCGCAATAAACTTTGATAAAACGGAATATCTAACAACAAAGGAGGGAAACGTGGAGAATCTAGAAGTAGATAATGAAACAATTATCAAAGGAACCGATAGATTTAAATATCTAGGAACCATCATTTCAAAAAACGCAACGTCAGAAGAAGAGATTAAAGCTAGATTAGGACAAACGCGAACAAGCAAAAGACAATTAAATTCGATCCTGTGGGACAAGCACATTACAAAGAGAAACAAAACACGCATATACAAATCAATAATACAAAGCATAATGACATACGGGTCAGAAACATGGACGATCAACAAAAGAAATAAATCTAAAATTAACGCGGTAGAGATGGAGTATTGGAGAAAATGTTGTAGAGTGACACATATGGAGAGAATAACCAATGAAGAAATAAGAAGCAGAATGAACATCCAAGAGAACGCAATAAATACCATTGAAGAAAAAGGATTAACATGGTATGGACACATAAGACGAAGCGAAGATAATAGGTGGATAAAGAAAAATAACCGAGTGGAGCCCTATAGGGAGAAGAAAAAGAGGAAGACCCAGACGATCGTGGAGAGACGATGTGGACGAGGCTATGGAGGACAGGGGTCTAACAGATGGAGACTGGGAAGATAGAAACGGATGGAATCAAAGGCTGACAGAAGGAAGACAGCGTTAGCTGTAGAAAATCCTTGTTATATATATATATATATATATATATATATATATATATATATATATATATATATATATATATATTTATATTGGTCAGTACTTTTCCTGATAAGGAGAGTGACATCGATTTTTCGCAATTTCTTAAAAATAATAATAAAAAAAAAGTGTGTGCAAGTATACGTTATACATATTTTTGAATTCGTGTTTTTAAAGGCTTTCATTTGATACCCCACTCGATGACCTGGTAAATTTTTTTTTCTACTTCCGATTTCACTCCCCAAAACTAACTCCTTACGTCAAAATTTAACTTTCAAAACTACACAACTCTACTGAGGCCATTAATTTCTATATTAGTGTCAAATTTCAACTTTCTATGTCAAATAGTTTCGGAGAAAATCGAGTGTGACAGACGGACAGACGGCAGACAGACAGACGGATAGACACTGAAGTGATCTTATAAGTGTTCCGTATGGAACACTTAAAAAAGATAAAATAGAATATAACAGTAAAAAGTAATATGAAAGAATTATAAAAAAATAAATAATCTACTAAGAGTTCTTTGTACATCTTGTCAATTAATTAACCTAAAACTTTATAAATAAAAATAATAAAATAGCAGTAGTATAAAAGGACGAACAAAAGCAAAGAAATGTAAATAAACAGAAAGCACAAAAACTATCCTCAAAAACTGCAGATCACATATATTTCCAATATATTCGTGACAGTATTTTCAGTTACTTCATAAATTCATTAATGTAAAAGTATGCATCTGGCGGCCCTAGCCCCGTGGAGATAAAATCAGTATTTGCTTCTCATTTTTTTTTTTTTTTTATTGGTCTAGCACACGTGCTGCAGGGAAGTCCCTAAAGCGCTCCAGGAGCGGCACGAGTGCGGAAAAAAGCGATTCACGTTGTTCTTGAATCGCTGTAAATTGTACTCGGTGGGAAACACAGCGCTGGGCAAATTATTCCAAAGGGATGACGTTCTCCATATAAAAGATTGCTTGAAAAGCGTCGTACGCGGAGTAACAAGCTGAACCTCATGACAAATTATTATTGATACAAGTACCCACAAATTTTGCACTAGCATTCAAAATTATTAGTGCGTGGGGCAAAGGTTTTCGGAGGTTGAAATTCAAATATGCTGTTTTTTTTTTTCATTTAAAATTAGCCTATTTCTCTCACATCAACTAATCATCCTTTCCAGGGCTAGGCTCCCTTTTCAATGACTTCCTGTGGAGTAACAGCCGATACTGTTATGGATGTGTCGTCAGCATACATCGTATCGCTACTATTCCCAAAACAATTTGGTAAATCGTTGAGGCATAATAGAGCTCTGATGCATTTTCAAACATAGATTAAATTTTTTTACTCTTTCCGTTACACTTCACAAGAAGTGAACGGTTAGTCAAAGGTTATACATATATTTTTATTTTTCCTCCAATACCCATACTTTCCAGTTTTCCCATTAGGAACTTTTTGTTTACGTCGACAGCAGCATGGTTACTACATCATTTCCTTTATCACCCTGTTCATGGACGTATTTATAAAAACCAGCATATGCAATGCCTTCAGAAGGCCCTAACCGAAAACCTTGCAGTTCAATGGAAATAATAATTGTATTTTTTTAGGAACTCAACTCTTTTTTCATAAATTATTTTTTCGAAAATTCTAGAAAAAACGCTAAATTGGACTACTATTGTTTTTAGCAGATCCGGAAAAGTGCCACTTAATATCGATTGATTACTAGATATAGGGATTGATCAACAACAGTTAAGGCGATTTTTTAAAATACTTTGGAGGATGTGCTGACAACACCACAAGAATTTTTATTTCTAAATTCTTTAAAAACCGAAACAAACTCATCTTTTGTAACGTCAACACAAAATATTGCGTTCCCAGTTCTGATAGTTTGTGTGAGGAAGTGACATGGAAGAGCCAAAGATACTTTCACATTTTTCTTGCGTTACAGTGAAGAAATAGGGACCAAACTCATTTGCTAGTGATTTACCATCAGAAACAGTTTTTCCATTTGTTTTTGTTTATCTCTTTCCTTATTTAGAATTTTATTAATAGTATTCCATATTTCCTGGTATACCTTGCTTAGTAGTTTCTTCCCATTTTGTATATTTTCGTCAATCTTACCATATTGTTTTTATATATCTTTGCTTTTTTTAAAGGGACATAAGGCATCAATCAATCAAAAGTTAAAAATTGCACTGTGTGAATTTGGTGTTCAGATTTAATTGTTGTTATCCTGTATATTTTGCCTCAACGAAATCAACGATATACCACTGAAGACAGATATTATATACTCAGGCGCCAGAAGGGGGCTGCGAAGACTGTAATGACGAGCCTAAGCAAAGTATGGAGAGATCATAGAATAAATAAAATGACTAAAAAAAGGCTTGTCAATTCGTTAATATTCCCTATAGCCGTATACGGAGCCGAAATATGGACTATTATTGCAGCATGCCGTAAAAAAATAGAGGCTTTCGAAACTATATGCTACAGGCGGATGCTCAGAATTTCCTACCATAAACAGCTCATGGAACAAATGCGTCTATTCTGAGCGATCTTAACATCCAAAATAATGACCGGCTGTTACCATCGATTCAGAGAAAATTAGCATTATTTTTTGGACACATAATAAGGAGGGATGGCATGGAAAAGTTGCTGATCCAGAGGAAAGTGGACGGTAGAAGAAAAAGAGGTAGATTTCCCAACAGATATATCGATCAGATCATGTCTACAATGCACTTGGAGTTACCAGAGATGATGAGAAGTGTTGAAGATAGAGAAGCCTGGAGGGCTGCTGTAAGTTTTGTATAATAATGCAATATAGGTCACGACGCTCGGAGCCGAGCAACGATCCGAGAGAGATCCTGTGTATGGTTTTTCAATAGACTACTCCAATAGACGTCATATTCAAATGCTACAAAATTATTGAGTGTGTTTAATATTTCATATTCGCAAAAACAGCACATTTCTAATAAAAGAGTTGATTTGAGCAGGATAACTATGAGTAAAATGCGTCTATTGATTTCCGAAAACTTCTCTCTTCTCGTTCTTTCCGTAGGAAGGAGAGTCCTAGCTTTATGCCTGTTTTAGAGATCTCCCTACTCCTTCAGCTCATAAAACAAAACAATTACAATTTTTTTGTTTTATACGGATACTTTTTACTGTTAATTACTTTTCAAAAACACTCCTGTTAATAAACGTTGCATTTAAAGGTTTTACTTTTAATATTCTCTAATGTACTGGTAATTCATTAAAATGTGTGAATATTTTATATAAAATATATGTTTGAATTTGCCTCGGTCCTGTGCTCTACCAATTTAATTATTTAAGTATCTATTTTTTTTTTTTTTTAATTTTAATATGAAAAGAACAGATTGGTGGAGTGGAGAATTGAAAGCAATGATAAGACAAAAGAAAGAGACATGGAGGAAATACAGCAGTACGAGGACAGAGGAGGATAGGAACGAATACATCAAACAGAGTAAAAATACAAGTAAGAGAAGCAAAAAGAAATAGCAGGAAGAAATTTGGAGAAGAACTAAACCAGCAGTATGAAAGCAATAATAGAGCTTTCTGGAGCAGGATAAGAAGAATGAGAGGAAATAAGAGGAAGGAAGTGAGGGGCGTGAAAGATAAAATACAACAAATAAAGACCGCAACAACAGAGATACTACAAGTATGGAGATACTTCTATGAAGAAAAATTTAAACAGCAAGACGAAGCCACAATTCCACAAGCAGAGGAACTGATGGAGGACCAAATAGAATAAATAACCAGGGAAGAACTGGAGGAGGGACTTCAAAAAACCAAATTAGGAAAAGCCTGCGGATCAGACGGAATAGACTCGGAAATGATTAAAAGAATGGGAGAGGAGGGTGAAACGTGGTGCAGAATACCATGGAATAACGAGAAAATCCCCAAAGACTGGGAGGGGAATTTAATAGTTCCCATACACAAAAAAGGAAATGAATTTGAATGCGAAAATTACAGAGCGATGTGTCTGGCGTCCTCAGCATTTAAAGTATACACAAAAGTAGTAGAAGGACGGATTAGAAAATTCGCAGGACATAAAATAGGCGAAGAAGAGGCTGCATTTAGAGGAGGGAGACAAACAGCGGCTAATATCTTCGTAATATATATTAGCCGCTGATAGAAAAAAAGAACGAGGCTCACGAAGAATTGTTTATTACGTTCATAGACTTGAAAGCAGCGTTCGAGACGGTGGAGAGGTCAGTGGGGAATAATGGAAGAGATAGGATTTCCAAGGAAAATGATTAGAATAATTAAAACCATTTACAATACAGTGTAACATTCATTTTTTCTTAGATTTTAAGACCATGTAATGTTACTGATTTTTCACTTTAAATTGTACTTCTTTTCATTTTTGTATCGAGCAGTATATTAATCAGAAATTGCTAGCCGCTCGGTATATTAGTGTGCTGTGCGGGTTTGCGACCGAATCTATCGATACGCCGGGATTGGTCAAATATTTGTATCCGGAGTTTTGGTTCCGGCGTAGCCATATTACCGAGAGAGTGCCCACGGCTTATTTAAGGGTCCGGAGGACAGGAATCTTGGCTTATTTCCACCGAGCCGCCAAGTAGGCTTATTTCCACCGAGCCGCCAAGTAGGCTAATTTCCATCGAGCCGCAGCCAGGCTTACTTCGACCGAGCCGCAGTAGAGGCTCATAGCAACATTTATGAGAGCCAAGTAAAGCACGAGTTTTTTTTTTAACGTAAAGCCGTAGTGGGCTCTGAGTGTTTCCTACAAAGTGTGAAATCGGTTTTGTGTTCCATCGAAGGCCTAGAAGCCCAAATAAAAACCGTAAGTTACCAGAACATTCATCAATAGACCTATTCCCGAAATAAGTGTCTTAATAGCAATTTGAACGGACAAAAGGTGAAGTGAAAATCACGATTCTTCGCTTTCGGGGGTAGTCAGGTTTTAGAATTTAAATGTCTGATTTAGGGACTCTAATAATAATAACTACCTGTTAGGCTAGAATTTTTTTGTAATCCTTACAACCGCAAAGGTTAGAACTTTTATTTAAAATCATGAATAAATTTTCTTTTTGTTGATTAAAAGCTAGTGTCTCACTGAATACCTATCTTACTTTTCAGGATAATGACGGCTGTACCAAACTGTTTTTTTATTTAACAACAACTGTACACCCTTTCAGTATTTTTTCATTTTTTTAGCTGAAGTTAGATCCTTTCTATTTTAAAATGAATGGTGCCCAAAAGTCGTACAGCTGAGGTTTTTTAAAAATAAAAAAAATAATTCCAAAAAGACGTACAAAAATTATCTCTTACCCATATCTCTCTACCAAGGAAAACTGAGCTAGTGTGTGTTTTAATTTCTTTAGTTCTTTTAAAATCAGGATCCACTCAATTCATTATCAGAAATTAAAAAGAGGTTGCAAGAAAATTGCGCCCAAGCGTGGGAAAAACAACTTTTCACAGGGTACAAAAGTGCGGGCAAGTTCACAGCTTACAACAGTTTACGGCATAGTAGTACTGAATGGGAAAAGATCTGGAAAATTTGAGATGAGAAGAGGAATAAAACAAGAAGATAGTCTTAGTCCATTATTGTTTATATTAGTAATGGGACAAAATATTGAAAAATAGAAGGAAAAGAAACAAGACTCCAGAAAACTAGATGATACAGGCAGATGCTGCCGATCCAACTCGTTGGAATGCTATACGCAGATGATATAGTGCTGATCGCGGACACAAAGGGAAAAATGAAGACACTGATCGACATTTGGACGGAGGAGATACAAAAAATAAAGATGGAGGTTAATATGGGAAAAAATATATATGATAATAAATCAGAAAACACCAATGGATGCAGAGGGGATAAAATGCAGGGGACAACAAATAGAACGGGTAACAGCATATGAATACCTAGAAGTTATGATATCAGATGATGGGAAAATAGATCTATAGATAGCAAACAGAGTAAGGAAAAGCACAAAAATATACTAAGCTCTGAATAATACAATATTTGAGAAAAAAGAGATCGAAACAAAAGTAAAACTCCAGATATACAATACCCTAGAAGTACCAACGCTATTATACGGATGTGAGTCCTGGGTGAGTGTAAACAAACAAGAGAGTGCGGTGACAGCAGCAGAGACGAAACAACTGAGAAAAATAGCAGGAAAGACAAGGATGGATAGAATAAAAAATGAGGACATCAAACAGCAACTAAATCAAGAAGACATAGAAAGGACGAAAAATAAGAGAATATTGAACTGGTTTGGACACGTAATAAGGATAGACAACAACAGATTGGCGAAAAAGCCATGGAAGCAAGGTCGGGGGGGAGGGGAAGAGGAGGCGGAGGGTAAGAGGGGGGGGGAGGGGAAGAGGAGAGGAAGACCGAGAAAGACATGGATACAACAGGTGGGGGAGATAGGAAGGCGAAAGGGAAAAACACTAAATGAAATGAAGATGTTGGCCGGTGATCGGAAACACTGGAAGAGATGAGTGGAAGAATGAAACAGGAAAGTCCGACGCCCTCATGGGCAAAAGGAATAGAAGAAGAAGAAGAATTTGTGTTCTTTTATCATTGATTTATTTTTGTTTCACTCTCTAGCTGCTACTTATACTTGCTGAAGGTTAAGAACATGAGGAGTGTCTTTAGTTGTAGTATTACCTACCCAGCTGATCTTGGGTATTTTCAATTCCACATTAGTTGGAAATAAAGACCTTATTTATTTAGTTATTTTACCCTTAACTATTGCATAAGCATTCGTGACCGGATATTTCTTGAAACATTGGATGTATTCTGTTAATGGTCCCTTCTTGTTTGAAACCTAATGTCTGACCGTTGGTCAAAACACACTAGCCGACGCTCTACTTTCAGTTTTCGCTATCTTGAAGAGTTCGGTTTCTTTTTGGACAAAAGGTATATTTACTTTAACAGTCAAGCTAGTCATTAATATAAAATTGGATGAGCTATCCATGCCTCTAATCATTTCATTTATTCATTTTCAGCGGCCACTGTTAACTATCTTTTAATTCGTTCTAATAACAAAAATAATAAAAACAAGCCATACTCACTAGTTCCATTCAGTTGTTGTTGCGCATTCGTGTGCATAGGGGGTCCAGGACTGGTCATTTTATTCTCTCCGATAGAGCACTCGTCTTGTCTGGCTTGAGGTGGCATTGGAGGCCGAGGGGGTCCTACTGATAAGTTAGTGCAACCTGCCGCTTCTGTGGCAGGAGAAGGGGAGCCTACGCTGGAAGATTCTGAGCAATCGCTTTCCTGAAACAAAAAAAAACAGATATAAAATATGGGTAAATTAAAAATTATAATAATATGACTATGTTTTAATGGGTAAGGGAATTCTTAGGGACTAAATAACCAGGTTTATATTATCAAATTCAACGGAAATGTTCTTAAGATGCAATTTTTGTCGCAAGGTCATGTTACTAAAAGAGAAATAAACATTATTATAAACCAAATAACATATGTTGAAAGGATTGATAACTTTAACAACATTTTAAAATTTTATTCCATTGTTATTATTCTAAAACATATCAAAATTATCAATGAAACACCCAGTATAACTGAAAAGCTATGGATCATAAACAAGAATATTAAGCAAGTGCAAGCAATGATGGCCGGCTCAAAGATGATCTGAATTATACATGAATTTGTATTATTTGCCGGGCAGAAGCTGCAGCAGTAACAGGAGCCCGAATATCTGACCGGTTCGACGGGGATTATGCATATTACGTCCAGCAGGAAGATTGCTGATGGATAAACGTGATGGAAAATCACATGATCATTATGGCTGCCGCCTCTCGAAATCGTTTATGGTAGAAAAAGGGACATAAAAATACAAGTTTTTTAGTAAAGTCGTGTAGAGAAATATGTTATACGAGTCTTTACGTAGTATTGTGTAAAAACTATACAGAAAATTATGTTTTTATTTTTTTTTACCGTGACACGAGAAGTCAAATCAGGATTAATTTCATGTGTACATAAAAATACCGGTCTATTGTTGACAATGCAAAAACGTTGAATGATGGTAAGCAAGTAGCAGAGGAAGTGGAACTGACCATCTCGAAGACAGTAGGAAAGCAACAGCATAGGAGCAACCTTCCATTATCTAATAGGTCGCAATTTTGAAGGTGATTCATTGTCGAACCGTACTAGTCTGCACAATTACCTCTTTAAAAATGGAATTTTTCCCATGATAACTTATCGACTTTAGCACTATCCTACCTGTATCCGTCGCACATCCTAACTATGACCATCATCACGTTGAAGCAAAACCTGAATTACCATACTGGCTTAGCCGTTACTTGATGAAGATCCGTAATAACTAGGAACGAAAATTTGAACAACTATTTAAGATCGCCATTAATGTTTATTGTGTTAGAGCTGAAAATTATTTCGAAACACTGCGTCTTCTTCTGGAGCAAGATGTAAATTAAATATAAAGAATCAAACAAAATAAATTAACATGATTTTAAAATCTTCCATAAACCAACATACTCAGATATAACTATACACGCTAATTTTAACCATTCGTTCACATATAAAATTTCGGCTTATAATATAGGGTGGCGCATAAGTAACGTTATGATTTAATAAGTGAATAAATTTTTTGTTAACGTCTTTTTTTTTTTTTTTCAGAATTTACTTTGAAAATCTTGGGAAATTTATGATGGAAAGACTCCGCACAGAACAAAGAACCAAAGTTGTTCAATTTTATTATGAAAGTCAGCATTCGATTATTTAGACACAAAGATCATATCGAAATTTCTTTCATGTTCGAAATACACCTAGCGCTCCAACAATTTACCGATTGGTTCAGCGTTTTCGGCAACAAGGGGCTGTCTGTGATCTTCCGCGTGCTGGAAGACCTCGTGCAGTTCGAAATGATGTGAACATTGCTCGGGTGCAAGCAAGTATTGAGGAAAACCCCGAAACTTCCACCAGGCGACGTGCTCAGCAGTTGGCGATGTCTAGGCGGTCTTTGCAAAGAATTTTACATAATTTACACCTTTTCCCATATAAGATTCAATTGGTCCATGAGTTAAAACCAAATGATGCACAAACACGCATTCAATATAGTCGCCGTTTGCAAGAATTGTGCCTAGAAAACAACGAGTTTATTCACAAACTCATAATGAGCGATGAGGCCCATTTCCACCTCAATGGTCACGTGAATATAAACAAATTGCAGAATATGGCGCGCACCCAAAAATCCAAGAATAATTGTTGAACATTAAATGCACCCACTTAAATGCACAGTATGGTGTGGAATAACTTCAGAAAAGATCATTGGACCATATTTTTTCGAGAACGACGAACAAGTTGCGGTTAATGTGAATGACATTCAACACCGGGCAATGATTGACAATTTTTTAAGGCCCGAGGTAGAGAACAATCCAGAATTGTGGTTCCAACAAGATGGAGCCACAGCTCACACAGCTCGTCCAACTATGGCTCTCCTGCGCGAAATTTTTGCCGATCGAATAATATAGCGTTTTTCTGATTTTAACTGGCCACCGCGTTCGCCCGATTTAACGGCTCCCGATTTTTTTCTTTGGGGTTACCTAAAGAGTAAGGTATATGCCAATAAGCCAAGAACCATCCAACAGCTTAAGGCGAATAACCGAGAAGAAGTGAGGGCGCTCGGACCTGAAATTCTAAGAAAAATTATGGGAAATGCTCTGGAAAGAGCACGTCAAGTCGAAGCAAACAATGGGCACCATTTGAAAGATATTATCTTCAAAACATAATGTGAACATATTTACAAACTATATTCTAAATTTTAATAAACACCAACGTTAAATAAAATCAGAAAGAAAAAGGTTATTCATTAAATAAATCATAGCGTTACTTATGCGCCATCCGATAGTTTCATCCATGAACTAATAAATATACGAATAACATGTTAGCTCGACATATTAAAAATAATAAAAGTAAAACAAAAAAAAAATAAATAATAAAACACGAGTCTACGAATTAAGCTGTGGCACTAGTAATCTTCTTCTTAAAGTGCCCATTCGGTTCAAATGTTGGCAATCATTCTGGCTATTATTACTTTATCCACTGCAGCTCTGAAAAGACCGATATTATCTGTTGAGAACGTTTGCGTCCTGGTCTTCTTTTTTCACAAACCTTTCCGTCGTTGCTGTAGTAATTCATATATGTGGGAATTTCTAATGATGTGTCCAATTTTCCTACTTTAACAGTTTACATAATTTCTAGTTTCTTGTTCATGCGACGTAAGACATTACCTCGTTGGTAATATGGTCAGTATAAGATATTTTCAAAGTTCTGCGATACAACCATAATGCAAATGACTCAAGTTTCTTAGAAATGGCTTCAGTCAGCGTCCAAGATTCCATATCGTAAAGAAGGACACTGAAGACATAACATCTTAGGAGTCTTATTTTCGTGCTCAATTTCTATTGTTGAGCTTTTGAAAAAGTGATGTCATTTTGAGCTTTTCTCTTTCTCTAGCTTTTTCGATCCGGGAACGAATTTCCTGCGAATAATCCCATTGTTTGTTTATCATGGTTCCAAGATATGAATATTGTGGAGTTCTTTGTATTTGTAGATTGTTAACCATCAACGAGGTAGCAGTAACCGAAAACTTGCTGATTACCATGTACTTTGTTTTGCTGATATTAAGTTCGAGGCCGAATCGATTATTGTCTTCGTTTATTTTTCTCATAAGATGTTGTAGACCTTTTAAGTTATCAGTCATAATCGCCGTATCGTCAGCATAACGAATATTATTTATTCGCTTCCCATTAAGCAGTACCAACCTCTTCCAGTACCTCTGAAGATTTGCTCAGAGTATAAATTAAACAATAGTGGAGACAAGACACAATCCTGCCTCAATCCGCGTTCAATCGATATTGCTTTTGAGTGCTCCTCTTTTGCGTTAAGAAACGCCATCTGGTTCCAGTAGAGGTTGCCAATATTCCGCAGATCCTTTTTATCTAGTCTAAGGTCGTTCAGAATTCCGACGATTTTGTGATATTGGACTCTATCAAAGGCTTTTTGATATTCGATCAGGCACAAATATACATCACAATTGACGTCTCTACATTGCTGAATCAAAACCTGCATAGAAAACAGGGCCTCTCTGGTTCTCACGGCATCACGAAAACCGAATTGTGTAGCTGACATGTTTTCTTCACACAACTTGTATATTCTTCTGTGAATGATTTTCAGAAATATTTTTAAAATATGGCTTATGAGGCTAATTGTTCGATATTCTCCGCATTTTTTAGCGTCTGCATTTTTTCGGATCGTTATAAAAGAATAAATTAACATAAATAAAGTTATAGAATGAACATATCTCATTACGCTAAACATTCAACAGATTAAAAAAAAGGAAAATTATTGAATTGTTTAGAGCAGGTAGAGATTAACCAGAATAAATCCTCAGGTTTATTATTCAACGATGAATTGGATGGGGGGCCTTCTTCTTCTCTTAGTGTCTATCCGCTTCGGATATTAGCGACCATCATAGCAATTTGTATCTTATTCACCGCAGCTCGAAAGAGTCCCGTTGTCGTTTGATTAAACCACATACGCAGGTTCTTCATCCATGAGCGTCTTCTTCTTTCCGGACCCTTCCTTCCATCTGCCTTTCCCTGCAGAATCAGCTGCAGCAGTTCATAATGTTGGCTGTTTCTCATAATATGCCCCAAATACTCCAGTTTTCGGATTTTAATGGTCTTAACCACTTCTTTTTTTTTGTCCATTTTCTTTAATATCTCGAGATCAGTGATATGAGCAGTCGACGGAATTTTCAATATTCTTCTAAAGAGCCACATCTCGAATAAATCAAGTCTTCTGTCTCGTCTGCCTCTGTTACAGTCCATGACTCGACTCCGTACATCAGCACCGGGAAAACATAACATTTCAACACTCTAACTTTTGTCTCTAAACTTAAGTCAAGGCAAGTGAATAGTTTTGACATTCTTCTAAATGCGGCTCTTGCCTTCTCAATGCGACATCTGACCTCCAGGAGTGGTCCCCCCTTCATTAATTTTGGTTCCCAAATATATATAGTTTTGTGTTCTTTCGATTTGTTGGTTGTTCACGAAAACTGTCCATTTACGTTGCTGTTCTTTGCTATTATCATGAGTTTAGTTTTTTTTATATTGAGCTATAGCGACCTTCCACTAGTATTGACTACATCGGTGATCAATGCATGCAGGTCCTCGATGTTATTAGTAAACACAACCGTATCGTCTGCATATCGGATATTGTTAATGTGAATGGGGGAAGGTCTCCTTTATTGAACTTATTCTAGGGATTATGGTTAATATTGTTAATTAATTTAACCCTTATAATCAGGTAATTTATATATTGGGTAACATACTATGTGGTTAATTTATATCTTGTTCCAGAAGAAGTATGTCAGTATGTCAAAACAATTGTCAGATCTAATACAATAATTGTAAGTAGTGATCTTAAATAGGTGTTTAAATTTTCGTGTCTAAATAAAACCTGAATTATTTTAGGAGTTTTTATAATTTCGATGATTCAGATACCGAAATAGAAATTTGATACAATATGTGAATGGACAAGAAATTAACAGAAGAAGAGCTAAAAGATCTCGACATCTCAGAAGGAGTAAACGAGGCAGCTTGTTTTTTCCTTCTACAATGAAAGTTACGTTGATACTCCCGGCGTAGACATGTACAGGATGGTCCAAATTGGACACTTTTAAAGGTAAACCCCTTTATCTAAAGGAGATAGACGAAAACTGATGTCGGTGTCTGAGGCTCAAATTTAAGATAAACTCAATGGTGAAAACCGCATATCGATATCTAGTACCGTTTCAGATATACAGGGTGTTTTTCAAAAATCTGCATTTTGGAAAAATGTTTATAAATGTTTTCCTATTTTTGATTTTTGTAAAAACATTCTCAAAGCACTTTTTCACGTGGATTTCAACAGTGTACGTTACATTTTTTTACAACTAATATTTTAATAGTTATTAACGCAAAAATATATTTTTTAAATAGGATTACACTGTTGAAATCTACGTAAAAAGTGCTTTGCGAATGTTTTTACAGAAATCAAAATTTTTCAATATGAAAACAATTACAAACTTTTTCCAAAATGCAGATTTTTGAAAAACACCCTGTATATCTGAAATGGAACTAGATATCGATATGCGGATTTCACCATTAAGTTTATCATAAAAATTGAGCCTCAGACACTGACATTAGTTTTCGTCTATCTCCTTTAGATAAAGGGGTTTACCTTCAAAAGTGTCCAATTTAGACCACCCTGTACAACTAGTAAAGTTCAAAGTTCTTCTAGTAGCCTCAGAAAATTAAAGACTTGAGTTTGAAGCACGATGGGAGAAGATTACTTAATCCGACTTGCTAGGCTGACTTCCATCGAAAATTTCGGCTTCAGATACTTATACAGTCCTTATTGTTAGTTTTTTCTTTTTATTTTTCTCCCTTTTTAAGTACATTTTTTTCTGCACACGAGTCGTTCCTGTACTGTTTTAGGGATTGCACTCATGCAGCATGTGTGCCGTGCCCATAGAAAATAGTGTCTGGGATTGTTAATATTATAATCACAATGGGATGTAGTGTCTCCAGATCCCAAGTGCGCTTGCTTCTTTTGCCAGTTGCAAGCTGCCCTCCCCTAGTTCCGAGGCTGGCTACACCCATGCGCGTATCCTGATTTCTAGTTTAATCATTGTAGTTTCAGTATTATCACGAATATGATGTATTTATTACATGTATTGGCGCATTCTTATACATTCTATATATAACGAATAGAATATTTTTGAAACTAAACTGAACTAGAACCTAGTTACGTACGCCCCTGTTTTAAAAACCCTCTAATTCTGTTCTAATTTAGCGCAAGGGAGACGTTTTAATCAATAGCTTACATATAGAGTTCTATTAGAGAGGCTGCCGCTGCAGACCACCGCTCTCTATTCTAAGATGACCGTCTCAGACCGTCGGTCCCCTTCCGCCCGCCACCTCCGCCGCCTGCCCTTCAAAGGGTCTCGTTCCCTCTTACGCTGCCCACGGGTAATACAACAGGATCCAGTACAAATATAATCAGATTCAATATCGAAGGAAATCTTATTATTACAGTGGCATAGAAAAGTTTTTCATCTTTACTAATAATTGTCGAAGGGAAATAGAGTTTGGGCTTTAACGTGGACATGAAATATTTATGAGACGATGTAATGGATTTTTTGATTTCTGAATATGCTATTGAGCCTGTCCACACACTTATGTGCAAGGACTTTGGGTTATGATGAATGCAGTTTTAGTTGAATTTTGGTCAGTAAATAAAGGAATCTATGATGTTAAGGCGCAGTACAAGCGTTGGCACTGTACGAACGAAGAAAAATACAAACGTAGGAAGTATAAAAGCATTCGGGTCGCGATAAATGAAGAATATTGTTTTATTTACGTTTGTCTTCGATCATTCTGATAGTGAAGGTATTAACAAAAATACCATAAGATCGTAGCCTATCCAACAATTCGTCATGTCAAACACGGTCGAATGCCTTGCATATATCAAGTGCAACCCCTCAAGATTCTAGAAAGTGTACAATTTTATTGTTCCAAACATGTGTTATGTAAGTTTATTCCTAATAATAATAATCCTTCTAAATATTTTTGATGTAGATTGATAGCGTTTTTCATAATTTTCGATATTATTGAAAGCAGTGCTACTGGCACGTATATAACAAAAACTTGTACTTTTATAGACTCTAACAAAGCCTTTGACTCAATCGAAATATGTGTGGCAACATAGTAAAGTGTATTTGGTTGGAGTTGATAGCAGAATTCTCTCATTGTAGATGCAAATACATGTTGGGGTGCGCCCAAAAAAAGATTTCTTATCGATTTTACTGGATTTTGCTACATGTTTTGAATTATTTTTAAGAGTTCACCCTATTTTAATGAGAAAAACTCTGCTATACAATAGAGTCATAAAATGTAAATTAGGGTTCATCGGTAGCATAGCCGTCCGAGCGTAACCTGCTCTTGGTGTTTAATAAATAAAATTATCTTAAAATTAAAGTTATAGAAATATAAGATTTATTACAAAAAAATTTTTAATCTATAGATCTATGTATGTACGAGGCTGGTTTGAAAAGTCCGTGCAAAGTCCGAGAGATGGCACCACCGGCGCGTATCGAGGTCATGTTTAGTTAGTAGCATCTCTTGAATGAACGCACACCAAGTTTCAGCCATATTAGTCTATTTCTTTGTGTTTGGCATTCGTGTGAATCAAGGAAGTCGAGTGATTTTCAAGAAATGGACGAAAAAGAATTTCGTGTGGTGATTAAACATTACTTTATGAAAGGCAAAACGCCTCAGGAGACTAAAGAGAAGCTTGATAAACATTATGGTGTCTCTGCACCTTCGATTAGAACAGTTTATAAGTGGTTTCAAAATTTTCGAACTGGCCATATGGGCACAAGTGACGCTGAACGTTCTGGACGGTCTGTGGAGGTTACGACTCCAGAAATCATTGATCAAATCCATGATATGGTGATGGATGACAGAAGAGTTAAGGTGCGTGAGATTGCTAGTGCTGTGGGCATCTCGACTGAACGGGTACATAATATTTTGCATAAACATTTGGACATGAGAAAGTTATCCGCAAGATGGGTGCCGCGATTGCTCACGCTTGACCAAAAACGGAATCGTGTGAAGTGTTGCAAGGATGGTTTGCAGCTGTTCCAGAAGAATCCGGAGGACTTTAAGCGTCGTTTCGTCATTGTGGATGAAACATGCATACATTACTATACTCCTGAGACCAAACAACAATCTAAACAATGGGTTATCAAGGGGGAATCTGCACCAAAAAAGGCGAAGACCGTTCCTTCGGCCGGAAAGGTTATGGCGACTGTCTTTTGGGATTCGCAAGGGATAATCCTCATCGACTGTCTGGAAAAGGGTAAAACTATTACAGGTGAATATTATTCATCGTTATTGGACCGTTTGAAAACCGAGCTGCAAGAAAAAGGCCCGCGATTGGCCCACAAGAAAGTCCTTTTCCATCACGACAACGCACCAGCACACACCTCAGCAGTTGTGGTCGCAAAATTAATGGAAATAGGATTCCAACTCGTTTCACATCCCCCTTATTCTCCAGACTTGGCTCCCTCGGACTACTATTTGTTCCCCAATTTAAAGAAATGGCTGGCGGGACAAAGATTTTATTCAAACGAGGAGGTGATTGCAGACACTAATGGATATTTTGCAGACTTGGACAAATCCTATTATTCGGAAGGGATCAACAAACTAGAACATCGTTGGTCGAAGTGTATAAGCCTAAAAGGAGACTATGTCGAAAAATAAAAAAGGTTTACCCCAAAAACATAAGTAGTTTTTATTTTTGCACGGACTTTTCAAACCAGCCTCGTATATATACAAATTCACAATTCACGATATATAAGTACTTTAATTTCAATCAAAAACAATCATCATCTTCAAAATCTGAAGGCTCGACTTCTCTTAAATTGATAATTAAGGGTTCTATTTCCATAGTTTTTTTTTTTCGATGTATGATTTGCTTAATAAAATACTTTAAATAAATTTTCGACTGCGTTTATTATACTCTTCAAAAAAATACCGAAATTAGACTTTTTTTTTTCTAGGACCTGGAGTGGCCTTACCCCTTAAAATTTGATTTTTTTTGGCATTATGATTTTTCTGCTTCCTAATTTTGACTGTAAAATTTTCTGTAAACAAAATAATTTATTTCAGAATTTATTCTTCGAATTTAGAGTTTCACATCTGAAATGAATGATCCAAATTTCAAAGGAAGAATTTCTACTTAGATTCAAAACTTTCAACTTTAAAAAAATAGCGCCAATTTACCCTTTAATGCCTTTATTTGGCTTATTTCGGACTTTAAAGCCTGAAAAATGTTAAAGTTTGTCTTCTAATTACACTATATTTATTACTTTAAATTATAATAGATTTGATATTGATATTTTGTACGTTGTGGCAGAAAATGATGTATTTTTTATAACGTATTTGATAGGTTTATACTAAAAAATCCAAGTCTATCACGAAAAAACTGAGGCTGAATACGCGATTACTTACTTTTGATATCTATAATATATATAAAAATACAACGTCTATCTGTCTGTCTGTCCGTTAGTGCGCCTATCACTGAAGAACCACTTATCCGATTTACGTACTTTTTTTTTTAAAAACATACATGTGTTCTCTGGCCAGGTTATAGGCTATATTTTATTACGATAGGTAACATAAGGAATGAGCAGTGACGTAAAATAGTGAATGATGTCGGAAATAAGTTTGCCGCTAGCGCGTGCCTTTGCAATACACAGCCTAAACCAATAAATATGGAACAATATTATGTAGCAAAGAATATCTGTAATGTATAATCTATAATATATATAAAATGCAATGTCTCTCTGTCGGTCTGTCTGTCCATTAGTGCGTTTATCACGCGGGACCCACTTATCCGATTTACCTGTCTTTTTTTAAATTCATATATATATTCTTTGGCCAGGTTATATAATAATAATAATAATCTATATCTATAATATATATAAAATGCAATGTTTGTCTGTCTGTCTGTCTGTCCGTTAATGCGCTTATTCCTCGAGAACCACTTATCCGATTTACGTCATTTTTTAAATTCATACGTATGTTCTCTGACCAGGTTATAGGTATATATTTTATTACATCTATAATATATATAAAATGCAACGTATCTCTGTCTGTCTGTCTGTCCGTTAGTGCGCTTATCACTGGAGAACTACTTATCCGATTTTCGTACTTTTTTTTTTTTAAAACATACATATGTTCTCCGGCCAGGTTATAGGCTATATTTTATTACGATAGGTAGCATAAGGAATGAGCAGTGACAATAATAGTAAATGAAGTCGGACAAAGTTTGCCGCTAGCGCGTTCTCTTGCAATACACAGTCCAAACCATTAAATATGGAACAATATTATGTAGCAGAGAATATCTATACTATATATAAAATGCAATGTCTCTCTGTCCGTCTGTCTGTATGTCTGTCTGTCCGTCCGTTAGTATGCTTATCACTGGAGAACCACTTATCCGATTTACGTGCTTTTTTTTTTAAACATACGTATGTTCTCTGGCAAGGTTATAGCATATATTTTATTAGGTGACATAAGGAATAAGCAGTGACGATAATAGTGAATCAACTCGGAAAAAAGTTTGTCGCTAGCGCGTTCTTTTGCAATACACTGCCTAAAGCATTAAATATGGAACAATATCATGTAGCAAAGAATACAATATATATAAAATGCATCGTCTCTCTGTCTGTCTGTCTGTCCGTTAGTGCGCTTATCACTCGAGAACCACTTATCCGATTTACGTGTTTTTATAAATTTATACATATGTTCTATATAATTCGATATAAGCCTAGATAATGGGAGATAAGGAGAAATAATAGGAGATAAGTCGAGATAAGCCTCGATAATGGGAGATAAGGTGAGATAATGGGAGATAAGTATAAATAATGGGAGATAAGGAGAGATAATGGGATATAACCAGAGATAAGTCTAGATAATTGGAGTTATGGTGAGATAATGGGAGATAAGGAGAAATAATGGGAGATAAGAAGAAATAATGGGAGATAAGTCGAGATAAGCCTAGATAATGGGAAATAAGGTGCGATAATAAGAGGTAAGGAGAAATAATGGGAGACAAGGAGAAATAATGGGAGATGAGCAGAGATAAGCCTAGATAATGGAAATTATGTAGAGATAATGGGAAATAAGGAGAAATATTGGGAGATAAGGAGAAATAATGGGAGATATTTTATTACGTTGGGTAACATAAGGAATAAGCAGTGACGATAGTAGTGAATCAAGTCCACGCGAGCGGAGCCGCGGGCCCGGCTAGTGCTACATATAAAATGAAGTTGCGGCAGGACAGAGTTGCCAAAAGTTTTGAAATTCGCATTTTGTAACATTGTGACATAAACTAATTAGATTTTTACTTAAATATTTATTTTATTTCATACTTATATTCAACACTTCACATGTATACCCAAAATCGTGCCAGAACATCGGTACCGTTGGCAATGTGATGTGTCGTTTGTGTACGTCTTTCACAATAATTAAAATAAAATTTTCAGCTAAGAAATTATTTTCCACATTTTATTGCTAGTATGGAAGGACCAGGTCACTGCTTCCGCCAAGAAAGCCAACCAACTCCTAGGCAAGCTCTACCCCTTACTTAAGTCCAGGAAATTGTCAACACGAAACAAGTTGACAATCTACAAGATGATCATCAGAGCAGGGATGACCTACTCCAGCCCCGCATGGTGCCAGATGTCACGCACTCGCAGATCCACCATCCAGAACCATTGCCAACGCCCCGTGGTTTGTCACAAATACCCAACTCCATAGGGACCTCCAAATGCCAACCATCCGGGAATTCATCAGCAGCACCCAGCAGAGATTCCTGGACAAAGCCACCCGTCACGTCAACCCCTCAATCAGGACCACTTACCGCCCCCCCCACGCCATGCCCGCCGACGTCTACTAAGACCCAGCGACCCCATGACTCAGGATTAGCTTAATATTAAGTACTATAAGCTCATGTTAATGAAATATCTTAAGTTGAAATATCTTAAGTCTATTCATTTAAGTTCTGTTTTAAAGTATATTCATGAAATATCTTAAGTTGAAATATCTTAAGTTTGTCAATACCTAGGATAAGTATTTAGGTCCATACGATGTCAATATCTTAAGATCCAAAAGGTATACACGCTTATTCCATCAATGTATATTAGTTATAGTCTAGTTACTAACTAATTTTGTTAATAAATGAAATGTGAAATGTGTCACATTTTATTTTCTTCTTCTATAACATGACGAATAGCATTTTTCCAATTATTCTCTTTTATCCTTTCTATTCCGGCGAGTAATAATTGCCTTATGTCATGAAATTTGAAAGTGGTGTTTTCCCTTGCAACGAAACTTTTTATTTGTACCCAAATTAGCTCTATATGATTCTATTCGCAATGATATGGAGGTAATCTAAGCATCGGGATATTCCGTTTCTTTGCCATCTCATCGACTGCGTATTTCTTGAACTGTACCTTGTTTTATTTCGCAATTTTGAGAAGTGCCGCTTTTAACACACCATCTTTATGTTTGAGATTTTTGTCTCTTATCCACTGAAGAATATCCGCTTTCTTCCATGAATTTGTCGGGAGTCGTTCTAATAATCGAGAATGGTATAAGGCATTGCCTAATGATTGATGATTGCCTACTGATTTAGTTGGTATACGTTCAATCATTTGTTGGAAGTACTGCTCAAAAACATCGGCAGTCATCTCCTCATGATAATCTTTAGTTGACTTGATTCGAATTCCAACAAGTCACCGTCGAGAAATCTGTTTTTACTACCAATATGTGCTGTAATTACTCTGCGACCTTTTTCTGAAGGGGGTTATAATCCAGCTGACCAACTTTCCATAAAAGCTTGTTTGGCGCTCTTAATGCTTTTGTTAATTTTTTCACTTTACTCAAGTCTCATCTAAATAAAAAATATTTCTTTCTTCGGCTCGAAATTTTCTGATTGCTCGTAGATATTATCTTCTCCAACAAATTATTTCTGTTTTATCGATAAGAACAGATTTTCTATTGTGTTTTTCCCAACGAAAATTCAGGTTATGAAGGATTTTAGATAATTGCCATTTTTTAGTGTTCCGTACGGAACACTTATAAGATCACTTCGGTGTCTCTCCGTCTGTCCGTCTGTCACACTCGATTTTCTCCGAAACTATTTGTCATAGACAGTTGAAATTTGGTACTAATATAGGAATTGATGGCCTCACCAGAGCCATGTAGTTTTGAAAGTTAAATTTTGACTTAAGGGGTTAGTTTTGGGGGGTGAAATCGGAAGTGAAAAAAAAAAATTTTTTACTAGGTAATCGAGTGTGGTGTCAAATGAAAGCTTATGAAAACACGAGTAATATATATATATATATATATATATATATATATATATATTTATATATATATATATATATATATATATATATATATATATTATTTATATATATATATATATATATATATATATATAATATATATATATATATATATATATATATATATATATATTTATATATATATATATATATATATATATATATATATATATATATATATATATATATATATATATATATAATGTAATACTTGCGTGCACTTTTCTTTGTATTATTATAAAAAATCGCGAAAAATCGCTGTTCACCCGCCTTATCTCGAAAAGTACTTATCAAAAAATTTTGAAAAAACTCTGGAATATTCTCCACGGGGTGTAGATTGAACGAAAATTGTCACGAGTGCATTACCTTTAATAATTTAACTGGTATATAAAAAAAAAAAAAAAAATTTCAAGGTCATCAGATTTTAGTAAAGATTGGAAACAAACTTTGTTGAAAACTCATTTGGGGTGTGTTTTGTGAAGTCACTGACCATTTTATACCTCTGTAACAAAATTTTTTATTTGAAAAGCAATCAACGTACGGAACACTAATTGCACAAGTTCAACTTACACTTGACCGGTTATTTAAATCTGGTATGTCCTGGTCTTCTTAATTAAAAAAAATGGTGTACTTTTCTTCTTATTGCGTTTTTAAAGTCTTCATCTATCTCTATGGGCTCCTTTCTTTTATGATTCTGAGGTTCGTTGCAAGGACCGCGTTTTCTTTCTTTTAGAAATCTGTAAATAATTGCTGATACAACTCCCGTCATGTTGGCACAGGTTTCCACAATTTTACGGCTTGTTAGCTATTGATGAACTAGGGCATCGTGGACGTTAAGTACACAGCCCCAGCGACCCAAAAAATCCCCGTGTACCAAATTTGGTAAGGATCGGTTGAATTTTAATTTGAATTCGTTTTTTGCATTCGAGAAGCACCATATCTGTCTGATTTATTGAGGTTAGAAAGAAAACAGAACTGTATGGCTCAATCCAACCGATGAATATTAGCTTAGCGTGTCCGAATACATATTAATACATCTTTGGATTCATGAAAAAGCTTGAATCAATTTTTTAGGAGTATATTTTTCTTAATTTTTACTAATTTTTACCTATTTTTTGAGGTTAGAAAAAAAATTGAGATGTGATGGCGATATTCTGACGTCAGATTCGTGATCAGCGGGCAAAAATACTACGACTCTGATATATGGCATCAAAAGTATACCCCACTTTTTTTTTTGTGGGGCTGTGGTATCATTGTTTTTTGTCGCAGGGAAAAATGCAGAGTTACAGACTCCGCGAAGTTTGACCGGGGCAAAACTGAAAGATGAAGCCATCGTTGTTCTGATTTGAACTAAGCATATTATATGTAGGTTCTTGCTTTATTTTTATATTTACACAGAATATTTTTATTGCATACTTAGGCATTTACCTACCGATAAGTACTTTGGTTAATTATATTCCAATAACTGCTAAAATCCCAAATAATTTTATTGTACCTATTATCATTAAGTTTATAACATTGTAGATTTCTAGTTCTTAAGAATTGTTAATTGTATTCGTGTAGACCTTTATCATATAAATAAAGATTTTTAGTTTCATAGTTTACTCATTAAAATAAAATAAACTTTGAAATGCGTTGATTAATATAGCTTATTATAAAGTTTAAAAGGCCTGTAATAAAATATTTTTTAGAAAAAGGTCACACTGTTGTGCAAATACTTGGTAGAGAAATTTCGGACGCTTATGGTTTATGACATTTTAATGTTTATAACCCATGTTGTGTGCTATCAACTCCAGACAAACGGACTTTAACAATCAACACAGTCAAATTTCTCTCAGAAAAAGAAAAAGGGAAGCGGAATAGAAGAAATAGATGAAGTGATGCATTGTTGGAGTGGAGTAAAGAAGGAAGAAAGAACAAAGGCCGGAGTTGGAATATTAGTAAAAAAGAAGTGGAAAAAGAAAATAACATCTTGGGAACCCATCAATGAAAGAATCATAAAACTAAATATAACAATGCTAGGAAAAGACATGGTAATATTAGGAGTATACGGCCCAACAGAAGACAGCACTATAAGAGAAAAAGATAATTTCATGGAAACACTAGAAATAAAAACACAAAAAGTAAAGAAAAACCAAGAATTAATAATAAGGACAATACCGTAGGACCATTCGGAGAAGACATTACTAACGACAACGGAGAGAGACTAATAGAACTGTGTGAACTAAACGGCCTCAAAATAACAAACGGATTCTACAAACACAAGGACATCCACAAATATACTTGGATGCAAGAAACACGAAACTTAAAATCAATAATAGACTACATTATAATTAAAAACGATACCACTATCAAAATAAAAGACGTAAGAGTAAAGAGAGGGCAGAATGTGGAATAGACCATAGACTATTAATATGAATAAGATCAGAAAACATTTTCTGTCTGGGTTTTTGTAGCATTACTACATCTACCTTGTTAGTGTCCCATTACTACATCTACTTTGTTACTGTCCCATCAAGGAACAAGCGTCTGTCGTCTATAAAGCTGTAGATTGGATTATCGGCCAAGGTATAGAAGGAAATCCTTTCATACATATTCATATACATGCCAAAAGCGATAGCTATGAACGCTGAAATGTTGTTCAAAGTAAATTGGTTATACAGAATCACAAAAGAGGCAGTGTTCTATTTGTAAAAGTGTCCAATAAAAATGTTTACCGATCATGATCTTATTTCAAGTTTAGAGATCAAATATTGTGCTTGGGTACTTGTTGCTTTACTTTTAAAGATATATAATAAGATTAAATAATCATTAATATTTTCAATAACATGGAGGTTGGCAAAAGTCTGTTCAGCCAACAGAAACAGATAACACACAATTCGGATTCCGAAAAGGCACGGGAAGCTTTATTAAACGTACTAGTCCAGCGTTGTAAAGATATGAATGTAGATGTACGTGGTACGTCTCAGAAGTAATGAGGATGAATTTTTTACGCACACTGTGGCAACACAGCATTAGGTTGGAGACGACTGCATGTAAGTAGAAGGGATAGGTATCCAACCAAAACAGGTTCAGTCCACTTAGTGTAGTGTTAGCAGCGTGATCGTTAGTTGTTTTTAGTTGCGTTCCAATAAAGCGTCACACGAAAAATGCAGGCAAATATCGAGCAGCGATATGCAATTAAATTTTGTGTTAAACTGCTTCAGGGACACTTCAAATGTTAAGAACAGTATATGGAGATGCTGCTTTGTCTTCAGCACAAGTTTTCAGATGATACAAGGCTTTCAAAGAGGGCCGCGAAAACGCTGAAGATGAACATCGCTCCGGAAGGCCGTCCACATCGAAAACCGATGAAAGCGTGCCGAAGGTGCGTTCTGTGTTAGTACGAGACAGACGGTTAACAGTCAAAATGATCGCACATGAGGTAAGCATGAGTAAGAATAGTGTCCATCGAATTGTGACAGAGGAGCTAGGCATGAGAAAAATTTGTGCAAAGCTGGTACCCAAGAACTTGTGTGATGAACATAAAGAGAATCGCTTATCCATTAGCCAAGAAGTGTTGGATCGCTTGACAAACGAACTCAACTTTTTGCACAGAGTGATGACAGGTCATCATGGGTATTGGAGTACGATCTTGAAACAAAAGGACGAACCGCAGAGTGGCACACACCATCACCACCGCGTATCTTTTTTGATTGTCGTGAAATTGTTCACAAAGAATTCATACCACAGGGCCAGACAGTGAATCAAATCTTTTATCGTGAGGTCCATGAACGTTTGCGGAAAAGGGTTTTACGTGTGCGACCTGACATTTCCAGCTCTTGGATTCTGCATCACGATAATGCCCCCATTCACTCCTCATTGTCGGTTAAAGAATTTTTGACAGAAAAGAACGTTCCAGTACTCCCACACCCACCCTTCAGTCCTGATATGGCTTCATGTAGTTATTTTCCTTTTCCAGCGCTTAAGCGGAAGTTGAAAGGTCACCATTAAAGAAGAATCGGCAACATCCAAAGAGTCACGACGCAGGTTCTAAGCAGCTTAACGAAACAAGACTTCCAGAATTGTTACCAGGAATGGAAAATCGCTGGAGACGCTGTGTGCGTTTCCAAGGACCATACTTTGAAAGGGACAATATTAAATTGTAGATGCATTCAATAAAAAAACTTAAAAATAAATCATTCTCATTACTTTTGAGACATACCACGTATATGCATGTTTTATAGATTACAATAAACCTTTCGACTGTGGAAAATTAATAAAAATTCTAGAAACAACAAATATAGACAAAAGAGACTTAAATATTATTAAAAATCTGTACTGGAATCAGTGGAAGTTAAAATTGGACTGGAAAAGTCCGAAAGCATAAAAATAACCCAGGGATGCATTCTATTACCACTTTTGTTCAATTTTTATTCTGATGCTGTGTTTAATGAGGACATCTATGAATCCACTGACGGAATCACAGATAATGGAAGTACACTGAACAACATACAGTATGCTGATGTTACTATTCTAGTAGCAAATAATATGAAAGATCTCTAGCAACTGATCAATCGAGTCGTAACAGACAGTGAAAAATTTGGATTAACTGTGAATATAAGAAAAGCCAAGTGGATGGTAATAACAAAGAAATATACCACCAGAATCCCTCAAAATTTAGAGCTTCCTTTCCTACTTCTAGTATGATATGGGAACCCAATCGATAACTTATTTTGATCGAGGGATATCATGGCGATAGATCTACGGAAATACTAAACTGAAGTATTTCTCATATGCTAGGGACTCTGACACGTGAAGAAACGCAGAAACTTCGGAGTAGGATGTTTTACCAAATACAACGCAAATAGATAAACTCATGCTAAATTATATATACGAGGCTGGTTTTGAAAAGTCCGTGCAAAGTCCGAGAGATGTCACCACCGGCGCGTATCGAGGTCATGTTTAGTTAGTAGCATCTCTTGAATGAACGCACACCAAGTTTCAGCCATATTGGTCTATTTCTTTGTGTTTGGCATTCGTGTGAATCAAGGAAGTCGAGTGATTTTCAAGAAATGGACAAAAAAGAATTTCGTGTGGTGATTAAACATTACTTTATGAAAGGCAAAACGCCTCAGGAGACTAAAGAGAAGCTTGATAAACATTATGGTGACTCTGCACCTTCGATTAGAACAGTTTATAAGTGGTTTCAAAATTTTCGGACTGGCCATATGGGCACAAGTGACGCTGAACGTTTTGGACGGCTTGTGTAGGTTACGACTCCAGAAATCATTGATCAAATCCATGATATGGTGATGGATGACAGAAGAGTTAAGGTGCGTAAGATTGCTAGTGCTGTGGGCATCTCGACTGAATGGGTACATAATATTTTGCATAAACATTTGGACATGATAAAGCTATCCGCAAGATGGGTGCCGCGATTGCTCACGCTTGACCAAAAACGGAATCGTGTGAAGTGTTGCAAGGATGGTTTGCAGCTGTTCCAGAAGAATCCGGAGGACTTTAAGCGTCGTTTCGTCACTGTGGATGAAACATGGATACATTACTATACTCCTGAGACCAAACAACAATCTAAACAATGGGTTACCAAGGGAAAATCTGCACCAAAAAAGGCGAAGACCGTTCCTTCGGCCGGAAAGGTTATGGCGACTGTCTTTTGGGATTCGCAAGGGATAATCCTCATCGACTATCTGGAAAAGGGTAAAACTATTACAGGTGAATATTATTCATCGTTATTGGACCGTTTGAAAACCGAACTGCAAGAAAAAACGCCCGCGATTGGCCCACAAGAAAGTCCTTTTCCATCACGACAACGCACCAGCACACACACCTCAGCAGTTGTGGTCGCAAAATTAATGGAAATAGGATTCCAACTCGTTTCACATCCCCCCTATTCTCCAGACTTGGCTCCCTCGGACTACTATTTGTTCCCTAATTTGAAGAAATGGCTGGCGGGACAAAGATTTTATTCAAACGAGGAGGTGATTGCAGACACTAACGGATATTTTGGCAGACTTGGACAAATCCTATTATTCGGAAGGTATCAACAAACTAGAACATCGTTGGATGAAGTGTATAAGCCTAAAAGGAGACTATGTCGAAAAATAAAAAAGGTTTACCCAAACACATAAGTAGTTTTTATGTTTGCACGGACTTTTCAAACCAGCCTCGTATATATATATATATATATATATATATATATATATATATATATATATATATATATATATATATATATTTATATTTATATTTATATTTATATTTATACAGATACATATCTATATCTACAACATGAACATGCCATAAGATACTGGCTTCCAATTCACTTTTCAAAAACTCCTCGAAATATGGGAGTTGTCTAGCTATCTAGCTCAAATTAAACCAGAAGTATTATTTCTTTTTATCTATTACATACTCTTGTACCTTTTAATAAATCATCACATGACATTGAATTCTAGAACTTACATCGTAATAGAAAACATTCCCTTAAGAATAAATAAAATTGAATTAAATTTTATTAAGGAATCGATGTTTTGAATATTTGAATACCCTAGCTTTAGTGTATATACGTAAATTATACATGATTGGCAATTTACAGCTGGACAAATAGCGTCTAATTCTCTTCTAATTAAATACACGGTTGAAGCTGATGGATAGACGAATGGACAGAATAATCGATCGTAGAATACTGTAGGCTGCATTAATTAGTTAGGGGGCCAAAGGTTAAGTCAGTTGGGAAAGAACGATAGCATCAATATTAATTTACAATATAAATTTAGAAACAAGTTGTAGGGCAACTGGTAAAACAATGAATCGTCCTTTGGAAATCGTAGAGTAAACAGAATGAAATTTAATTTAGCATGAGTTTATTTATTTGTGTTGTATTTGTTAAAACATCCTACTCCGAAGTTTCTGCGTTTCTTCACGTGTCAGGGTCCCTAGCACATGAAAAATACTTCAGTTTAGTATTTCCGTAGATCTATCGGCAAGATATCCCTCGAACAAATAAGTTATCGATTGGGTTCCCATATCATACTGGAAGTAGGAAAGGAAGTTCTAAATTTTGAGGGATTCCGGTGGTAGATTTTTCTTTGTTATTATCATCCACCACCTTTTTCCGCAAACGTTCATGGACCTCACGATAAAAGATTTGATTCACTGTCTGGCCCTGTGGTATGAATTTTTTGTGAACAATTCCACGACAATCAAAAAAGATGCGCGGTGGTGATGGTGTGTGCCACTCTGCGTTTCGTCCTTTTGTTTCAAGATCGTACTCCAATACCCATGATGACCTGTGATCACTCTGTGCAAAAGGTTGGGTTCGTTTGTCAAGCGATCCAACAGTTCTTGGCTAATGGATAAGCGATTCTCTTTATGTTCATCAGACAAGTTCTTGGGTACCAGCTTTGCACAAATTTTTCTCATGCCTAGCTCCTCTGTCACAATTTGATGGACACTATTCTTACTCATGCTTACCTCATATGCGATTATTCTGACTGTTAACCGTCTGTCTCGTACCAACACAGAACGCACCTTCGACACGCTTTCATGGGTTTTCGATGTGGACGGCCTTCCGGAGTGATGTTCATCTTCAACGTTTTCACGGCCCTCTTTGAGAGCCTTGTATCATCTGAAAATTTGCGCTGAAGACAAAGCAGCATCTCCATATACTGTTCTTAACATTTGAGGTGTCCCTGAAGCAGTTTAACACAAAATTTAATTGCATATCGCTGCTCGATATTTGCCTGCATTTTTCGTGTGATGCTTTATTGGAACGCAACTGTAAACAACTAACGATCACACTGCTAACACTACACTGAGTGGACTGAACCTGTTCTCGTTGGATACCTATCCCTTCTACTCACATGTAGTCGTCTCCATCCTCATTACTTCTGAGACATACCACGTACATCTACATTCATATTTTTACAACCAGTACTTTTAATAAAGCTTCCCGTACCTTTTCGGAATCCGAATTGTGTGTTATCTATTTCTGCTGACTGAACAGACTTTTGCCAACCTCTATGTTATTGAAAATATTAATGATTATTTAATCATATTACATACCGTTAAAAGTAGGGCAAGTACTTAAGCACAATATTTGATCACCAAACTTGAAATAAGATCATGATCGTTAATAAACATTTTTATTAGACACTTTTACAAATAGAACACTGCCTCTTTCGTGGCTCTGTCTAACCGATTTACTTTCAACAACATTTTAGCGTTCATAGCCATCGAATTTTCTCTTAGATCGCTTTTGGCAAGTATATATGAAACGATTTCCTTCTATACCTTGACCGCCAAAATCTCATTTGGCATTTTCAAGTGCTCTTGCTGCTGCTGCTACTCGATATTGTAATCTTGCTGCTGCTATATATATATATATATATATATATATATATATATATATATATATATATAAGTATATATATATATATATATATATATATATATATATATATATATATATATATATATATATATATATATATATATATATATATATATATATATATATATATACTTATATATATATATATATATATATATATATATATATATA
>CM032456.1:29818468-29911343 GCA_019049505.1 Pachyrhynchus sulphureomaculatus | reverse complement strand
GCAGTTGTGGTCGGAAAATTAATGGAAATAGGATTCCAACTCGTTTCGCATCCCCCCTGTTCTCCAGACTTGGCTCCCTCGGACTACTATTTGTTCCCCAATTTGAAGAAATGGCTGGCGGGACAAAGATTTTATTCAAACGAGGAGGTGATTGCAGACACTAATGGATATTTTGCAGACTTGGACAAATCCTATTATTCGGAAAGGATCAACAAACTAGAACATCGTTGGACGAAGTGTATAAGCCTAAAAGGAGACTATGTCGAAAAATAAAAAAGGTTTACCCCAAACACATAAGTAGTTTTTATTTTTGCACGGACTTTTCAAACCAGCCTCGTATATATATATATATATATATATATATATATATATATATATATATATATACAGTGAAGTCCGGTTATAACGCACTCCAAAAAATCACTAAAAATGGTTCGCTTTATCTGAATTTCGTTACAAACAGTAAACTAAATCGAATATCATTTTTCGCTACTTTTTTTTTAGATTAGGTGCTAATGCTTAGAAAAATAATAATAATAATCATTAAATTAAAAAACGTTCAAAGGAAAATAAAACAAGTCACACTAAAGTTATTATTATGTATGTTGGTACATATGCGAGTATAAACGAAAACATTAAAATACGTTGTTTATGCAATAAAATCAGTAACGTTCGTTCGTACAATTTTACTTGAAAAAGAAATGATGTTTATATAATTGTCAAGGTCACAAAAACTACTCCATATATGATCAGGAACTTCAGATTCCAAAAAAATTGTTCGAGTCATTTCCTTAGTAATTTCTGTAATGGATGGAACAATGTATCACACCTTGATCCATATGTTGGAGCTTTGTACTTGTGTTTGGAGTCATAAGAACCAATTTTATTTGCCATAGGTCAACTTCAGGGTGCGCTGGACACTTGTCAATCAAAAGTAATATTTTTCTGTTTGTTAATTTTAATTCTTTGTCCCATTCGATCGTTTTTAAAAATTTCTGATGTTATCCAGGCTTTACTGTTTGATTTGTACTTTACTGGTAAATGTTTGTTTTTAAAACACCTAGGATTGGTGGACTTTCCTATCACCAGCAATTTTCTTTTCTCGGTTCCAGACATATTTGTTACCAACACAGTTATCCTTACTTTTGATAATTTTTCACCAGCACAATTCTCTCCGACAAATTTCAAAGTCTTATCAGGCGTCATCGCATTAAAAATGTCCACATATTCATAATTTTCTCAAATTTCCGGCCATACATTAGCCAACCAGTGATCAACAACAGTTATATCCTGCAGTTTCTCCTACTATCTTACCCCCACTAATATTATATCGCTTTTTAAATCATTCAATCCAACTTCTAGAACAGTTAAACTCGGTGTTCTCTATTTTCCTTCCAAATTCACTAGGTTTCTCGTGTAAAGTATAGCCGGTAATAGGAACATTTTCATGTCGTTTTTGACTAAACAATTGAAGGAGTCCTTTATCGACTTGGTCATATATAGATTTTCTTACTTTTTACAACTAAAGTTTCTTTTATCATAGATTGATAAAATTTCTTGCCTCTGCGTAGATTTAGTTAAATTCAACTGTTTGCAAACGTCACTTTGTTTAACTCCATTTTCTATTTTCCTTATAATATCGTGTTTGTCTTTTAAAGTAAACGCTTTATGTTTTTGAATACCCATTTTAAAATAAAAACTTAAGCATTCACTTTACTACTTTGATTAAATATGCATTAGAACCGCTTAACACAACAAATGAATTGAAAATAATACTGCTCGAACTAGCGACGCGGCGGAAACAGGTAGAATAGGAGTTGCCAGTGAGTTTCGGTGAATTCCCTAGATCAAGTCGCGCGACATCAAGCACAGGGAGTGAGTTCGTTATAAACGGACACAAAACATCCAAATTTGGTTCGGTTTATAAGCTGACTTCACTGTATATATATATATATATATATATATATATATATATATATATATATATATATATATATATATATATATATATATATACACCATTTTTTATTTCTTGGACTTTTTGCTTCTTTGTTTAAAAGAAACACCCCCTTGACGTTTAGGGCATTTTCAAAAAATTTTTGTTATTTTACTTTCATTCCTAAAAACATAATTTTTTTTAAACAACCCGGTACAACCACATACTAAAATATTTACTTTATATTTAAAATTTAATGACTAATAACAAGAGTTACAGCATAACCTAGTAAATAGAAATATTAAAAAGACAAACTGGTGGACGAATGGGGTCAAGGAAGAGATTAGAGACAAAACGAAGAAATGGAAAAAATACAACAAAAGATCCTACCGATTATGAGAAATATAGACAACAAAGAATACAGATTAAAGGAATAATACAGGAAGAAAAGAGAAAATCGTGGAAACAATTTGGAGAACTAATAGAAACAGGCTATACAAATAATTAGAAGCTATTTTTCGGTATGATTAAGAATATGAGAAAGAAGAAGGTAGAAACAATAACAAATATATAAGACAAAGAAGGAAATGTCATAAAAAAAGGAGACAAAGTTATGGAAAGATGGAGGCAATATTATAAAGAACTATTGGATGGGAGTGACATAGCATGACCAGAACAAGATATAGAACTCACACAAACAGAAGAGATTAATACAGAAGAAATAAAATAGGCAATCGGCAAATTAAAATTAGGCAAGGTGCCCGAACATGATAAGATAACAGCAGATATGATGAAAGCGCACCCTGATAGAAGAACCTAAAAATATAATGAACAACGTAATGAAAAACAATGCACTTACGAACTGGACAGCAAGCATCATAACCCCAATATATAAGAAAGGAGATACTAAAGATTGTAATAACTACAGAGGGATAACCCTAACTAGCACTATGTCAAAAATATATACTAAGATACCAGAAAAAAGACTAAGAAAGAAACTTGAAGCATACATTGAAAGAAACGCAGTTTGGCTTTCGGCCAGGTAAAGAGGTGAATGATGCAATATTTATAGTGAGGCAGTTATGTGAAAAAGCAATAGGAAAAGATAGGGAAATTCACTTGAGTTTTTATATATATATATATATATATATATATATATATATATATATATATATATATATATATATATATATATTTATGTTACAATAGAGGTTTTCACGGATGGTGGAATATAAAGCATTAAAATTCCGAGTTTCAATCCATTCGTCTAACAATGAATTTGCACGACGTTTCCCCAAAATCTAATTTGGCATTTTCAAGTGCTCTTTCTACTGCTGCTACTCGATACTGTGATCTTACTGCTGCTGCCGCTTCGTTAGTTAGGTTTGAGCGGCAGCAACAGCAAGATCACAGTATCGAGTAGCAGCAGCAGCAGCAAAAGCACTTGAAAGTGCCAAATGAGAATTTGGCGAAATGTCGTGCAAATTCACTGTTAGAAGAACGGATTGAAACTCGGAATTTTTTATATATATATATATATATATATATATATATATATATATATATATATATATATATATATATATATATATATATATATATATATATATATATATATATATGTATGTATATTTGGAGTTGATTCATTCCATCCAAAAACAAAACCCTCTGTTTGTGCCTCTACTTGTCTTGTCACTATGTAATAATGCAACATTACCTGTGTCTATAAAGTGATTGTTCTCTATACAGAGTAGATATACTCGTATTCTTAACATTATTTAAAACTGCATGTCAGTGTTCTTTTCTGATTTTTAAATTTCCACCGGTTTAACCGATATAAACAGCTTCACAATCTTAACACATAACACGTCTATAGACTTTTTTAGATTTTTATTTGTCCCTATTATTTACTAACTTATTGCCTAAATTAAGTTTGTTACAAACTGATTCTGAATGTTCTGAAATTTGAGTTTTTTGTCAATTTTATTTGTGATATTGCATATGTAATTCAGAAATGTATAATTAAGTCTGGAACACTATAAAACTCTTTCCGGATATTTTTGCGTTTTTTGCTTCTTATCAAGTTGTCTTTTGTGGACTGTCTGTAACCATTAGTTATTTGTTTTATTGTCCTTAGTTCTACATTATAATCGTCATCACTTAGTGGAAAGTTTAAAAGCCTCTTAATAAAACATTGGACGATTATATTTTGATTTTTCAAGATTGGTTACAATTTTTTTTATGTATGACGTTATCAGTGTTTTGCCTTTTCGGCGGTAAGCTTCGTGGACTTCTCGTTACCTGTAAGCTTTCAAGAAATCACGCGCGGCTAGTTTTCCATTTCTTCTTGTTAAATATCGCTCATTTCTTTCCAAAGCTGTACCCAAAAGAGACAAGAAGACCATGCTAAACTACTACCGACCCGTCGCAGGCTTTCAATAATATCGAAAGTTCTGGACAGGGCTACTAATCAGCATATTTTAAAACATCTAGAAAGATTCAATATTACTAGCGAACACCAATATAAATTTCGTAAACAAAGTTCAACAGGAGATCTTCTAACTCATGTAACACATGTTTGGAACAACGCAATTGAAGAGAATTTCCAGCCGTTGCACTTGATATATCCAAGGCATTTGACCGTGTTTGGCATGACGAATTGTTGACGTTACTCAGTGAGCGTTAATTTGAGAGCAAATATGTCTTGGCATAAACATGTTGCATGCATAGCAAAGAGAGCTTTTCAGAAGTTGGGAATATTATTTCAAACTAACAAGCTTTAGACTCCCCAACAACTGTTAATTCTGTACAGAGGTCGACCAACAATGGAATACTGCTCCCATGTTTGGAGCTCAGCTCCCAAACACTGCCTTTGTTGGATTCTATTGAGAAAGAGATATTCGCCTGATTGGAGACCCCTTGGAACATCGAAGAACGGTTGCTACTTGAGTTTATTGTGCAAGTATTTTCATGGAAAGTGTTCGATGGATGTAACCCACTTAATTCCTCCTAGAGCGGTGTATGCTAGGAATACACGTCGTCCTATTACTTCGCATCCGTATGTTTAGCTCGTCACTCCTTGTACAACCCTTTTCAAGCAGACTTCTATATGTAGAACTCCCCCAGAACTGGAACAACCTTTCATAAATAACTCTGCTGCAAAACGAACTTAACAAATTAATTATTTCGTTTAATAATTTTACAGAAGTCATATTTTTACAGGAACTATTCACCGTGAACCCCTATGTATATTCTCTTATATTCAAATCAAATAGGTAATAGAGTCGTAAGCTATCCGAAATAGCCGTTACGAATATATCGTATATTCATATCGTATATTCAAACAGTGAATTTTTATTAAAATGACCGCCGGGCATTTCGACAAAACTCTAAAACCCGAAATATGGGGGATTGACGAGGTTCGGGAAAACATACATTTTTAAAAGAATAAAGGAATATTTTATGTGTGTATTCGAATCAATTTTTAGTTAAAACGGACTTCGCAGGAAGTCAGTTAAAGTGCTTTTTGAACAATGCTGAAATAAACCCCCCATTACACCTTGTTAATTTTAGATTTTTGTCAGAACTGATAATAACAAAAAGATTTTGGCGAAACGTCTGCCACTACCACACCAAAACACACTAACTGTTATATATATATATATATATATATATATATATATATATATATATATATATATATATATATATATGTATATATATATATATATATATATATATATATATATATATGTATATATATATATATATATATATATATATATATATATATATATATATATATATATATATATATATATATATATATATATATATATATATATATATATATATATATATATATGATATATATATATATATATATATATATATATATATATATATATATAGTATGTATGTATGTATATATGATTCTGTGCTTTTTTTATTTCTTTCTTTTTGTTTTAAAGTAGATCCAAAATCCTAAGAAATAAAAAAAAGCACCGAATCATATATATATCGAGAAGGTTCAAGAAAAAAGAAATTTTATAGAGGATATATATATATATATATATATATATATATATATATATATATATATATATATATATATATATATATATATATCTATATCTATATCTAATAAGCCTTCTTCCATCCCTCTCGATTTTGCGTCTTTCTGATCCATCCTAAACCAGCCGTCTTTTTCAGGTCATTTTTCCACATCATTTTTGGGAAGTACCAACCTTCAAACGATACGTGTCAAAATTTCATGACAGTTCGACAATTGGTTTACAAGTTACAGTGGTTTTTAGTGACGCTACTTTTGATATTTTCAAAACAGTGGAAAAAATCGAATTTCGTATGTTGATTAAACAGTGTTTTTTCATGGGAAAAAAGCATTCAAGCAAAGCAACGGCTTAATAAGTGTTACGGGGACTCTTCCCCTGGAAAATCACTCATCATTTACAGATATGCTGAATTTAAACGTGGTCGTACACAAATGATGCTGAACGCTCTGGACACCCAAATGAGGTAGTTACACGGGAAACATAAAAAAAAAATTACAAAATTGTTAAGGATGACCATAAAGTGAAATTAGCTGACACCCTAAAGATATCAAAAGAACGTGTTGGTTATATTTTGCATAAACATTTGGGCATGAGGAAGTTCTGTTTGAAATGGGTACCGCGTTTGCTCGCAGCGGACCAAAAACAACAACATGTTGATGATTGTGTTTTGGACCTGTTTAAGCGCAATAAAAAAGATTTTTTCATGCGATATGTGACAATGGATAAAACATGGATCCACTATTACACACCGAAATCAAATCAGCAGTCAGCTGAGTGGACAGCAGCCGGTAAAAGCCGCCCGAAGCGAACAAAGACACAACAGTCGGCTGAGAAGGTTTTGGCCTCTGTATTTTGGGATGCGCACGGAACAGTGTTCATCGACTATGCTAAGAAGGAAAAAACCATCAATAGCGAATATTATATAAAGTTATTGGTGCGTTTGAAGGCAGAAATCGCAAAAAAACGGCCCCAAATGAACAAAAAAAAGTGCTCTTTCATCAAGACAAAGCACCGTGTCACAAGTTAATGGTTACGTTGGCAAAATTGCATGAATCGAAGTTCGAATTGCTTCCTCGTCCACCGTATTCTCCAAATTTCGCCTCCAGCGAGTATTATCTATTCGCAGACCTTAAAAAAATGCTCACGGAAAAGGGATTTGGCCCCCATGAAGAAGTTATTGTTGAAACTGAATCCTATTTTGAAGGCAAAAACAAATCCTTCTACAAGAAAGGTATAGAAATGTTAGAAAAGCGTTGGACTGATTGTATCGCTCTTGAAGGAGACTATATTGATGAATAATGTCGAATTTTGCAAAAAATATATGTTTTAAGTAGCTAGACCAAAAACTTTTCAGCCTACGTCATTACTTTTCGTATTTTTGAAGCTGCTACTCTAAACAATTGAGTAGATGTACACCCAAGCCACCCTCTGATTGCAAGGCCAAGAGATACGCCGTCGTCCAACACTTCTTCTGCCACGAACCTTCCCTTACACATTCAGCTGCAATAGTTGGTATTTTTGCCCTGTCATCACATGACCACGTTATTCGATCTTTCGCCGTTTAATGGTAATTAAGATTTCTCGATCTTTGTTTATTCTTTGCAACCCTTCAACGCTCCTAACTCTATCGGCCCAAGGTTTTCCGAGTTTCCTTCTATATACCCACATTTCGAATGTCTGTAGTTTATTGATGTTATTTTTGTTTAGTGTCCACGCCTCTACTCTACAGAGCAGAACCGAGAAAACGTAGCATAAATATTACACTTGCAAATAATAAGTCTGAAATTATAATTAAATATACGAGCGCGACTTGCGGCGACTTCAAAATTTTGCTTAATTTTGTATGTTTATGTTACAAGTTATATGTTTTGTACGAATTATTAATTGCATATTGCTTACATTTCTTGCGGTTCTCGTTTAGGATGTCAACAACGAAGATTTATTCTGCTAATTATATTTTCTTTTATAAGAAAATAAGTACAAAGATGTCAAGATTAAGAGAAGATAATATTTTTTACTTTTTATCGGTTTTTTTAAATCAATTTTTTTTTGAAAGTCATAGTTTGTAATACTTAAATGCTGGTTTTGTTGGATAATTCATTACTTTTTACTTTTAGATTAGTTATTTGTTCAAATTTTTTTGTAATTATTATAGTGTAAATAGTAGATGTGGGTTTTGGAACTGCCAAAGTTTTGTTAGCATCCTAAATATACAGACTTTTAAAATCAAAATTGAGACAATTTTTAGTGTTCCGTACGGAACACTTATAAGATCACTTCGGTGTCTGTCTGTCTGTCTGTCTGTCTGTCTGTCTGTCTGTCTGTCTGTCACACCCGATTTTCTCCGAAACTATTTGACATAGAAAGATGAAATTTGGTAATAATATAGGAATTGATGGCCTCATCAGAGCCATGTAGTTTTGAGAATTAAATTTTGACTTAAGGGGTTAGTTTTTTGGGGTGAAGTCGGAAGTGAAAAAAAATTTTTTTTACTAGGTCATCGAGTGTGGTGTCAAATGAAAGCTTATGAAAACACGAGTAAAAAATATAGATATAATATTATACTTGCGCGCACTTTTCTTTGTTTTATTTTTAAAAATTCGCGAAAAATCGCTGTCCCGGGCCTTATCTCGAAAAGTACTTACCAAAAAATTTCGAAAAAATTCTGGAATATCCTCCATGGGGTGTAGATTGAACGAAAATTATCACGAGTGCATTACCTTTAATAATTTATATGGTATATAAAAAAAACAAAAATTTCAAGGTCATCAGATTTCAGTAAAGATTGGAAACAAACTTTGTTGAAAACTCATTTGGGATGTGTTTTGTGAAGTCACTGATCATTTTATACCACCGTTACATAAATTTTGACTTAAGGGTTTCGTTTTGAGGGGTGAAATCGGAAGTGAAAAAAAATTTTTTTTACTAGGTCATCGAGTGTGGTGTCAAATGAAAGCTTGTGAAAACACGAGTAAAATATATATATATATATATATATATATATATATATATATATATATATATATATATATATATATATATACATATATATATATATATATATATATATATATATATATATATATATATATATATATATATATATATATATATATATATATATATATTATATATATATATATATATATATATATATATAATGTAATATATATATAACAGACATTTCAAGGTCACCAGTTTTCAGTAAAGATTGGAAACAAACTTTGTTGAAAACTCTTTTGGGGTGTGTTTTGTGAAGTCACTGATCATTTTATACCATCCTAACAAAAATTTTTATTTTAAAAACAATCAACGTACGGAACACTAATTGTGCAAGTTCAACTTGCACTTGACCGGTTTTTTTTTATGTTTTGAACTTTATTAAGTCAAATATGTGCCACTTCGTTCGATGACTTCCTGCCATTTTTCTGGCAACACCATGACCTCGTCACTGTAGAACTCCTGTGGCTTCTGCCAAAAAATTGTGACAGGTAGTTTTCACAGGCCGATTTTGAAACTAACTTAACACCATTGAACGAGTTCTGCAGAGATCGGAATAAAGCCAAGCTCTCTTAATTTTTGCTGAGTCATTAAAGATGGATATGATCTGGCGTTGTCATGGTGGAAAACGACACCCTTTCTGTTGACTAACGCCAATTTATTAATCGTTTGCTTTAATGTTGTCAATTGATAACAGTCGAGTACAGAAATAATCGTTTGACCTAGCTGAGTTAGCTCATGATGCACGATTCCCTTCCAATCCCACCGAACACACAGCATCCCCTTTTTTGGCGTCAATGCGAGCTTTGCCATCGTTCGTGGAGTTTCATCCTTTCTCGCGTTTCTTTTCGCACATTATTGTCGTACGTGATCCACTTTTTATCGCCCATGGTCAGACTTTTCAAAAATGGCTCGATTTCAGAGTTTCTGTAGAGAAAACGAAATTTTTTAGCGTCAAGTCATGTGGCACCCAAACACCAAGCTTTTTTTGTAGCCAGTTTTCTCCAAATAGTTTAAAAACGTTTGGTAATGCCTGTTTATGCCTTGGCGATATCATGGCTACTCTTGCCTGTCTTGCTCAACTTTTGCCAAAATTCTATCAACGTTTTCTGTTAGTGGTCGACCAGTGCGAGAAGTATTTTCACATTGAAATTTCCAGAACGAAACCGACTGAACCATCTTTTCGATGTTGCTTTTGATAACGTATCTAGACTGTAAACAGCACCAACTTCTTCATAGGCCTGCGTAGCATTCGTACCTTTATCGAAATAAAACTGTAAAATGTAGCGAACTTTGCAGAAATTTCAGTTAACTTCAAGGAGCTCTAGATTAAGTCTGAATAAACCAATTCCAATAGTTTTTCCACGTCTACTACTGTCAAATGTCAGCTTTCAACTGACGCTAAGTAAGCCTTATATTACCTGAGATATGTGACGGTAAAGCTTTCTACTGAGTAAAAGGCTCAGGCTCGATAACCCGATATTAATATGATAAATAAACAAATTTGAAAAATATGAATGATAGTTAACGGTCACGGCAATTTACAATCGTTCAGCACTCCACCTTGTTTTTAGAATATACCGATGAAAAATCCCCCCTGAATAGTTTAAGATCCTGCATCATACGCATCACATAAGGGCACTGCATAAGGAAAAGGGCTTATTGCGCCAAAAGCCACTTAGATCGAGGGCTACCGCTTATTTACATATTTTGCCAGTGGCGGAAATTTTATTTTTTGCTTTATTAATGATTATTTTTAAATTCTTGTTTTTAAGCATTAATAATTTTAAGAATGTTAGTTAGTAGGGATTCACGTTGGTCACTGCAGATTTCACTCGGTGGAAAACACCGCCCTAGATAGTTCGTTGCAGAGAGAGTAGGTACTCCATACATACATATTTATACAGATTTCTCGAAGGCCTTTGATAGGATCGACCATCATGTTCTCATCAATAAGTTGTCTTTCTTTGGTTTCACTGATAGTGCGAGGGCTCTTATAAGTTCTTACTTGTTTAATCGAACTCAGTTTGTAGCCTACAATGGATTCAAATCAGATAGATTTGTGGCTACCTCAGACGTTCCACGAGGTTCAAATTTGGGACCCTTGCTCTTCATTATATTCGTAAATGACCTTTGCGATGATTTAAAATGTAACAGACTAATTTATGCTGATGATCTAAAAATGTTTATACCAATAGAAAAAAACTGAGGATTGTTCCTATCTACAGAGCCAGTTGAATTCCATACATTCTTGGTGTTGTGACAACAAACTACATCTAAATGCTCAAAAATGCAAATTTCTAACATATACTAGGAGGGTAGCGTCAATAGAGTTTCAATATAGAATTCAAGACCATAATTTAAGTAGCACAGCTAAGGATTTGGGAGTTGTTTTTGATGCAGGACTAACATTTGCTTAGCATATAGCATTGAAAGTTTCCGAAGCAATAAAGTCTTACAGGTTCATCATTAGAAATTGTAGGGGTTTCACTAATATTGCATCACTGAAGGTTTTGTATTTCTGCTTTGTTCGCTCGAAACTAGAATATGCAAGTATAGTCTGGAGTCCAATGTACGAAGTGCATAGAGTTTCACTTGAAAAAGTGCAGAGGAGATTTCTGAAATTTCTGTTGTTTAAGATTAATGGAATGTATCCTGAACGGGGAATCAGCAGCGATTATTTGTGTGAAAAGACAAATATTTTTAACCTGGGAATCAGGAGAGTTTGTGCCTCAATATTATTCCTATATAGAGTATTGCACAATATGATTGATTCCAGGGATATACTATCTCGTATTAACATCAATGTGCCATGGATACACTCGCGATCAAATATGTTTTTTAGATGCAACAGACCTAACACTAATTTGTTATTGAATGCACCTATTCGTGTAATGTGTACTAATTTTAATCATATTTGTAATGTTTGTAACATATACTAAGAAGCAATTACTACAGACTGTCATTGAATATGTAAATGTCTAAATATTTACCCTATTTATGGGAAACTGTTGGGTAATAGAGCTATTATTATTATTATTAAAAGAATTCTTTGAGAGGTTTATTTTAAATACTTTTAAAACCTCTTCATCCGTATGCGCTCGCACACTACTAAGATGCTTATCCTTATAGTTATTCCTAAAGTTAGGAAACCTAATATGTCACTTTTCAGTCTCTATAAGAGCGTTTCTCGGTGTGACGGCCTCAAAAGATCGAATTTTTTTCTTAGATATTTCTAAAGTAAAATATATTGAGAGTATACTGTAAAAATTTCAGACCAAAATTCTAAATATTTACGAAATTATGACATATAGAAGAGAGCGCGTCGTTGCAACCTGTCACTCGATCCACGGCAGCTGCAACGATCAGAGATGCCCTGTTGTTCTTCCGGTACCCTTATACCTGCGCTTATTGTATATATACTATTTTTCATCTTCATTCTTAAAAAAACCTAAGTTTTTTACGTTTCTCAGATGTTTTAGAAATGAAATTAAAAGTCGTTTATAGAATAAGGACGTGCGATCAAGTTGTTCAGCTAAGTTATTACCACTCTCATGCCAATGTTATCACAGATATCTCTGTTTCTACAAAAAAGGCTGTTGCTCATTTACACAAAAACTCAACAGACATATAATTAGAAGGAAGGTACCATCATAATATTCAATAATCTACCTCAAGTCGTTAAACGCCCCCTGACCCACGAAGACTTTGTTAACGTTTTTCATTAGAAACAGTACCAGAGTATAATTCTGTATGAAATTATGCTCTGGACATTTGCATTAGATTAATCTTATTGTAGCTAAACTAATTTGAACTTTCAAATGCCTGATAACAGGGAGCAGAGATGATTTTCTACAAAACAAAATCCACCTTATCACTGAACTATAGACTGTTGGCTAGTAGAAGTTTTAGATGTGTAAGATTTGTTTTTAAATTCGACCTTAAATTTCTCCTTTTTTTTAATTTGAAGATAACACACTGCATTGTCACTAGAAGCCCTATATATAAAATTTTATATAACTATTTTTAGACAAAAATTGTATTTTTTATTTTTTAAGTTTAGAAAAATTGTATATATTGCATGTAAACCGGTATAAGTAAGAGAGATAGAGACAACAGAATTTTCGTAGCATAGTTTGATTTTAGGAGCAAATCGGCAGTAAACGTTTGTAACTCGACACTTTTACATCAGCTCAAAACAGATCGAAAAAGATCGAAAGAATTTAATAGGCATGTGTCAGTCAAAAGGTGGTAGAAAGAAAACTTTTACTATAAATCGATATGCTCAAGAAAATGACACTGAATTTGTTAGTATATCTGCTGAAAAACTTAAAAATCGGAGCAATTTTGAAGTAAATGTCGATGATGGTTCTACTTACTCTTATTATTTTAGTTTAGTGTTTACAACTTTGCAAACGTTAATAAGGTGTAAATCGTGTGATGGTGATGTATAGGATGCTTAGAAGGAAACACTCAGAACAACAACGAAAGTTTTAATTCATCCGTTTGGAATTTAGCTCCAAAGCATATTTTTACTGGAAAGAAGACATTGGAAATTGCTACACTGACAGCAGCATGCACCTGAAGGACTTCCTACTCTTTTAAAAATTATGGAAGTTATGGGTATAACAATAGGCAGAGAGGCCGTAAACTTCATTCAAGTACTAGACCCACTGAGAGTATCAAGGGAGGAGAAACGGACATCTGATGCTTCCAAACAGACCACAAAGAATCTAAGGGCAGAGAAAGCAGCTGAAAATGAAACCTTTGAAGAAACGGAAATTATACTGTAAGCAGCAAGCATAGCTATTAGTGTAAGTATATGTTTTCTATAAAAAATCAGTTACAAAAACTTTAAACTCGTTTTTCTCGAAACCACTTTTCTTTGGGTTCGTGGGAAGCAGAGTAAAAATTCTGTCTGTCCGATCGGGCTAAAATTTTCACACGTTGTTCTACATATAATTAGTTATCAAATCACGAGAACCAATTATTTTTATTAATAATTTCTTAATTTATTTTTTGATTTTCAACGAAAATAAACACGATTTTTGAAATTTTTTTTTACAAGTCCGCCATTTTGTTTTTTGTTTATAAATGTCTAATCCTACGTAACCCGATAGAGATATGTTTATTGAATAATAATTAATTTGGATATTTTGTTACAGATCATTACAAATGGAGATGTTCTTCCCACTCAATCAATCACTTTGACTGCAAACAACATGAACAAAATATTATTAAATAAACTAAAAAAAAATTGTATAGTTTAAGATATCAATAACATATAAAAAAATTGAAAAGATTGTAGTTTATTCTGTTACCAAAAGCAATTCCTGAAATAAACTTCAAATTTTAGCCGTCACACAGAGAAATCAAGAATAAACGAACAGTAAAAAGAGAGAGGGAAAGAGAGAGAAATTGCTGTTCAAGAAGAATGGACCAACACTGTTATCCATTCCTCATTTTCACAGGTTAGTTTTTGGCAGATTATCTTGATCCTTTTCCTTTTATTTCTTCTAAGAAATAACGAGAAAATTCCAGAAAATGAAATGTTTACCATCAAAACAACATTTGTTTTAATACAAGACATAATACAGGGTGAGTCAACGATAGACTAAAGTTCATTATCTCATTTGTTTCGAGAATGACGAAAAAATGTTAAATACAATAGTTTTAGGGAATGTTAAGGTGCACAGTATAAAATTATTTTTGAGTATACAGGGTATTTCAAAAAAGTGTGGCCGATATAACATACGTTTGTTTAAATGGGACATTCTATTTTCTAATTTATTTTTAAATTCTGTGTAAAATTTTAAAACTTTTTTATTAATAATGTTATATACCTAAACCTAGTAGTTTTTCTAATATTTCAATTTTTTTTAAAACATACTAGTTTTCAGTTTCAGTAGTGTCATTGTTTCTGAAGGTGAAATACTCATAATTGGTACGAGCGTTCTATAGAGATGAAAAAAAAGATATATGTAACGAAATTTGTGTTAGATGCTACAGGGTGTTGAAAATAAATTTATACATTTCGACTATTTTAAATTGAAAAATCTCGCACACATCCTGTATATTATTATTTTTTCTGATAGATTTTACAAAACCCGTTTATTAAGTATGTCATATACCTATTTCTAATAGTTTTCGATTTACTTTGAATTTTTCAATTTTTACCCTTGTTTTTAATACAGTTACGCTATTGTGAAAACATAAACAAATAGTTAATAATAATTTTAATATAGTTTAACTTATCTAACGATTAATTATTATCTTGAATACACATGTTTAGTCGTTTTACTATATTTTCCTTAGCATAAAGGGCGTTATTGTCCTGCACGCATCCCATATCCTACTGGTGTTGGAGGGGGGGGGGGGATTCACATAAACACGATCTTTAATGTAGCCCCACAAAAAGAAGTCTAAAGGTGTTAAGTCACATAATCGAGGGGACCACTGAATGAATCCATCCCTACCGATCCATTTTTGTGGATAACGATCATTTAAAAATTCCCGAACTTTCCGGTGCTAATGCATGTTATGGCTGTTAACTGCTCCATTACTGCGAAAAGTAGCTTCATCAGAAAACATTATTTCGGATAAAAAAGGATGATACTTGTATTTTCTCGTGGTGGGATTAGCCCTAGATTGGGATGTGTCACATAAGTCAACTAATTGACTGCTGCTGACCTGGTGATTATCTTCAACGTGAAGTAAAAATCTCCATTTCTTTTTCCTAATTGGTGGCATTCTGGTTTACTACTTTTCGTTTCGCTAGCACTACCATCAAACCGTTCCATTAAGCACTGAAAAGATTTTCTAGATGGTATACGTCTATTAGGGTACTTCGCTCCGTAAAGCCTTACTGCTAAAAGATAATTTTCTCCCTCGCCCAGTATATAAACCATATCAATTAATTCATTGTTAGGAAAGTCCATAACTATTACCTTTATACGTCACTTTCTACAACAAATTAAAGTATTTTTACTTGCTTAATACGAGGCTGGTTTGAAAAGTCCGTGCAAAAATAAAACTACTTATGTGTTTGGGGTAAACCTTTTTTATTTTTCGACATAGTCTCCTTTTAGGCTTACACACTTCGTCCAACGATGTTCTAGTTTGTTGATCCCTTCCGAATAATAGGATTTGTCCAAGTCTGCAAAATATCCATTAGTGTCTGCAATCACCTCCTCGTTTGAATAAAATCTTTGTCCCGCCAGCCATTTCTTCAAATTGGGGAACAAATAGTAGTCCGAGGGAGCCAAATCTGGAGAATAGGGGGGATGTGAAACGAGTTGGAATCCTATTTCCATTAATTTTGCGACCACAACTGCTGAGGTGTGTGCTGGTGCGTTGTCGTGATGGAAAAGGACCTTCTTGTGGGCCAATCGCGGGCGTTTTTCTTGCAGCTCGGTTTTCAAACGGTCCAATAACGATGAATAATATTCACCTGTAATAGTTTTTACCCTTTTCCAGATAGTCGATGAGGATTATCCCTTGCGAATCCCAAAAGACAGTCGCCATAACCTTTCCGGCCGAAGGAACGGTCTTCGCCTTTTTTGGTGCAGATTTCCCCTTGGTAACCCATTGTTTAGATTGTTGTTTGGTCTCAGGAGTATAGTAATGTATCCATGTTTCATCCACAGTGACGAAACGACGCTTAAAGTCCTCCGGATTCTTCTGGAACAGCTGCAAACCATCCTTGCAATACTTCACACGATTCCGTTTTTGGTCAAGCGTGAGCAATCGCGGCACCCATCTTGCGGATAGCTTTCTCATGTCCAAATGTTTATGCAAAATATTATGTACCCGTTCAGTCGAGATGCCCACAGCACTAGCAATCTCACGCACCTTAACTCTTCTGTCATCCATCACCATATCATGGATTTGATCAATGATTTTTGGAGTCGTAACGTCCACAGGCCGTCCAGAACGTTCAGCGTCACTTGTGCCCATATGGCCAGTCCGAAAATTTTGAAACCACTTATAAACTGTTCTAATCGAAGGTACAGAGTCACCATAATGTTTATCAAGCTTCTCTTTAGTCTCCTGAGGCATTTTGCCTTTCATAAAGTAATGTTTAATCACCACACGAAATTCTTTTTCGTCCATTTCTTGAAAATCACTCGACTTCCTTGATTCACACGAATGCCAAACACAAAGAAATAGACCAATATGGCTGAAACTTGGTGTGCGTTCATTCAAGAGATGCTACTAACTAAACATGACCTCGATACGCGCCGGTGGTGCCATCTCTCGGACTTTGCACGGACTTTTCAAACCAGCCTCGTAGATATGTCAAAATTTGACAATGCCTACATTTTTGTTTTGTCCTGGCAATTATGATGTTATAGCGTAAGTGACTAGTAGAAATAGGTATATGACATACTTAATAAAAGTTGGAGAGTTTTGTAAAATCTATCAGAAAGAATAATAATATACAGAGTGTGTCATTTAAAAAATTTGGGATTTTTCAATTTAAAATAATCGAAATGCATAAATTAATTTTGAACACCCTATAGCATTAACTCAAATTTCTTTACGTATATCTTTTTTTTTCATCTCTATAGAACGCTCCTACCAATTATGAGTATTCCACCTTCAGAAACAATGGCGCTACTGGCAATTTTTTACAAAACTGAAAACTAGTATTTTTTTTTAAAAATTGAAATATTAGAAAAACTACTAGATTTAGGTATATAACATTATTAATAAAAAAGTTATAAAATTTTACGCAGAATTTAAAAATAAATTAGAAAATAGGATGTTCCTTTAAAAAAAAAAAACATGTTATATCGGCCACACTTTTTTGAAGTAACCTGTATATTCAAAAATAATTTTAAACTGTGTACCTTAACATTCCCTAAAACTATAGTATTTAACATTTTTTCGTCGTTCCCGAAACAAATGAGATAATGAACTTTACTCTTACTTACTCATCATTGCCTCACCTTGTACTTGTCTAGGCAGGAAAATTTCTTGCTTTCAAGTCATTATTTATCTTTAGCGAATAAAATTCTGTATTAGGTCAAAACGGCTGTCTTTCACTGTGAGTAAATAAAAAAAGATATATTTTTTAAATATATGCAAAGTGGATATTAGCTTTATTCAAAGCAAATTGCCGAATTATCGGCAAAGTATAGTGTGCTTCAAGTGTGAAACTTATTCGCTGTTACACCAGACCCGTGAACATAACAACATTATAAAAAAATATCAGTCAGGTTCTTTTTTCTTCTCCGTCACTGCAACTTTAAGTCTTTCAACTACTTCCTTCTTTATTTATCCTCGGGGACTTGTCCCTTATTGGACCTAAGAGGGGGTGCGATCATCCCCAGCCTATTTGTTATGCATTGGCAACCCTGGACACCGTCCGCCAGCCGCATAATATTTCAATATATCGGAATAAGGCGCAGCATCTAAATAAAATTTTTCAAATGGACCTCGGAAAGATGAAATCCCCAATATCTCGTTATATATTGGGTTTATGTTGATTTCGAAATGGTCATTTTAATAAAAATTCAGTTTATGAAATGGCCAAAATGGGGTATTATATTTTGCATGAGATATTTTATTTATAGAATCTATGCATATATTTCTATACTTCAACATATCGGTAACTAATAACAATTGTCCATATTGGCCTGTTATCTATTTACTGATAGACAAGTAAAATTTTGCACAATTTCTCCTGTAGCCCAGTCGTCAGAGATAAATTTTGACGAAAATCTCTTATTAAATGTTAACAAGCTGCATTTTGGCATATATGTAGGTAGTTTTTTTGCACATAGAATACGATAAGAAAAAATTTGATGCTCTAAAGTGTAACCGAAGCCTATAAAATCAAAAATAAAATGGAAAATTCGGTTTTTCGTAAATATCGCTAAAAGTGAAAAAAAAGATATCGAAAAACTCCCATTATTTCTCCTTATCTCCCATTATCTCACCATAACTCCCATTATCTAGACTTATCTCTGCTTATCTCCCATTATTTCGCCATATATCCCATTATTTATACTTATCTCCCATTACCTCACCTTATCTCCCATTATCTAGCCTTATATCGAATTATATAGAACATATGTATAAATTTATAAAAACACGTACATCGGATAAGTGATTCTCAAGTGATAAGCGCACTAACAGACAGACAGACAGAGAGACGTTCCATTTTATATATATTATATTCTTTGCAACATGATATTGTTCCATATTTAATGATTTAGGCAGTGTATTGCAAGAGAACGCGCTAACGGTAACCTTTTTTGCGACTTGATTCACTGTTATCGTCACTGCTTATTCTTTATGTTACCTAACGCAATAAAATATATCCTATAGTATAGCCAGAGAACATATGTATGTTTTAAAAGAAAAGCACATAACGGACAGACAGACAGACAGACACACAGAGAAACGTTGCATTTTATATATATTATAGATAGATAACCTGGCCAGAGAACATATGTATGTTTTAAAAAAAAAAAGCACGTAAATCGGATAAGTGGTTCTCGAGGGATAAGCGCACTAACGGACAGACAGCGAGACGTTGCATTTTATATATATTATGGATATAGATTATTATTATTATATATCCTGGCCAAAGAATATATGTATGAATTTAAAAAAAGATACGTAAATAAGTGGTTTTCGCGTGAAAAACGCACTAATGGACAGACAGAGAGACATTGCATTATATATATATATATATATATATATATATATATATATATATATATATATATATATATATATATATATATATTATAGATTATAGATATTCTCTGCTACATATTATTGTTCCATATGTAATGGTTTAGGCTGTGTGTTGCAAGGGAACGCGCGAGCGGCAAACTTTTTTTGCGACTTCATTCACTATTATCGTCACTGCTCATTCCTTATGCTACCTAACGTAATAAAATATAGCCTATAACCTGGCCAGGGAACATATGTATGTTAAAAAAAGTACGTAAATCAGACAAGTGGTTCTCCAGTGATAAGCGCACTAACGGACAGACAGACAGACAGACAGGCAGACAGACATACAGAGAGACGTTGCCTTTTATATACGAGGCATGTTTTTTAAGTAAGTACCGTTTTGGAATTAAAAAAAGACGTGCAAAGATATCGCTATAATTTTATTTTTACATGAAAGCCTGTACCTTAATCTACTTTTCTACATAATTTCCGTGAATATTGAGGCACTTGTCATAACGTGGCACCAGTTTTTGAATACCCTCCTCATAAAATTCTGCCGCCTGACTTGTTAACCACTGTATCACAAATGTTTTGACTTCGTTATCGTCTTGAAGACGCTGACCACCCAGGTGCTTCTTCAAGTGCAGGAACAAATGGTAGTCGCTGGGCGCCAGATCAGGGCTGTATGGAGGATGATCTAGAGTTTCCCATTTAAAAGATTTGATGAGATCTTTGGTCCGATTAGCCACATGTGGACGGGCATTGTCATGCAGCAAAACGATACCCTTACTCAACTTGCCACGTCTTTTGTTCTGGATTGCACGACGCAGATTGTTCAATGTCTCACAATAAGACGCTGCATTGATTGTCTCATTACGAGGCAGAAACTCCACTAGCAATACTCCTTTTCTGTCCCAAAAAACTGTGCACATGATTTTGCGGGCAGAAATTGTTTGCTTAAACTTCACTTTTTTGGGTGATGATGAATGTCGCCATTCCATGGATTGTTGTTTCGATTCTGGTGTGACGTAGGCCACCCATGTTTCGTCACCAGTAACAATTTGGTCTAAAAAATGTTCACCTTCATTGTGGTACCGCTCAAGGAAAGTCAATGCACTGCCTAAACGTTGGGTTTTGTGCAAATCCGTCAACATTTTTGGAACCCAACGTGAACACAATTTCCGGTAATTCAAGTTCTCGGTCACAATGCGATACAAAACACTACGAGAATATTGAGGAAAGCAGTCGCACAATGATGAAATTGTAAAGCGTCTGTTTTCTCTCACCTTTTCGTCCACTTTCTGCACCAAATCTTCATTAACGACCGAAGGACGCCCACTCCGTTCTTCATCATGCACATTTGTGCGGCCATCTTTAAATGCTCTCACCCATTTCCTTACCATTCCATCACTCATAATGTTTTGTCCGTAAACTTCACAGATCTCACGATGAATATCGATCGGTTTTACGCCTTTAGCACTAAGAAATCGTATAACAGCCCGTACTTCACAATCGGCGGGACTCACGATTGTCGGAGGCATCTTAAACACTCAGTAAACAACGTATACAATGAAGAATCAGACTGTAATGGCGTCAGTGCGTAGACATGAGATGTAGGTTACCAGCGCGCATGCGCGGAACGCCGACCGTATCGCTGCGGCGGCGGAATCGCAAAACGGTACTTACTTAACAAACATGCCTCGTATATTATAGACTAGCTTTTACTCGTAACTTCGTACGCGTAGATGATGAGGTAATATAACTATTAATTTTTATTGGAAAAGTGTGAGGTTGCTGTATTTTTTTTATAAAAGGGACAGCTCGATTGGGTGGAAACAGTGTACTTAAATGATGATGTTTCTTAGTGTAAAATTTCCTTATAAACTACGTTTTTTGTTTGTTTATGCGGCGGCGACCAAATAACCAGGTATGGTATGACGAAGATGAAGACAGGGGGACTGACTCTCAGACGACGGAGTTATTGGTATTTCTACTCTTCGCGTTGTTATTTTTTTGGCAGTAATGACTTTTGGAAAACCTGTGTCCAAAACTTGCGAAACCGGAAATTTTTGTGAAGATATGCATCAAAATGGTCACTCGAAAGACTTGCTGTAAACCTAAGCCGCTTACCAGGTCGACCCTCAGTTCCTGTTTTCACATAAAGCGTACCTTTTTGATAGACTTCGAAAACGAACGTGAAGATTCGTCCAGCAGCTTCCAACTCAAAAAAACTACCGAACGTTGATGTTTTTTATCATATTGTTGTTATGATCGGACGATGGAGCATAGTTATCTCCATTTTCGTCGTCACACACGACATAATAGAAAATTCTAACCAGTTATCCACAACATACCAAACGATCTGCCCACGTAAATCATTATGCATTTCCTGGGTTCCATTAATAAAAAAAGATAAGCAGAGCGAGTGCAAAAATAAAGTGTCTGGTGTAGTGGTGATATATACTGAGTAGTAAAAAAGAAAAGACCGGAAATAAACAGGCTCCATCTCCAACAACAGGAACAACAGTCCGTGCGACATTCTGTCCCTCAATCATCAAAATTTCCATAACCATTTTATATATTTAAATAGAATGAAAGTAAGTGCAATTAGCACGAAAAAACACCTAAGCTAAAAATAACTATCCCTATTTACAAAGTAAAACGAAAACAACTGCTAGAACAAAACAAATATAAGTAGGTAGGAGGTACCTACTGAGAATTAGTAATAAAAATAACAAATACAACTAGGAAATTATACAACTAAAACTATGGAATTATGAACCCGGCATAGTTATGTCGGGGCACTCCATTCCCCTAGCATCGTCGCTCAATTTGTTGGGCGTTAATTTGGGAGCAAATATGTCCTGGCATGAACATGTTGCAGGTATAGCAACGAGAGCTTTTCAAAAGTTAGGAATATTATTTCGAACCAGAAATCTTTACACTCCACAACAACTGTTAATCCTTTACAAGGCTCAAATTCGACCAACTATGGAATACTGCTCCCATATTTGGGACTCCGCTCCCAAACATACACTGCATTTGTTGGATTCTGTTCAGAGAAGAGCTGTTCGTCTGACTGGAGACCCGGAACTGACCGGCGGCCTTGATTCACTGGAACATCGAAGAACGGTTGGCGACTTAAGTCTGTTTTACAAGTATTTTCATGGAAAGTGTTCGAAGGATGTGGCCCGCTTAATTCCCCACAAAGCGGTGCATGTTAGAAATACACGTCACGCTGGTGCTTCACATCCGTATGAGGTTCAGCTTGTTACTCTGCGTACAACGCTTTTCAAGCAGTCTTTTATATGGGGAACATCATCCCTTTGGAATAATTTGCCCAGCGCTGCGTTTTCCACCGAATACAATTTACAGCGATTCAAGAACAACGCTTTTTCCGCACACATGCCGCTCCTGGAGCGCTTTATGAACTTCTCTGCAGCACGTGTGCTAGACCCATAAAAAACATACAAATAAAGCTAATCAAGAAATGTTTAAGGTAAGCTCGATGCGACGGAGTGGTAGGGATGACCCATTATGGATTGCGGCACTATATTCAGGTTTTTGCGTTTTAGCGTTGATGGGGGACGGACGTGTCTTCAAGTAAGACTACATACAAAATTTAGATCTCGATTGTAACTTAGGGAAGTGATATTAGAATAAATATGAAAAACGTGTCCAATTATCAGGGCTATCAATCAGCATCTTCTAAAATATCTTGAAGGATTCAACATTATTAGCGACCACCAATATGGCTTTCGTAAAAATAGATCAACAGGTGATCTTCTGACTTATGTAACACATGTTTGGAACAATGCAATTGAACACTTTGGAGAATCTCGAGCGGTTGCTCTGGACATATCCAAGGCATTCGACCGTGTTTGGCACGATGGGCTGTTGGCTAAGCTACGTTCTTATGGTATGTCGGAAAAGTTCTGTTTGTGGCTCTCATGTTTCCTCAGAGAGCGTTCTTTACAAGTGGCAGTCGACGGATTTCTTTCTAACACCTTCACTATCAACGCCGGTGTACCTCAAGGCTCCATACTGTCTCCTACTCTTTTTCTCATTTACATTAACGATCTGCTGGAAAAGACCGAGAATCCAATCTACAGCTTTGCAGATGACAGTACACTTATCTCTTCATTCACTTTGAAAGCTCGGACATCGGCTACTCAGACGAATATCCGCAGACAGCAGGAAGTCGTTCAACTTAACAAAGACCTGGAAGAAATTCTATCTTGGGGTGACAGTAACCAAGTGGAATTTAACGCTACAAAAACCCAGGCGGCAGTTTATTCTAAAAAAGTTAACGTTGCTGAACCCGACATAGTTATGTCGGGGCACTCCATTCCTCTAACATCGTCACTCAATTTGTTGGGCGTTAATTTGGGAGCAAATATGTCCTGGCATGAACATGTTGCAGGCATAGCAAGGAGAGCTTCTCAAAAGTTGGGAATATTATTTCGAACCAGAAAGCTTTACACTCCTCAACAACTGTTAATTCTTTACAAAGCTCAAATTCGACCAACTATGGAATACTGCTCCCATGTTTGGAGCTCCGCTCCCAAACATACACTGCATTTGTTGGATTCTATTCAGAGAAGAGCTGTTCGTCTGATTGGAGACCCGGAACTGACCGTCGGCCTTGATTCGCTGGAACATCGAAGAACGGTTGGCGACTTGAGCCTATTCTACAAGTACTTTCATGGAAAGTGTTCGAAGGATGTGGCCCGCTTAATTCCTCCCAGAGCGGTGCATGTTAGAAGTACACGTCGCGCTAATTCTTCACATCCGTATGAGGTTCAGCTTGTTACTCCCCGTACAACACTTTTCAAGCAGTCTTTTATATGGAGAACATCATCCCTTTGGAATAATTTGCCCAGGACTGTGTTTCCCACCGAGTACAATCTACAGCGATTCAAGAACAACGTGAATCGCCTTCTCCGCACACGTGTCGCTCCTGTAGCGCTTTAGGGACTTCCCTGTAGCACGTGTGCTAGACCCATAAAAAAAAAAATATTTTTATTTAATAGTATTTATACAAAGTTGTAAGTTAAAAAAAATACTATACAGGGTGGAAATTTATTAAGATACCAATATTTAAATATTTTTAAAAAACCGCTTGTCTGAGCCGAGAATCGAACCGGCATAAATGAGAAATATATGACCCAAACATTGACAAAAATGCTTTTCAGAAATATTTTTTCTTAAATTAGAAGAAAAACCATCAAATGTGAATTTCCTCTAGTTAAAGGCATAATATTTCTCAAAAGTACTTGATCTTCATTATTGTGTCTATCCATTATTGCCAAAAAAGGCAGGGTCACTTATTTGTTGTCATTTAGGCCGGTTCGATTTCCTGTTCAAGCAAGCGGTTTGTTAAAATAATTATTAAAATGCATTTTTAGTGATGTTTAAAAATAATGAAATGTTTCCTTCGCATAAAATTTGCTCAATATTTCAAGTACTTCCCCTCCACCGAACGCTTCAAATTTCCACCCTGTAAGAATATAAACTTTACAACTTAATTTTAACCTTCAGGAGACTGATTTTTAACAAAAAACACGTCTAATTATTTTTGGAATAAAAATATTTATTTAAAGTTTCAACATAAATATTTCTTTACATACAAACTCCGTCAGTTTCTATGCGTGTTTCGTTTTTTTTTTTCAGGTAGATCCGTGAAAATTAGATACACTTTGATAAATCAACCCTTAAATCAGTCAAAACGTATTTTTGTATTACTTACTTTCGAATAGTATACAAGAAAGTTTCAAGCTCGTACCTTGAAAAAATAATTAATTTTTCTCCATACAAACTTTGCCACCCCCATTCACCCCCTCAGGAGATAAATTTTCCAAAAAGAGAGAAAGTTTTTTTAAGTTTTTAATAATTTTCTAATATCAACATGATACTTTTAACTGTGACTAAAAAAAAAATTGTCCGACTTTTTCGATCATTTCGTACTGCTTTAAATGTAAAATTGCCCGCGGCGCACTACAAGAGGCAAAATTTCATATTTTAAAACTCAATTTTTAAACAACACAGACAATGCGGGTATTTTTAATTATTTTTATATTGAAACTTAAGGTATAATAATGATATATGCACAAGGATTTTTTTTATAATACTATATTTGAATAAATATTTGTAATTCACCGTATGCCCGTTAAAATCATGCGAACAAAAATTACGTTTTAAGTTTTACAAATTATAAAACAACAAAATTAAAAACTATTAGTATCATCGGAAAGCTGAAAGTCTTCTCTTCAAAAAGCTGTCTTCTATTTTTTTTACACTCTGAAAACAAGTAATGTCGTTGAACCTTCGAGCGGTGCCCGTAAATTTTCAACTCAACATGTATGACGCGCCACATTTTTGATTCGCCTATCTAAATTTTTAATAAATTCTCACGCTAATAAAATCTATACACAACTTTTTGCAGAATTTCCCGCTCTTTCACGTGGTGCTATTAGTTTTTCGATATCTTTTTTATTTTTCGAGATATTACCGAAAAAACCTAATTTTTTATTTTATTTTGGATTTTGTGGGCTTCGCGTGCATCAAACTTTAGCAAACATTTTTTATCGTATTCTACGTCCAAAAACTACCCGTGTGCCAAAATGCAGCCTGTTAACATTTAATGAGAGCTCAAAACCCTTGGCGATTGAGCTACTACCAAAGTTCCTCAATTTTAACACAAATCTGTTTCAGCGATGTGAAATTTGCTATAACATGAAGTGAAAAGTCACGAGACTTTTGAAGCAAAAACAATGCCAAAAATCGAGACATTTATTCCAGCCATCTTCCAATATTTGGAAGGATTTTTTTTACCTTTCATATAGTATGATTTATCGAGCTTCAGCTTTCTATACGAATTCTTTATTTGAACGAAATTTCTTTCCCTGGAGCCACTTTTACAAATTCCAAAAAAAGTAATAACTGCTGGGTGCCTTATCTGGTGAATATGGTGGATGAGGAAACAATTCATAGCCCAATTCATCCCATTTGTTTATCGATATTATAAAATTGTGATCTGCTACATTATCTTGGTGAAACAACACTTTGTCTTCGCTGAATGCGGCCTTTTTTTCTTTATTTCACAATTTAAACAGTTCAATAAACCAATATAATAGTCTACGATGATTGTTCATCCCTTCTCAAAATTATTCCATGCGCATCCCAAAAAATATTTGCCAAAACCGTTCCAGCTGATGTTTGCGTTTTTGAACGATTCAGTCGGCTTTTATGGGATTCCAGCTAGTTTGCGGACTGCCTATTGGACTCAAGCGAGAAGTGGTGAATCCATGTTTTATGCGTTGTTACGAATCGACCCAAAAACTCCTTGGGATTACGCCGGAACAGTGCCAAATATCGTTCGGAATCTTTGACACGTTGCTGTTTTTGATCAATCGTGAGACTTCGTGGCACCCATCGGGCACATAACTTTTTCATTAGCAAATATTCATGTAAAATACGCCTCAAGCATTTTGTCGATATCTTCACGATGTTAGCTGTCTCTGTCACTTTCACTTTGCGATCATTTAGGACAATATGAATTTCTATATGTTTTTTTTTGTAGTAACTGCCTCATTTCGACGTCCTGAACGTAGTTCATGATCGGTGCTTGTACGACTACATTTAAGTTCACTAAACCAGAGGTTCCCAATCTTTTTTTTACTGCGACTCCCTTTACAGGTTGCAATTTTTTTTGCGACGCTCTTCTATAAGAAGATACCTGTGTTTAGCTCTAGCAGACAACAAAATTACTTTATTATAGAATCTTAATTATTATTTATTAGAAAACATAAGAAAAAAAAAAACTACAAACAATACAATTAATGAAGTTTTAAAATTGCTACTCTCATTTCTTTTTCTAAATTTATTTGTGACCTGTACTTCGATTTGATTACTGCAACTGCAGAAAAGCCAGTTTCTCACAAGTACGACGTAGCAATTGGTAAAAGAACCCTCAAAACCGTAGTACTGATAGCAGGATATTCTTGGGATGCATTGCTCCAAAATTGAAACAGTTTGTCTCTATCGAATCGTAGCTTAAGGCTCGTATCACAAGATAGTTCTAACAGCTGTTCTTCCTCGACTGTTGAAAGTGCAGATGGTGGTGGGGTCGATTGGAATGGCTTTCTAATCCAGTCGTATTGATTCAGATTCTCTGGAAAATTTTTAAATAGATTTTTCTTTTAGAAAGCCGTTCAAACAAGGAAAACAGTCAGTACTTCCTTGCTCCTCTTCTATTTTTCTTTTCCACAACAGCAACTTCTTTTGAAACACTGCAGTCAGATGCAGTATATGCGTTTCGTTTCTCAAATATGTCGCAAAGATACGCCAATTTTATTAAGAAGTCAGTATTTTTAAACTTTTCTGCGTCACGATGCGATTCTGTCAATAAATACGTGTACAACTTATTTTTTAATTCATGTACACGTGAGAGTACGTTACCTCTCGACAACCAAGGAGAGTTACAGTAATAAAGTAAAGATGTACGCTCGGCATTCAAATCTCCACAAAGCTTATGAAAAAAATCTTGCCTTCACGGGTCACTATTTTGATAATTATATCCATCACAAAATTTAATTCAGGTGAAATATTTTTTGCAGCCAGGGCCTCCCTATGTATGACGCAATGTGTCCATTTTACCTTTGGAGCCTTAGTTTTAATGAGAGCTCGAAGTCCTCCATACTGCTCTGACATCGCACGAGCGCCACCCATACACACACCGACACACTTCTCCCATTGAATGTTATTATCTTCCATGTATGAATCGATGATCTCAAACAAATCACTAACCTTACCAGTATCTGTCATTTTTTTGCAAAATAACAAATCCTCACGTACATTTGTTTCTTCCATGTACCGCACGTAACGTATTAATTGAGGTTCGTTATTACTGTCTGTCTCTTCATCCAGTTGACTGGTAAATAAACCAGGATGATCTTCCACAATTTGCTCATTAATGTCGTCAGCTATGTCATAAATACGACGACTAATCATATTGTCAGAAAAAGGAAAATTTTTTATTTATTTAGCCGCCGATTCTCCAATCATCACCGATATTATATCAATCGCTGCAGGTAAAATAAAATGTTCTGCAATCGTGTGTGGTTTTTCACATTTGGCAATTCACATTTGGCAATACGGTGAGCGACCTTGTAAGAGGCGAGCAGTGCTTTGAAAGGAATAGATGCTCTGGAAAACAAGAATGTCGGCTGATGTTTCAGTTCTCGCAATTTTCTTACAAAAAAATCGCGCGGCTTTCCTTGTAAATTACTGTGAGTTGTTTCTAAATGACGTTTCAATTTATTAGGAAGAATACTTCAGCTGCCAGCTCCTTATGATAAACAACACATTGGGGAAGTTCCATATTTCCTTTGCTAACGTAGATAAATCCAAAATCTAAATATTGGTCATCATATTTTCTGTACTTTTTTCGTTTTTCTACAGCTTCTTTTCTACTCTCTCCTGCGTTTTCTATTTATTTGAAAGTTATCTATTTTAAGTAATGAATACGCGCGCCTAAATTAAATACAACACACTTGAAATCAAAACACTACATTTATCAAGGTTTGTAATCGACGAATAAATAAAGCGCCGAAACAAAAGACCGAACGATGAACGAACGAAACCGCGGGGAAATGGAGGGGCTTACTGAGTCGCTGATGAGACGCGTGCCGCGCAGCGCACTAGCTTATTACGTCGCGTACAGACGACCCTGCACTAAACCATCTACATATAGTTGTCTTCGACGGAGCAGATATGCCCTAACACTTCTCAAGCCATTTTTGGGTTCTGGCTCTATTTTTTCCAATCAAAAAACAATGTTTAATCAACATATGAAATTCTTTTTGTTCCATCCTTTTTCCAAAATCAAAAGTAGCGTCATTCAAACAGCTGTAAAGTTTACACGAATCTTATGAAAGTTTACAGTAAAATCATACTATTTTTTGTTTTTACTTAAAATATACATATATATATATATATATATATATATATATATATATATATATATATATATATATATATATATATATATATATATATATATATATATTATTTTGTACAAGAACAATTGGTTTAAAAGTAGTAACAAACACTTGGTTTAAAATTAACTTATTCATATTTTTTATATTATCTGTACCTCGAAAAGGATAAGATAACTAATTAGGCACGATGTTGTTGTAAATTAAACCTAGTTCCTTAATATCAGTTCTGTCGTTCACTGTGTTTTTTTTTCCTTTCTTATTTCTATCATTTCCTTAATTACTAGTTTATAGCCATTGTGGTCGTTGTTTAAGATTTTAGTTTTTTTTGTAATTAAAAGCATGATTTGTTTCGTTTTCGTGTTTCTTAAGTGCAGTTGTGACGTTTTTTTGTGTATTTGTGGCCGTTTAATCTATCTTTTAACAGTTAGCTAGTCATACCTATGTACTTTTTTGGACAATTTTCACATGGGATAGAGTATATTACCTCAAGGGTCTTTTGTTATGGGTGTTTTCAAATGTGTTAATTGAATGAACCCAAGATATATAAGAAAAGATTTATTTACATAAAGGTTCAAGAAATCAAATTTGTATATCATAGTTAGAAGATACTACAAATCCAAATACTGCACGTGGCATTCTTTGAGAACAGTAAGAATACTTACGGCCCAGCACTCACAAGCCTATTGCAAATAAGTGTCAAACACATACAGGAAGTATATTTACTTTGTTTGTGCTGCCATCTCTCAGAAAACCTGAAGACTTTTCACCCCATGTTAGTAGTCTAATTTTTTTTAGATTAGATGGTATTCTAGTATAAATATTTGACCAAAAGCTTTTAAATTAAGACTTTTGTCTTTTAAAGTTATCTGACTATAAAATAGGCAATAAAATTTTGTAAATCAAAATAACTTGTACGTTATGAATACATTTTTCCAAAAGCCAGAACATAGACTACGGACGTGGCAAAGCCCATGTGGTATAACAAAAAACGAAATTGATTATGTTTTATCAAATGACAAGAATATTGTAATTGACACGACAGTCCTGAACACGATAAGCATTGGCAGTGACCATCGGATGCTTAGAGCAAAAATAAGAATAAATCTGAAGCAGGAGAGACATCTATAATATATATAAAATGCAACGTCTCTCTGTCTGTCGGTCAGTTAGTGCGCTTATCACTGGAGAACCACTTATCCGATTTACGTACTTTTTTTTTAAACATACATATGTTCTCTGGCCAGGTTATAGGCTACATTTTATTACAATAGATAGCAAGGGAATGAGCAGTGACGATAATAGTGAATGAAGTCGGAAAAAAGTTTGCCGTTAGCGCGTTCCCTTGCAATACACAGCCTAAACCATTAAATTTGGAACAATATTATGTATCAGAGAATACCTATAATCTATAATATATATAAAATGCAATGTCTCTCTGTCGGTCTGTCTGTCCATTAGTGCGTTTATCAGGCGAGAATCACTTATCCGATTTACGTGTCTTTTTTTAAATTCATACATATATTCTTTGGCCGGGTTATAAGTCATAATAATAATCTATATCTATAATATATGTAAAATGCAACGTCTCTCTGTCTGTCCGTTAGTGCGCTTATCCCTCGAGAACCACTTACGTGATTTTTTAAATTCATACATATGTTCTCTGAAGAGGTTATATAATAATAATAATAATCTATATAATATATATAAAACGCAACGTCTCTCTGTCAGTCTGTCCGTTAGTGTGCTTATCATTCGAGAACCACTCATCGGATTTACGTGATTTTTTTTTAATTCTTAATTTAATATATGTAAAAAAAATCTATAATATATGTAAAACACCTCTCTGCCTGTCTGTCTATCCATTACTGCGCTTAGCACTCAAGAACCACTTATCCGATTTACGTGTTTTTTTTTTTATAAAATACAAAGGAAATAAACAGAGACAAAATGCTAATATATAGGAAAAAAGTTGGAAGTTTAGCAGTAAGCTTCGCAGAAAGATTGATTAAAGAAACATTAAATGAAGATGAAAATGAAGAGTTGAATGAGAAATAGGAAGCAAAATTAACTGAAGGGCAGGATGCGACAAATAAACCCAGCAAAGAAGAAATAAGAGAAATACTCAGAACCCAAAAAAATAAGGCCCCGGGTGGAAATTGTAGAACCGATAAAAGCTGGAGGAGTAGATCTGGAAAATGAAATATGCCGGTTGGTGCAAGAAATATGGGAAACAGAAAAGATGCCAGTGAGCTGGAGAGAGTCGCTCATTTGTCCAATATACAACAAAGGAGAAAAAACTATATGTGCTACTTACTGGATGTCGTGTACAAGATAGTAGTGTTGACTATCAAAAACAGACTAGCAAAGAAAGCCGAGTCTATTCTGGGAGAGTACCAGTGTGGATTCAGGAAAAATAGATCGGTTACAGACCAGATATTTTCGATTAAGCAAATCCAAGATAATAGCTTAGAACAAAATTTGGTACTACACTTGGTCTTTGTGGAGTTCAGAGAAGCATATGACTCTGTAAATAGAGAAGGACTCTACAAGATAATGGAAGAACAAAAATTCCAAGTAAATTGATTGGCATGGTGAGAATGGCCCTGAATGACACAGAAAATAGGGTGTTGGTTGAGGGCAAAGTATCAGACAAGTTTAAGGTGAAGAGAGGATTAAGACAGGGGAAACCAGTGTCGACATGTCTATTTAATTTGGTACTAGAGAAGATAATCCGATATACCAACAAACCTGCCAATGCTTGGCCTATGCGGATGATGTAGCACTGATTGCAAGAGCAAAAGAGAACCTCAAAAAAGCCATAAGTAGGATAAAAGAAAAGAGAAGGAAGAGAGGACTAATGATAAATGAGGAAAAAAACAAAATACATGGAAATTACAAAGAAGAAGAATATTAAAAACAACAAAAGTTTAGATATAATAAACAACTTAGGAAAAAGATATATGTTTGAAAAAGTAGACAAATTTAATTATCTGGGAGTAACAATAACATAGAGTGGACAAGAAAGGATGGAGATACAAGAAAGAATAGCGACACGACAGAGATGTTTGGGAGCAATGAATCCAATATTGAAATTAAAGAATGTATCAAGAAAAGCAAAAGAAAGAATATATACGACAGTTGTCAGACCCACGGTGACATATAGATGCGAAACGTGGAAACTGAATGTAAGAGAAAAGGAGACGTTGGAGGTGTGGGAAAGGAAAGCTTTGAGAAAAATCTACGGAGGAAGAAAAGAAGAGGGACTGTGGAGAAGAAGAACAAACTACGAATTAAAATGCCTATATACGAAACCCCTTATAAGTCAAATCATAATAAGCCAGCGATTAGGTTGGTTGGAACACGTGGCAAGGATGAAGGAAGAAAGACAGGCAAAGCAAGCCCTAATAAGAGGAGTGGTTGGAAGAAGAGGCAAGGGTAGACCTCGATCTACATGGATTCAGGCAGTAAAGCAAGATCCGGAGTTGATGGGAATCCCGCACTGGGAAAAGCTAACAGGAGACAAAAAGAAGTGGAGACAAGTATGCAACCAAGCCATGGGCCTCTAAGGCCTCTTGAGCTATATAATAATATAAACATAACGAATAAGCAGTGACGATAAAGGCGAATCAAGTTCACGCGAGCGGAGCCGCGGGCACGGCTAGTAAATTGATAATGTACAAAAATAAAGACATCAACAAAAATAATAAAGCAAAACACAGATGAATATCGACCAGCATTGGAAAATTATATAAAACACCAAACAGAACTTGATGAACTAAACGCACAAATAACCAACAGCCCACTCATAACTACGAAACAAATAGCAACATCGAGAAAAGAGAAAACACAAAAATTAAGTAAAGAGATGCAAAATCTTATGAAACAGAGAAGACTATTAAGAAATGATTCTACACATGGCAGATTAAAATTGGCAGAAATAGACAAAAAAACTAAAGAAAAAGATCAGAAAAGATGTCAGACAGTACAGAAACTCGAAAATAGAAGAAACTTTGAAAGAGTTTGCAACATCTAAACAAACAAATGAATGAAGAGAGACATCAAATAATAAAACTTACAAATAACGATAACCAGAGATCGCACAAATCAAAGGAGATAAATGAAACTACAGAGAAATATTATCAAACACTATAGAACACGAAAATATCGAACGATGGCACTGAACCGTGGGCTTTATAAACTCCAGGTAACCCAAAGAGCAATGGAAAGAAGAATGCTAAATATTAGACTCCAAGATCGTATTCCTAACATCGAGATACAAAGAAGATCAAAAATGACAGATGTAATACAACGAATATGTATATTAAGGTGAAATTAGGTGGGGCAGATCGCAAAGATGAATGATAACACATGGACACGCCGCACAGTGTCTCGACTAGTTCAAGCTAGCGGGACAATATTATTTCTTCACTTATTTTAATTGTTTATGTATATTCCAGGTATCTTAAGCTATTTTAAGGAAAAAAAAGTTGAAAAATGTGTACTGTATGTGTATTAATCGAAATAAGTAGCTGCAAGACGGAAGTGGTTTACTAATGTGTCTCATTTGTTCACTATTGTCGCTAATTGTTCTTTAATTAGCTACATACGTTTACCTACGCATTATGTGTGAAAAACACAATCATGTTTGTTTACAAAGAAATTTCTAGGAAAAAAAATAAAAATCATAATGATAGTACCCACATTTATTAATTTACAAAATATTATTTCTTTTAAAATAAATTAGTACAATAACAGTATCTATATATCAATTATTTACAATAACAAGGTGTATAAGTAAAAGAAATATAATATTAAATAACTTATATACTAAGGCATGAATTATAAGCAACTACAACACACAATAAAATAAGAATAATAATTACAATAAAAAAATACTTAAACCTACTAATCACCATCAGATGAGTCGTCATCATCGCTCTCCCATTCAGTAGAATATTCAGAGAGTAAATAATCCTCCTCATTTAATTCGTGATGATGACTTACTGATGGTGTTTCAGATGGCAATGAAGGTGGGATAATCAACTGCAGAACCTCCGATGGCAAAGAAGTAAATTTTCTTCGCGCTAATTCTCTATACGAGTTGATAACAGGATCAGACGTAATTAAAAGCATTCTCAAAAGATCTGTATTTGTGGCAATACGTGACCGCTTCCTGGTGTGCCGTTCACGGAATCTACGACAGTCTTTATTTCTTGCCTCCTGGGCTTCTTCGGAGAGTTGTCCAATGGGAAGAAGAAAAGACTTTATAACTTCCGCGCTGTGTACAAGAATTTTATGCACAGTAACGGGCATGGAATACCACGAATACAGATCAAGGTATAGTTTCCTAGTATCAACACAAAACTTTTCGAATTCTATATAATTTATGTCATATCCCGATGACGAAGTTCTTAAAATTACATGAAATCTACGAATAAGGTTTACGTCTAATCCTGTAATTTCGCTGCTCAATTCAGCTTTGGATAAAAATCTACGTACTGTGTTTCCATCGTTTGTGTTACCATACCCAGGTTTTGGTTTATCTACAATGAGACCCATATGATCTTTAAACACTTTTTGTATCTCTTGTGAGCGTTGCTTCACAATAGCTTTGTCGTTATCTCCCCTGACTTGCCACTTTTTTATTTCTAAACGATAGCTGATGTGAAGCAAACATTCAAACGTGCGGATCCATGCATGTAAAGTAGATAAACCAAATGCAAGGCGTTCTTCGTTGCTGGGATATTTCTTTAACTCCTCGTTCATAGTAGACGGGGTGGCACCGCAAATATAACACTTTTGTGTTGAACTTGTGTCTGTTAAGGCATTGCACACTTTGCCATCAGTCATTGTCAACAACAAATCGTGTTTAACAGAGATTTGAGATCCAGCAACCTTACATAATGTTGGAAGAAGCTGACTTACTTCATCTAAAATTTTAGAAGTTTGTTCTTTCGTAAACTCTTTTGTCTCCGTGGCAAAAATAAACTTAATAGGACGGCAATATAAAGTAGAGGAAGGTCTTGGATTTTGCCAGATCACAGTTTCGCCATCAAGCAGTCTCAAAGGGACAAATGGGTATACGAACAAAAATTCGTCTGTAGCGTTAGTGTTATCAAATTTCTGCTTATACGTGCTATGCCCCGAACTCCCACCACAGCCCCATTTGCTTACCACACTTCTAATGACTTCCGTCTGAGCTTTAACTAATCGTTCAGCCGTTTTATCCAAAATCGCGTGAAGTTTAACTTCAGCTCGAGATTCAGTCACAGAAATATATTCGTCAGAAGGACAACAAGAAGCTTTGGACTTACCTAAACTATAAAACGATGGATACACTTGATGTCCCGCTTTCATTGACCATTTTCTTGTTTGTTTATATGAGTGAGAAGTCGATTTCGGGTCCACATAATAAGCTAAAGCTTCGTCTGGTGTTAACTGCCGACTTTGTTCAGAACACTTATTCTTTTACTAAGTTGGGGATGTGGAATCTTTGGCACAATGATACTACTCAGTATATATCACCACTACACCAAACACTTTATTTTTGCACTCGACGCGCGTTTCGCTAACCATGTTAGCTTCATCAGGAGCGATGATTGACTGTACTGACAGTCAGTCAATCATCGCTCCTGATGAAGCTAACATGGTTAGCGAAACGCGCGTCGAGTGCAAAAATAAAGTGTTTGGTGTAGTGGTGATATATACTGAGTAGTACTTTTCTCTAGTTTCACTGACCGCGACGTTATGGATCTGTTTAGCAACACTTCGATGCCCTTCTTTTCGAGTAGCTAACTCAGCTGCTGTAATAAGCTCGCTTGCACTTCGCGATTCCAAAAGATCTTCTACTCTCCGTCTCTTCGTTTTCGTTGATGAGTCTTCAAATGATTTTCTGGGTCGCCCTACGGAAAGAGCCGCTGATGATGTTGAAGTGCACGGCTGGTTAACACACATCTTTATTTCGATTCCGGATCCCTCTAACCAATCTTTATGTTTGATTAGAAACATTTCTTTGTTACACTTTAAAGAAGTCCACTTTTGATTGAATTTTGCTGAAAGGCTTGATATTTTCATTTTGAGTCGTTTTAGAGAATCGTCAGAAACATCAGACATATTGAATTTTTCACTTATATAATAAAAAATGCCACTGTTTCGTTCAGTTTTGTCATGTTTTAGCCATTCTTCAAAAAACTCCATTTTCGTCATAGTCACGACTCGTTCTGAAAAAAATAAAATAATTTTACTTTCGGGCCTTTTCGGGGTCTATAATATATATGAATCTGTGCCTGAATGTTGTAGGTATTACATATAGAAAAATCTAGGTGGATATATGTGGATAAAAAAGTTGCTACTTTTAAAGTTTACAATTAATGTAAAATTTGCTGGATTTATCTATACATTTACAAATTGATATTACACACAACTGATTTGCAAATGAAAATGACCTCTCTTATAAGGGTTACTTTGACCCCCTGATAAGATACCTTTATGAGGTGATAAACAAATTAATTCTTGGAATTCGTTAATGGGGGGGGGGGGGGGGTTGTTTACAAGTCGTTATCAGTGGTTCCTGGAAATTACGTCATGAATATTGTCCCGCTAGCATGTTCTTGCCGAATCACTGTGCGCCGTATAGTTCAACGGAGGCCTAGAGAACACAAAAGATGCAGAGGTAGACCACAGACAAGATGGACGGATGACATAAAAAGATTAGCAGGACATGATTGGATGCAAAAAGCAAACAACAAAGTTCATTGGAGACATCTTGGGGAGGCTTACATCCGTCTATGGATGGAATAAGCTAATGATGATGATGATGATGATAAAATAGTTATGATTCAAAATACTAAGTTATTCTTCAGTGTGAAAAAACTCATTTTAGTATTTATCTTAAAACTACGCCCTGGCTAAATTTTATATTTTTTTTTTTTAATATTTTACCAGCCTTCAAAAAATTTTTTCCTCGATATTTTAATGATGATGTCCTTAAGCAAATACTAATTTTCCGATGTTTATTTAAGATCGAATGTTTTTACTGCATATATTAAAACGTCGCCCAGTCAAATCTACCCCAGCAGACTTTTGTCCTTTGTTATTTTTTCATTATTGTCATTTGAAAAAGGTCCATTTCTCCTTTTATGAATATTCCGCATACATTAAATTTATTTTTTACAACGCAACGTTTTATAATAATTATGATACTACTGGTTAAAAATTCAAAAAATATTAAAATAAAGAAAATATATGTGATTGTATAATTGTGGTGTCCGTTACTTTGCGACAGTACATTTTAAATTTCTAAATGAAATGAAACGAATTACTTTACTATTTGTCACTTATTTTTTTATTTATCTACAGTTTCGTAGGTTTACTACATTGTCAAACGAACGAACTAAGGTGGTTTATTTATGATTTATAACAAATTTCCAGGTATAATTTGGAATTACCCATCATTAAATTACCATGAACTTAAATTAAATTATTTTATTACAAAGGGTTAAGGGACATTATTGTTTCAAATTTGAGAAATACTTTTCAACATTTTCTTAAAACTTTTTACAAAAATTGCTTCTTTAAAGATACATCTAAAAAACTTCTAAAATACGCCAAACAGTGTTGAATTCTGAACATTTGTTTGATTCTTTAATAGGATTGTATCTTTATGTTTATTGTGCTTGTAGATCTCTATAGCTTTTAAAATATTTAATTTTCTTTCTTTTTGTGCTTTATGTAATATTTGTAGATTATTTATGTCTGGAAAAATATGATTTGTTTGATGGGGAGTAGTTAGCAAAGTTGGAGATTTCTTTGTTTAATCTAAATGATACTACTCAGTATATATCACCACTACACCAAACACTTTATTTTTGCACTCGACGCGCGTTTCGCTAACCATGTTAGCTTCATCAGGAGCGATGATTGTCAATCATCTCTCCTGATGAAGCTAACATGGTTAGCGAAACGCGCGTCGAGTGCAAAAGTAAAGTGTTTTTGGTGTAGTGGTGATATATACTGAGTAGTATCATTGTGCCAAAGATTCCTCACTCCCAACTTAATCTAAAAGATGTTTAGTGTTCTTTAAATCTAGTATCGATATTTCTCCCTGTTTGGCCTACGTAACAGCTATTACATCGATAACGTGACAGTTTATAAACTCCGGAGTCTTTGTATTTATGAGTGTTGTCTTTTACATTGAAAAAGAGGGAGGAAAGTTTTTGGGATGTTTTAAAAGCGATATTTATGTTGTCTTTTGCGAATATATATGCAATTTTATCAGAAATTCATCCGAAATATGTCAATGAGGAAAAAGTTTGTTTTTCATCGTTTTTAACGTGTGAATAAATATGTCTTAAATTTAGTTACTTTTGTTTATTTTTAATTAGGTTATCTATGGTTTTTTTCTGAAATCCGTCATTGTAGGCAATATTCTTGATTATATTTAATTTTTTCTCTAAATTTTGTTTATTTAAAGAGATGGATAATGCTCTGTGAATCATGGATCTATAGGCTGCGAGTTTATGTGAGTTGGGGTGGCATGAATTATTGGGGATAGTGGTGTCTGTAAAAGTGGGCTTTCTAAAAATATCGAATAAGAGTTTATTGTTATCTTTGGTAATGGAGAGGTCTAGGAAGTTTATTTTATTATTCATTTCTGTTTCTAATGTGAATTTTATATTCGGATGTATACTATTCAAGGAATTTAGAGTGGATTGAGGGGATTCGTCGTCTTCTTTAAAAGAGACCAATATGTCGTCTACATACTGACACCATAAAACTATATCCCTTGCCTGCTGTGACTCTTGAAAATTGTTTTCAAAATCTGACATAAAAATTTCGGCCATCAAGGGGCTTAGTGGGGATTAATGTAAAATTTTATGTAGTGTAGATAATTCTTTCTTAATAAAAATAAACGGTCAAGTGCAAGTTGAACTTGCACAATTAGTGTTCCGTACGTTGATTGTTTTTGAAATAAAAAGTTTTGTTAGGGTGGTGTAAAATGATCAGTGACTTCACAAAACACACCCCAAATGAGTTTTCAACAAAGTTTGTTTCCAATCTTTACTGAAAACTGGTGACCATGAAATATTGGTTTTTTTCTATACCAGATAAATTATTAAAGGTAATGATAATTTTCGTTCAATCTATACCCCGTGGAGAATATTCCAGGATTTTTTCAAAATTTTTTGATCAGTACTTTTCGAGATAAGGTAGGGGACAGCGATTTTTCACGATTTTTTAAAAGTAATATGAAGAAAAGTGTGCGCAAGTATTACATTATATATATATTTTTTACTCGTGTTTTCACAAGCTTTCATTTGACACCACACTCGATTACCCAGTAAAAATTTTTTTTTTATTTCCGATTTCACCCCCCAAAACTAACTCCTTAAGTCAAAATTTAATTTTCAAAACTACATGGCTCTGATGAGGCCATCAATTCCTATATTGCTACTAAATTTTAACTTTCTATGACAAGTAGTTTCGGAGAAAATCGAGTGTGACAGACGGACAGACAGACACCGAAGTGATCTTATAAGTGTTCCGTACGGAACACTAAAAATGGTGTAATTTTCTTCTTATTGCGTTTTTAAAGTTTTCATCGACCTCTAAGGGGTCCTTTCCTTTGTGATTCTGAGGTTCGTTACAAAAACCGTGTTTTCTTTTAGAAATCTATAAATAGTTGCTGATCTAACTTACGTCATGTTGGCACAGATTTCCACAATTTCACGGACTTGGCTTGTTGGCTGTTGATGCCCTAGGACATCGTGGACGTTAAGTATCATTGTTTTTTCTCGCAGGGAAAATGCAAATTTACAGACTCCGCGAAGCTTAACCGAGGCAAAACTGAAAGTTGTAGCTATCGTTGTTCTAATTTGAATTAAGCATATTATATGTTTTTGCTTTATTTTTATACTTACACAGAATATTTTTATTGCTTACTTAGGTACTTAGGCACCTACCTACCGATAAGCACTTTGGTTAATTATATTCGAATAACTGCTAAAATCCCAAAAAATTTTATCGTACCTATTATTATTAAGCTTTATAACACTGTAGACTTTTAGGTCTTAAGAAATGTTAATTGTACTCTTCTTCTTCTTCTTCCACGTACTGTAGGCCTCAGGCCTGTAGTTTCCATCTCATCAGTTTTCTTGAGATGTTGATGTCCATGATTCGAGCCATCTCTTTGGAGGTCTTCCCTGGGGTCGTCTTGTCCGTGGTTTACTATCTCGCGCGATTCTCGCTAGTCTCTCCTCAGTCATTCTCTCCACGTGATCTCTCCAAGCTCTTCTACGTTTACGTCCCCATCTGATTATGTCTTCCACTTCGCATTCATGTCTTATGTCTGTGTTTCTTTTCCTATGTCTTAGTGTATATCCTGAAATGTTTTTAAGTATTTTCATCTCTGTTGTTCGAAGAATGCTTTTTGTTCTTTTATTGTCTGTTCTTGTTTCCATAGCGTATGTTAGTGTGGGTCTGACACATGTTTTGTACATCCTTACTTTTGCCTTTTTATTCATAAAGGCGTTGTTCCAGATGATGTCCCGCAGTGCGCCTGATATTCGGCTGGCTTTGTTTGCTTGGTCCTTCACTTCATTTGTTCTATTTTGGCATGAGGTGATTTGTATGCCTAGGTAGTTAAATGACATGACTTGTTCTATTGTTCTGTTTTCCAGAGCAAGTTTGCATCTTATTGGCTCTTTAGATATAACGAGGGTTTTGGTTTTTGTGTTGGATACCTGCATGTTAAAGGCTTTAGCTTTTGTGTAGAATGAGTGCAGAAGCCGCTGTAAGTCGTCTTCGTTCTCTGCCACGATCACAGCGTCATCTGCATAACAGACAATGTTGATTTTACCCGTTGTGAGTGAATATCCTTCCTCCATGTCTCTGATATGGGTTATTATCTCGTCCATTATTAAGTTGAACAGTTGCGGGCTTAAAGAATCCCCCTGTCGGATTCCGGTTGGCGTTTGTATTTCCTCTGTCAGTCTTTGATTAACCTTTCAGTGGTCGCGCTAAAATTCTTAACGCCAGTGGTCGCTGCGGACTCTCAGTCCATACTTAGAAAATATACGTGTTTTTAATATAAATTTATTAAAATTATAAGGTTGCTGTAATAAAACACGTTGTAGATAGAAATCAGTATATTATATAGTAATAATATTATAAAATATTCATAGTAACAGCTAAAGTTCCAACACATTCTACTAACTTAGGAACTACAGTAGGAACCATATTATAAAGCCTAACTACAAAAAAATATAATGAAAAAAAATCAAGATTATTAAATCTTATATTATTAGTTGCCCCAGTTCGCCATTTCTAAACATTCTGGGCAAATTAGTAGAGCATGTTCCAAACATAGATATGTGTGACACTTCCTACATAAATATCGGGTGGGACGATTTTTTTTTCTGTCACACATAGCACATCGCCCTCTTTGATTTGCCGGTGGTTCTGCTTGCTGAGCTACCGGTTCTAATCCAAGAATCTCGCCAATCCTTATCTTCATCGATCTTGGTATATTTGTTAAAGAAGAGCGAATTCTTAACTGGTCACTTATTAACTCAAAAGATAGTTTTCGCAAAAATTCTCTCCTTAAAATATTTTTGTCTATATCATTGGCCTTGTAAATAACTAGAGAATTTATTCCTGCAACGTTTAATATTGAATAAAAAATTACCATTGGCCACCTTCGAGTACCACGTGCACAATTATAAGCAGCGCAAAGTTTGTCCACCGTATCCACTCCTCCCTTTGTTTGATTGTAGATAGTTATTATGTCTGGTTTACCTGTTTCAGTGTCAATAATGTCATCATGGTGTAAGCTTGACGCGAGCAAAACATTTTTCTTCTTTTTTGGAATGTAGGATAAGATAGTGCTGTTATCATGGAATGCAAACATTGACGACTTTTCAGGACGATTTACTGGGCTGCAAAATTCAATGGGAAGTTCCCTTTTATTCTTTCTAATCGTTCCTACAAGAGTCATTCTAAAATTCTTTTTTAGGTTTTCTATCAACTTAAAACTAGTGAAAAAATTATCAGTAGTTACATTCCGTCCAGTTCCCCTTATAGATTCACACATTCTTTCCACAACAGCATCTGGAGAATTATTTATTTCCCAAGGACCAGCTGGTTGTTTACCAACATATACTTCCATGTTGCAACTATAATAAACCTTTGAATCGCAGAGGGCATAAATCTTAATGCCATATTTGCTCGGTTTATTGGGAATATATTGACGAAATATACATCTACCTCTAAAAGCCTCCAGTTTCTCGTCAACTGTTACGTAATGGAAAGGTATGAATGCAGTTTTACATTTCTCTACGAAAATGTCAAAAATATCTCGAATCGCCGCCAACCTGTCTAGAGACTTCCTAGCTTCACGGGTTTCAAGATCATCAAATCTTATATGTCGCATTAGAAAACGAAATCTTTGTAACGACATCGTAAGACTAAATATCTCAACCCCAGTGCCATCAACTCTCCAAAGATCTTCAGCATTGAGGTGATTACTCTTCATAACTCCCGCCAAATATAAGAGACCTATCAGTGCTGGTAGTTCAAGAATATTTGTTGTTTTTGCATCACGTTCACGGGAATATTTATCTTGAACAGCCTGAAATATGCTTGTTTGTATTATCTACAATAACCTGAAGAACATTCTCAGGAAAAAAGTACTGCCAATCCCCAATGGTGTTCTTAGATTTTTTACAGTTTCTTTTGGACCAGGTAGGTGGGTAATCAAATTTTCCGATCGGGTTCTTACATTTCTTGGGTTGCAATGTTTTCTCCATTTCGTCGATTGATCCTTTCCGATAAAAAATGGACCGTCAATTTGCAGAATTTCCTCTTCATTGTCTGAAATATCCTGCTCACTATCTGTTTCGTGTTCTTCGCACTCCACAGCATCCACTTCATCTTCATCGGAGTCATCTAAGGGTGCTTCTTCTTCGTCAGATGATTCTAAACATGATTTCATTAGTTCATGCAGCCGTTCTTGCTCTTTTTCATAGGATGCCATACTAAAACATATTTTTAATATTAAACAATTACAAAAAAGTATCAAATGAAACATACCTTGGCAAAAGTAGAGCAGCTAATTTGTAAATATATTTGTCACCTCACTGGTCGCTGCGGATTCTCAGTCCGAAAGCACGAATTATTGGAGAAAATACAAAACTATATGCCTGCTCACTCGACCGTCGACTGAAATACGCTGTTAAAGAAAGGTACTGAGAAGCGCGACACTTAGAGGGGGGTATCCTTGAAATTATCGTCGATCACAAACCGGTGCGGAGCGACAGTCCGCGCGCGACCACTGAAAGGTTAACTAAGATGTGAGTGCCTGTATTGTGGTTCAGTTGTTTTATGATGTCTGTTATGTTTTTTGGCACATGTTTTCTTTTTAGGATATCAACTACGTGTTTTAGTCTTACTCGGTCAAATGCTTTAGTGAGGTCTATAAAGCACACAAATGCGGGTTTTCCGTATTCTAGCCTTCTCTACTCCTTGTCTGACTATGAAGATGGCATCTACGGTTTCTGAAGCCTTGTTGTTCTTCCGATATGTTTACATGCTCACTTATTATTGCTTCTATGATATTTGTAAAGAACTTCATGGTTGAGCTTAACAGAGTTAAGAGTTTCTTGAATATAGGAACGGTTATGCTTTTTCTCCATTCATTAGGGACTCCTTTGGTTGATAACACAGGGCAACAAAAAAATATTTTTGTTTTGGTGCCTGGGATTTTAGAGCTGAGTTTAACTATATTTGGGACGCTAAATCTATACATGCAATCCGTTTTTCTCTATCAGCTCTACTTTTTTAGATACATCAACTTATCTACCAATGTGGTTTTTATTCAGTATATTCATTTATGAGAGTTCTAAAATTATTATATATTCATTAAGGTAGGTACAATGGTTTTATTGTCAGTCTGTAATTGAGTAAATTCCAGGTAAATCTATAAATAGTGGAACCATTGCCTATCAGGTACCTGAACTGACCCTTTTAATCACCTAACTCGGATAAGTCTCGTCAGTTTGTGCGTTCTTACTAATGAGAGTAGATCGAATTCGGCGTGTTATTTTATGTTAAGAAAAGAGTGTTTTTGTGTTATTGAACAGAATTAAAATGAGTTCAGGTTCCAGTTCAAGAAGAAGTTGTGTAAATCAACCTGATGTGTTTTGCTATATATGCGGAGAATACATGTTTCAACAAAACAGACAAACTATTACTGACTTTGTAAAGCGAGCGTATCTTGGATACTTTGGAGTTAAGCTTGGTGATCAGGACAAAACGTGGGCCCCGCATCTCGTATGTAAAACTTGTACAGAGCATTTACGGCAGTGGACTACCGGGAAAAGAAAATGTCTAAAATTCGGCGTACCAATGGTTTGGAGAGAACCAAAAAACCACTTCAATGATTGTTATTTCTGTTTAGTAAATACTAATGGAATCAATCGAAATAACCGCAGTAAGTGGACTTATCCCAATTTAGACTTGGCAATACGCCCTATCCCGCACTCAGATGAAATACCAATTCCAACATTTCATCAGCTACCACATATCTCTGATGACGAATATTTCCCTCTGATCGCTCTTCTGATGCTAATAAAAGTTCTGATGCTAATGAAACTAACAGTGACTATGAGGGGACGTCATCAGTTCCTCAACGCTTCAATCAAAATAAATTAAATGATCTCACCAGGGATCTCAATTTATCGAAAAAAGCTTCTGAAGTACTGGCTTCTAGGTTGAACGACAAAAATTTACTGGAACAAGGAACCAAAATTACCTTTTACCGTACAAGAGAAAAAGATCTGCTACCATTCTTTTCTCAAGAAGACAATCTTGTATTTTGTCACGAAATTAGGGGACTCATGAAAGAAATGGGACTTTCTGAATATATTCCAGATGATTGGCGCCTATTTATTGACAGTTCAAAGCGATGTTTAAAATGTGTCCTTCTACATAATGGGAATAAATATGGTTCAATACCACTAGCTCACTCAACGAAACTGAAAGAAGAATATAATACCATAGCTTTGGTCTTGCAGAAGATAAAGTATTACGAACATCAATGGATGATTTGTGTAGACTTAAAAATGGCAAACTTTCTTCTTGGGCAGCAAAGTGGTTACACGAAATATCCGTGTTTCTTGTGCCTCTGGGATAGTAGGGACAAAACACACCACTGGGTTAGAAAAGATTGGCCTCAGAGAGAAAACATGGACGTTGGGGAAAAGAATGTCATTAACGACGCTTTGGTTGAAAGAGAAAAAATCATACCTCCTCCGTTACATATAAAGTTGGGCTTAATGAACCAATTTGTAAAGGCTCTTGATAAGAATGGGTCTTGTTTTGCATATATAGGGGTAAAAATGCATCAGTTGAGCACAGAAAAACTCAAAGCTGGGATATTTGACGGCCCACAAATAAGACAATTAATTAAGGATCCTGCCTTCATAAATTCAATGAATCAAGTTGAACGAGAAGCTTGGACATCATTTGTTGCAGTTGTAGAAAATTTTCTAGGCAAACATAAAGCTCAAAACTATGTTGAAATGGTTAACAAGATGCTTAATAGTTTCAAATCCGTAGGGTGCAATATGAGTATTAAAATACACTATTTACACAGCCACTTAGACCGTTTTCAAGAAAATTTAGGAGACATGAGTGAGGAACAAGGTGAAAGATTTCACCAAGATATTAAAGTTATGGAGGACCGCTACCAAGGAAGATGGGACATGCACATGATGGCAGATTACTGCTGGAGTTTAAAAAGGGACTGTTTAAAAAAACATTCAAGAATGTCGCGGAAAAGAAGGTTTCCAAGTGTTGAGTGACTATTTCATTTCTTCAATGTTTTTTTTTTGTTTGTAAGTACGACATAATATTGTATTTTGTATAACTAAAATAAAAATTTCGTATCTACTTTTGTTTACTACACTTATAGATTTGAGTTACAATAATGTAACTTATATTTCTCTAAAATTGTATATCTTAAAAATTTGAGCTCCTAGGTACAAATGAATACGTCATTTGAATTCAGGACATCAAATTGATATAGAATCAGCTCAAAAAACCTCGACACCAAAACAGCTGTTCCCCTGTGTAATATTTTATTGAATAGCTCTGAGCTGAATTGTACTCGTTTAGGCCTTTATCATACAAATAAGATTTTTAGTTCCGTCATTTACTCATTAAAATAAACTCTGAAATGCGTTGATTTATATAGCTTATTGTAAAGTTTAGAAAGCATAAAATATTTTTCAGAGAAAGGTCGCACTGTGCGATAAAAAATAAAGGTGATTAAAACTAAAATTGCAAATAATTAGTAGAGAAATTTCGGACGCTTATGGTTTATGGCATTTTAATGTTTATAACCCATTTTGTGTGCTATCAACTCCAAACAAACGGACTATAGTTGTTTTGTCGAGAATTTTATTGGCGTTTAGCCTTGTGGTCTAAAAGGCAAAATTCCAGTAAATGCTGCACCAGTCATTTTGAATAAATGATTTGAGTCCTCCTGATAGATAAGGCAGTCTGGCAATTGCGTCGATCTAAGAAGGTATTATAGGACCCGCGATGCTATATTATGATAATGTATGAATGATCATACAGCGTGAGCTGGACAGACTGAAAGTAAATGCATAAATGATTCTGGCTCTTTGCTATATTCCTTATACCTAATCCCTGCCAAGTTAATAAATCGACTGCGATGCAATCATACTCTCCCGGGAAATACATTTGAATTGCCCATGGGGTGAAAAGTCTCGACATTATTGAAGAAAAAACAATTTCTTTGCCAAAAATCGATTTGATTCTTCAACATAGTTTCCTTCAAGAGCGATGATATACTTATTCTAGCGATCTGCCAACATTTGGATACCTTTCACATTGTCGACCTATCTAAAATAAAAGTTCTCTGTTCGACTTCTTCGTTTGAGTTAAATCCCTTTCTTTGGAGTCACCTTTCCAGACTTGGAAAGAGGTAATAATTGCTGGGGCCAGATCTGTTGAATTCGGCAAATGAGAAAGCAATTTTACCATCGATTTTGTGTGAGGTGGCGCATTATCTTGATAAAACAACACTTTTTCTGCGCTAAATGCTGCCTTTTTTCTTGATTTCACCAAATGGTCCAAAAAACCAAGCTAATAATCTCCGGAGATTGTGTACTCCCTTCTCTAGATAGTCGATAAGTATTAATCCATGCGCATGCCAAAAAATATTTCTACTCAGTATATATCACTACTAAATCAAACACTTTATTTTTGCACTTGTCGCGCGTTTCGCGAACCATGTTAGCTTTATCAGGAGCGATGATTGACTGATATTTTCTTCTTCTTAAAGTGCCTATTCGGTTCGAATATTGGGAATCGTTCTGGCTATTATTACTTTATCCACTGCAGCTCTGAAAAGACCGGTAGTATTTGTTTAGAACCAATTTCGCAGATTGTTTAGCCAGGAGATGCGTCTGCGTCCTGGTCCCCTTTTTCCAAGTATCTTCCCTTGGAGTATTTGCTGTAGTAATCCATATCTGTGGCAGTTTTTTTTTTATTATGTATCCTAAATACTCCAATTTTTTCACTTTAACAGTTTTCATCATTTATTGTTCATGCGACTTAAGACATCCTCGTTGGTAATATGGTCAGTAAAAGAAATATTCAAGTTTCTCAGAAGTGGCTTCAGTCAGCGTCCAAAATTCCACACCGTAAAGAAAGACACTGAAGATATAACATCTGAGGAGTCTCATTTTTTCGTGCTTAATTTTATCGCTGAGCTTTTGAAAAGTGATGTTATTTTGAGGAACCAAGGTAACAGGAATTGGGGACTTGCTGATTACCATGTACTTTGTTTTGCCGATATTAAGTTCGAGGCCGTATTGATTACTGATTTCATTTATTTTTGTCATAAGATGTTATAGACCCTTTAAGTTATCAGCCATAACCGCCGTATCGTCAGCATAACGAATATTATTTATTTGCTCCCCATTCCTTCATTAGCCCCTTCCGATGCCTCTCTGAAGATTTGCTTGACTGATATAATAGTAACCAATCATCTCTCCTGATGAAGCTAACATAGTTAGCGAAACACGCGTCGAGTGCAAGAATAAAGTGTTTGGTGTAGTAGTGATATATACTGAGTAGGGTCAAAGATTCCATATTTCCAACATAGTACAAATAAAAAACCGGTCAAGTGCAAGTTGAACTTGCGCAATTAGTGTTCCGTACGTTGATTGCTTTTCAAATAAAAAATTTTGTTACAGAGGTATAAAATGATCAGTGACTTCACAAAACATACTCCAAATGAGTTTTCAACAAAGTTTGTTTTCAATCTTTACTGAAATCTGATGACCTTGAAAATTTTGTTTTTTTTTATGTACCAGATAAATTATTAAAGGTAATGCACTCGTGATAATTTTGGAGAATATTCCAGAATTTTTTCAAAATTTTTTGATAAGTACTTTTCGAGATAAGGCGGATGAACAGGGCTTTTTCGCGATTTTTTAAAAATAATACAAAGTAAAGTGCGCGCAAGTACTACATTATATATATATTTTCGAACGCTTATGGTTTATGACACTTTAATGTTTATAACCCTTGTTGTGTGCTATCAGCTCCAAACAAACGGACTATAGGATCCGAGAGTACTTCAGGTGCTCGAGTAAAAACGCATAGACTACAAGTTTCTTGTTCTACTACAGGGTGGCCCAAAATTACCGAAGGAGTTTGAATTCCTTATAACTTTTTTATTATAATTTTGTTTTTTATTTCTTTTCAGTATTTTGTAAAGAAGACTTGGGGAATTTAAACTGGAACAGTACACAATTGAACAACGTGCCCAAATCGTTGAACTTTATTTCTCAAATCAACGGTCCATTGTTTTGACTCAGCGTGCATATCGTCGTTATTTTAATGTGCGGGTTGGACCCTCAGAGTCAACAATAAACCGTTTGGTTGCAAATTTTCGACAACAAGAGGCAGTAAGGAACCTTCCTGGTGCCGGCAGACGACGAACGGTGCACACGGATGACAATATTGAACGGGTACAGGAAAGTATTCGGGAAGATGGAGAAACATCAACCAGGAGACGTTCGACACAACTTGGCCTCTCACGAGGGTCGCTGCAGAGAATTTTGCATACAATAAGAATGTTTCCATAAAGATTCAGCTTGTCCAAGAATTGAAACCGACCGATTAACAGCAACGACTTGATTATGCAATTTATTTCCGGCAAAAAGCAGAAGAAAATCATGATTTTATTCATAATTTAATTATGAACGACGAAGCCCATTTCCAATTAAATGAATTCGTTAATAGGCAAAACTGCAGGATATGGGCTACGGAAAATCCAAGAGTAGTTCAACAGCGACAATTACACCCACTTAAGTGTACTGTTTGGTGCAGTGTTTCGTCGGAAAGGATAATTGGCCCATATTTTTTTGAAAAGGAACACGGTGTCGCCGTTTCCATCACTGGTGTTCGATATCGGACAATGTTGGAAAATTTTTTAAGGCCATCCGTGGAAAACCATCCGCAAGTATGGTTCCAACAGGATGGAGCCACAGCGCACACTGCGAGGGACACAATGGCTCTTTTACGCGACATCTTTGGTGAACGAATTATTTCGCGTACAAGCGATCTTAATTGGCCTCCGCGTTCACCGGATTTAACCGCTCCAGACTTTTTCCTTTGGGGTTATTTGAAAGGAAAAGTCTATATTAATAAGCCTAGAACCATCCAGCAATTAAAAAACAATATACGCGACGACATCAACAACATAACACCTGAAGTTTTGCGAAAGGTTATGGAAAATGTTTTGGAAAGAGCACGAATATGCGAAGCAGAAAATGGCCACCACTTGCGAGATATAATTTTTCATAATTAAATTAAAAATATTCTCCATTAATATACTATATTTAAAAAAAAAAAAAAAATATATATAATTATGTCTTAAATAAAAAGTTATAATGAACTCAAACCCCTTCGGTAATTTTGAGCCACCCTGTACAATTGATTTGTGGGACAAACAAGAAAGATATCGGCCAATAAAAAATTAGATTTGGTAAGGAAACAGTCAATAACTCGCAAACTAATAGACAAAATGTCATGAAAACTTTACACGAATCTTCTGAGAGTTGACGCTAACTGAAAATCGTATGGTTCTTTTTGTTTATACTGCCATCTGTCGCAAAGTCTTGTGACTTTTCACCTCATGTTAGTAATTCTTGCATCTGACTTGATAAGTACCAACATCGGACGTGTAAAATGTACATTTAACGCTCCAACATGACTCAATAGAGTCGGAAACTTCCCAATAATAATATTATTTGCACTTAAGTTACTTCTGCAATCTAGCAAGGCATAATGTCTTTTAGTCTGCTAATTAACGGCATTCATTTTATATAAAGGTTTCTAATTAGAGAGAAAGGCGGCGGCCGCCTGGCTTTTGCTGGCCTACATCGACGCACAGTCACATTAATTAATTATAATTTAGTTTTAGTTTTGGTTTAGTTGCTATCGACTACCGCGCTCCCTATTACACCCTCGCACACTAAGTATATGCAATATAATTTGAATTTTGCGTCGTCTAACTTCAGGCAAAGGAACAAGATATTTTTTTAATGAACTCTGTTGTTTTATATGTTAAAAGCTTTTTAAATAACGTTCAGTTGGGCAATAGTATATCAACAGTGCGATTGCACTGGTCTAGAAAATTTAAACTTTTTTGTCCCGCCGAAATTTGTGTCATTATTTTAAGTATTAATTACACAGGTATACAAAAAAATTCTCTGTCTTTTATAGTCCTTTTACACGGTCATATCAGTTCTCAGTTCCGTTTCAGTTTTCGTTTCATTTCAGTTCGGAAGGAGGTTTGTTTTTACACCGTCCGTTCAGTTCTCAGTCCGAGTTATCTTTCAAAGTGTTATGTATGTTTCGCGTTTAAACACATGTTGTCATACTGTCCCAAAATGTATATGTGTAAAATAGCTCATGTATAAAGACTGTCTCACTGCAGTAGCCTTAGCTGTGGCGTTGAAGAAACGATGGAAGCAAAATACCCCATACCGTCAGGTGTCAGTCTCCGTTTCAGTTCTGTTTTCAGTTTTTCTTTTTTATGGGTCTAGCACACGTGCTGCAGGAAAGAAGTCCCTAAAGTACTACAGGAGCGCCACGTGTGCGAAAAAAGCGATTCACGTTCTTGAATCGCTGTAAATTGTACTCGGTGGGAAACACAGTCCTGGGCAAATTATTCCAAAGGGATGATGTTCTCCATATAAAAGACTGCTTAAAAGCGTTGTACGAGGAGTAACAAGCTGAACCTCATACGGATGTGAAGTATTAGCGCGACGTGTACTTCTAACATGCACCGCTCTGGAAGGAATTAAGCACGCCACATCCTTCGAACACTTTCCATGAAAATACTTGTAGAATAGGCTCAAGTCGCCAACGGTTCTTCGATGTTCCAGTGAATCAAGGCCACCGATCAGTTCCGGATCTCCAATCAGACGAATAGCTCTTCTCTGAATAGAATCCAACAAATGCAGTGTATGTTTGGGAGCGGAGCCCCAAACATGGGAGCAGTATTTCATAGTTGGTCGAATTTGAGCTTTGTAAAGAATTAACAATTGTTGTGGAGTGTAAAGCTTTCTGGTTCGAAATAATATTCCCAACTTTTGAGGAGCTCTCCTTGCTATGCCTGCAACATGTTCATACCAGGACATGCTCCCAAATTAACGCCCAACAAATTGAGTGACGACGTTAGAGGAATGGAGTGCCCCGACATAACTATGTCGGGTTCAGCAACGTTAACTTTTTTAGAAAAAACTGCCGCCTGGGTTTTTATAGCGTTAAATTCCACTTGGTTACTGTCACCCCAAGATAAAATTTCTTCCAGGTCTTTGTTAAGTTGAATGACTTCCTGCTGTCTGCAGATATTCGTCTAAGTAGCCGATGTCCGAGCGTTCAAAGTGAATGAAGAGATAAGCGTACTGTCATCTGCAAAGCTGTAGATTGGATTCTCGGTCTTTTCCAGCAGATCGTTAATGTAAATGAGAAAAAGAGTAGGAGACAGTATGGAGCCTTGAGGTACACCGGCGTTGATAGTGAAGGTGTTAGAAAGAAATCCGTCGACTGCCACTCGTAAAGAACGCTCTCTGAGGAAACATGAGAGCCACAAACAGAACTTTTCAGACATACCATAGGAGCGTAGCTTAGCCAACAGCCCATCGTGCCAAACACGGTCGAATGCCTTGGATATGTCAAGAGCAACCGCTCGAGATTCTCCAAAGTGTTTATGTGTTAAAAGCTTTTTAAATAACGTTCAGTTGGACAAAAGTATATTAACAGTGCGATTACACTGGTCTACAAAATTTAAACTTTTTTTGTCCCGCAGAAATTTGTGTCATTATTTGATAGTATTAGGTATTCAATTACACAGGTATACAAAAAAAATTCTCTGTCTTTTATGGTCCTTTTACACGGTCATATCAGTTCTCAGTTCCGTCTCAGTTTCAGTTTTCGTTTCATTTCAGTTCGGAAGGAGGTTTGTTTTTATACCGTCAGTTCATTTCTCAGTCCGAGTTATCTTTCAAAGTGTTATGTGTGTTTCGCGTTCAAACACGTGTTGTCATACTGTCCCAAAGTGTAAAATAGCTCATGTATGAAGACTGTCTCACTGTAGTAGCCTTAGCTGTGGCGTTGAAGAAACGATGGAAGAAAAGAACCCCATACCGTCAGGTGTCAGTCTCCGTTTCAGTTCTGGTTTCAGTTTTTCCTTTTTACACATAAGAAAAACGGACAGTTCGACTGAAACTGAAACTGAACTGAGGACTGATATGACCGTGTAAAAGGACCATTAAGTGAGACACATGTTTTCTTAAGTATTTTTTGTGCTGAATCAAAAAAATCATCAAAGAACACACTTAAATTTGCCAGAAAACTATTAAATTGAAAAAAATACATTTTAATAAATACAGTAGAACCCCGATTAACCGAATCGCGATTATCCGAGCTCCGGATTAACCGAGCCAATCTAAGAACCTGATTATCCGAGGTACGCGCGTCTATGCTGCGTATTAACCGAGCTTCTAAAATAGGTACGTACATATTTCCATTTAAAATCGTCGAGGTCTTCGGGGAATCCCCCTGGCCCGTGTGAGGGATTCCCCTATTTATGTTTTTGGACTCTTTCAGCACGCAAATTTGCGTGAATGCAGTGCGTTATAGCGTTTACTACGGAGAAGTACGAGTATACTCACATAATTTATTTGGTTGGAGTTCTGCTAGTTAAGTGTAATTAATACGAACTGCTTTGTTTGAATTTTTGTTTGTCGTATTATAATGAAGCAAAACAAGCGTAAAAGAATCGTCGTTCCTATTGAAGAAAAATTAAAAGCCATCAGAAGAATTGAAGCAAGAGAGACAATTAAAGTTGTTGCACGAGATTATGGAGTAGGTGAGGTAATAGTTGGAGATTGGAAAAGAAACCACACAAAAATAGAAGAGTGGTGTATAAGTCAAGCCTCCTTGTCCTCAGGAAGAAAATCAGTGAAAACCGGCGAGTATGAAAAGCTTTATTCATGTGGTTTAACCAACAGAGATCAAAAGGTGTGCCTCTGTCAGGTCAAATTTTACAACAGAAAGCAATAATGATTAGTAGGCAATTTCCAGTGATAGATCAGTTTACCGCCAGTTCTGGATGACTTGACCGCTGGAAAAAACGGTACGGTGTACAACTGACTGTATGTGGTGAAAAACTTTCTGCTGATGTGTCATCAATTGAGAAGTTTAAGCAGACCTTTAAAAAGCAAATGGAAGATTTGTGTGTGATCAAATTTAAAACTGAGACGAAACTGGTCTGAATTATAAAATGCTTCCATCAAAAACATTGGCATCTCGACAGGAAAAATGAGCTCCTGGGCACAAACGAAGTAAGGAGAGATTAACCATAATAGTATGTTCCAATGTGTCTGGTAAGCACAAAATCCCACTGATGGTGACTGGCAAGTCTGCACGTCCAAGAGCTTTAAAAGACATCTCACCCAAAGCCCTACCAGTCTATTACAAAAGCCAGAATAGCGCACCTTATTTACTAACTTGAACATCTGTTAGAATACACAGAAAAGGAGAATATTATCAATGGGATGAGAAAGGTTACACTGAAAAATGTTATTTACTAGGTAAGTCAAGCTTGGGATTCTATGCGTACTACCACTATTCAAAAATCTTGGTCAAAAGTTATTGATTTTGAGGACTATAATGACAGTGAAGATGATACTCCATTAAATGAATTAACTTTGAAATTGAGAAGCCATGGAGAAATGTCCTGTTCAAATTTTGACAGCGAGATAGAAGAAAAAGAAAAACGTTTATTTGAATTAATGCAATAATTAAAAGGTTGCCAAAATGTGACAAGAGAAGATGTTGTTGAATGGATTACAGCAGATGATTTAGAAGAAGAAATGAGTATTGAAGAAATAACGAATGGCTTTCAGGAAACCGAAAAATCAGATGACGATGACGAGGACGAAGCGGCGGTGGATCCCGCTAAGATCTCTCATCAAGAAAGTTTTGCTTCTTTGGAAAGAGCTTTGAGGTATATCGAACAACAGAGGTAACCCCAGCGGATTTGCTTCTTCTTAATACATGGAGAAACATTGCAGCGAGAAAAAGAAGATGCAACATGAAACAGAAGCGCATAGATACCTATTTCACTGTTTTATAATGTTTGTACCTATTTATATGTACATCGGTTTAAAGTATTGGTGTTTATTTTTTGAACGAATAAGAAACAAATCCGGATTATCCGAGGAGGGTGCCCCACACGTTACCTCGGATAACCGTGGTTCTACTGTAATATAAAACTGTATAATCATTAAAATTATGAAATAAAAACAATTATTTCGGACATCTTTAAATGTTCTGAATCTACATTTATCATAAATTCTTAAAAATATTAGGTTTTAGTGTTCAGTGTTCATGTTTAAGGGGTTACATCACCTTGGCGCTCGGAAAAATAGGTATAAAAATAAAAAAAAAATTTGACGCAGCTATTAAATATATAAAATAATTTTTCTTTTTCACATATACATAGTAGTTTTATGAATAATTTGAAATAATAACAAATAAAAAAAATTAAAAAATGACGGAGATATGACTCATCAAGTAGGACCTTCTTTTGAAAATCCTTACTGATGCTGTACTTATTTTCTCTGTCAGGAATAGTCTGAAAAATAATTAAGTTGGGAATATGGCATCTTTGGAACAATGATACTAGTCAGTATATATCACCACTATACCAAAGACTTTATTTTTGCCCTCGACGCGCGTTTCGCTAACCATGTTAGCTTCTTCAGGAGCGATGATTGACCTAAACTACAAATCTACCCTATTTTATACTTAGCCTAACCCTTGAATTACTCAAGCAGAACTAATGACATAGGCAAGGCCGTCAGTTCCTGTCAATTCCACCAAACTTTACAATATCTCGAAGAATTACTTAGAATGAATGACTTTGAAGACGAAATTATTCGTGAATATTTAACATTATCTAAACTTTGTATGGAATAAAATTATTTCCAATATAACAATCAATTTTATGTTCAGAAAGAAGGAACAGCTATGGGTAATTGCTTATCACCTTTCATAGCTAATTTATTCATGAGTAAGTTTGAAATCGAAGCCAGTCAAGAATTCGAATATGTCCCAAAGGTATGGTATAGGTATGTGGATGTTTTCGCGATTTTTGATACAAAGAAAGCAAATATTGATGATTTTGTTTCTAAATTAAATAGCCGGTATGATTCCATTAAATTCACTTACGAAGTTGAGAACAAAGGACAATTGCCTTTTCTAGATATTTTAATCATTAAAAATAATAATAGATTAGAATTTGATATTTATAGGAAGGACACAGTAACAGACAGATATAGATAGATATATTCCTAATGTTTCATTTCATTGCAAACAACATAAATTAGCCTCATTACATTTTTTAGTTCATCGTTTGGTCACTTTCCCTCTGAATAGAGTAAACTTTAATAAAGAAAGGAATCGTATTAGAAATATAACAAGAGTTAATAGTTATGACGATGACTTAGTAAATAAGCTAATAAATAGACATAAGTTTAGGTTTAATATTAAAAAATTCCACCTTTTTTACATGCAAAGAAAATAACACCAAGTATGTCTCCATACCATATAATGCGAAATATAGCAAGGGACTCAATAAGGTATTTCATAAGGTAGGCCTCACCTTAGTCTATAAGTCATTAGACAATCTGAGAAATATCTTAGGAAGTCCCAAAGATAAGATTCCTAATTGTGACAAAAGTGGAATTTATGAGATTAATTGTAATGATTTTGACAAAAAGTATGTTGGGCAAACTAAAAGGTCAGTTAAAGCACGATTTAAAGAACATTTAGCACATTTAAAATACAGTAGAACAGAAAAGTCTAGCATTGCCGAACATGCCCTTGAAGCTGATCATACTGTAACATTAGATAATCTAAGATTAATAAAAAATGTATCTGATAGGAGATTGTTGAACGCATACGAAAGTATGGAAATCATAAAATGTAAAAGTAGTTTAAATAAAGACAGAGGGCCTATTCCTTATAGTCCCCTCTACTGGTTACTTGACCGGAACCGACGGCTTTGCCTATGTCATTAGTTCCGCTTGAGTAATTCAAGGGTTAGGCTAAGTATAAATAGGGGAGATTTGTAGTTTAACTTTAGTCAATCATCGCTCCTGATGAAGCTAACATGGTTAGCGAAACGCGCGTCGAGTGCAAAAATAAGGTGTTTGGTGTATTGGTGAAATATACTGAGTAGTAGAAAGATAATAGCTAAGATGTAGCAGAGGAAAAATTGTTTAAAAAATTTTTTTTTGTAGAAATGACAGCTGTTTGAAACAAACCTCTGATTTTTATCAAAATTTTGAGTTTAAAAATTTATAACTTATGAACTTGGCACCCAATCAAAAAAGTCCTATGCTTCATTTAAATAATATTATAAAGAATATGTGTTGCGTTAACAAAATCGGTTGAGTAGATCTTAAGATATCTTGTACACCATTTTGAAAAATTAGTTTAAAAAAAAAAAACGCAAAAGGAAAAAACAGTACAGCGTCTTAAAACCAAATATTTTTTGAAATTACCTTCAATCTGCGATTCCCGAACCATACATGAGATCTTCCATTGTTGCCGCGATGCCCTCCGACTTCTTTTGAGCAGCTCTTTTCAATTTCCTGGCCTCTTTAGTCTCCTGTTGGGCTCTCATGTTGGCTATAGATATTCGTTGAGAATCCAAGTTCAGCGCGCTTGGGAGCAATTACAAGGTTTAATAATTGCATCGTTGGTAATACACTACTATATCCATAGTTAAATATACTAGCTGCAATATAAAATACAATGCCTGTAATGCGCTTTTAGATCCTTAGACCAAATGACAGCGTTTAGACTTTCGTTGTTATTCTAAGTGTATCCTTCTAAACAGCGTTCTAACAAATCGGTATCAGTTAACCTATCAGAATTATTGTTATAAAGGACTGACTAAAAGAACAATACCCTTTGTCGAGACCTTGACGGCTCGTGCCGGTCCAATTGCTACCTGAGTTTCGGACCGACTCACTGCCGCACTCACTTCTAATTGCTATAACTTCGGAAATAATTTGAATTTTGAAATTGTTAAACGTTTAAAATATTCTTAAAGTATAAATAATTTATCTAGAAAAAAAAAAATAATTCGATTTCTTGAAAATCTCAATCACCTTAACAAAAAACACGCATACACTACCTCTAACTAAGCTACGTAGCAAAATGCTGTTTAAAATAAATATGTGCAACCGCTAAATTAAAAAATAGTTTTTAGTTTTTATTAATATTAAACAAAACTCACTCGCTCACTGACTTACTCACTCCCTCACTCAGTTATTCACTCGCTCGATCATTCACTCACTACCTCACTGACTCACTCACTAACTCGCTCGCTCCCTCACTTACTCACTACCTCACTCACCTAGTCACATTCCCCCATATTCACTTAATCTATCCAAAAAATTAACTTCTAAAATTATCAAGGGATGTACATTAGACATTTTGCAACCTTTTGTTCCTAGATAGTAAACGGATATTTCTTTTTCAACACTAAATACCATTCCTGATGTTTTGATATCAAATTCGAATTTAAAAGTTAAAAAACTACTAGAAATAATAGTGTTGTTCGAAAAAAAATTTCTTGTTTAGCTGTTTGATTTATTTACTTAAAAAAAAAAGCATTTTACCATCCACATAGGACCCTTGTAAATGTTATAAAAGCGGATTTTTTGTTGAAAACTGAACATGAAGCCGTATTTTTTGATGTCAAGTCAGGATTAAGAACTTCAAAAAAACCTGAAAATAATAATTTTGTTCAATATTAACAAAAAATATTAACATTTTTTTTTTAATTTGACAGTTGCACATATTTATTTTAAACAGCATTTTGCTACGTAGCTTAGTTAAAGGTGAGGTATGCGTGTTCTTTATTAAACATGAACACTGAAACCTATATATATATATATATATATATATATATATATATATATATATATATATATATATATATATATATATACAGTCCCTGGCCAAATTATTAGACGCACTGCAAGATTTCATGTAAAATATTAATTACCGAGTGATATTGTACCGTTTTATTATTTTAAATTGATTTGTTTTTTTTATTTTTATATTATCCAATCAATTACCTATTTATTTGACATAAATAAAACAGCATTAATTTAGAAAAGCATAAGTTTATTAAGTTTTAAAGAAAAGTGAAATTAATGTTAATAAAAGTCAATATTTAGTTGAGCCACCCTCAGCCACTATCAAAGCTTTAATTCTGCGCGGCATGCTATCAATGCAAGATTGTACTGTCTCCTGCATTTGAGGATGATGATTCCACACATGAATAATCTTTTCTAGGAGCTGGGTTTTGTTGGTAATCACATCTTTAGCCACTTCTCTTTTCATCAGCTCCCACACATTTTCAATGGGGTTCATATCAGGGCTATTACCCGGCCAATCCAACAGAGGGATATTTTTTTCTGCCAAAAAAGCTTTAACAGACCGAGTAGTGTGGCAGGGAGCTCCATCTTGCATGAAAGTGAATGGTTCCCCATTTGGAAACCATTCTCTGAGCTGCGGAATCAACCGATTTTGTAATACTTCTTTGTACTGATCTTGCCTCATTATTCCTTTGACGGCGTACAGACGTCCAGTGCCCTTGCCGCTGATGACTGACCAAATCATCACTTTGGAGGGATGTTTAACCTTCGGGACGACACAATCAGGATGAAACTTTTCTCCATGACGACGACGCACATACTGAGCTTTATTCTGCAAAATTTCGAATGTGCTTTCGTCACTGAAGCAGACCTGTCAAAAATAGGAAAAATATATGTATCTTACCGATCTCCAGAAGTCCACATCTTTGTTTTGCCATTGTTTGGCCCACTTCAGGCGCTTTGCTTTCATTGCAGCTGTTAACTTGGGCTTCCTGGCGGGGCGACAGGCCTTAAAATCTAATTCTTTCAATTTTCTTCGAACAGTGCGCTCAGAAGCATTTACGCTAGCATCCTGGAGTTGTGATTTTATTACCTTTGTGGTAGCAAATCTGTTTTCTACACAAATTTTCTTCAAACATCTCTCTGACCGTGGAGTGAAAATTGGTTTTCTACCGCATCTTTTCTTTCTTTTCGGGCTTAATTCCTTCCCTGACTCAATTTTCTTTTTTATGCGTCGTACACTAGCTTCAGAAACCTCCAATCTTCGTGATATTTCTCGGTTTGTAAATGTTTTCGCAATCACAAGAGCCTTCACTTCAGCTTTTTTACGTGGTGAAAGATCGCCTTTTCTACCCATAATGAAAATAGTCCAATTACTTTTTTAAAACACTGCATACAAAATAAACTAATAACTGAGTAGTATAAAACTGTTAAACAAACAATCACAGTCCATAAAGCCACAGAAACACGTCCGTACCTGACTCGATTCCGATCGCGACTGATACAAGTTTGTACTTATTTACGTTCATGTATCACTTTGTCAACACAGTGGTGCCATATGTTAAAAATAAATGCAAATATGTAGTCTACAACAATTCTTTTAAATAAAAATCAATAATATTGTAGTTTAAATATACCATTATTGCATAAAAAAACTCTTTTAAGAAACATAAAATTACTAAAAAAATACAGTGCGTCTAATAATTTGGCCAGGGACTGTACATATATATATATATATATATATATATATATATATATATATATATATATATATATATATATATATATATATATATATATATATTTAGGTTTTTATATTAAATGTAGATTCCGAACATTTAAAGATATCCGAAATAATAGTTTTATTCCATAATTTTAATGACTATTTATTAAAATGTATTTTTTTTTTCAATTTAATAGTTTTCTGGCAACTTTAAGTGTGTTTTCTCAAAAAAACCTCAGGGTGGAGGTTTTTTTCTATCGTTTTTTAGATTTAACATAAAAACAATACTTAAGGAAACACAGGTCTCACTTAAAAGACAGATTTTTTTTGTATACCTGTGGTATTTAATAAAATAGTTTCAAAAACATTTTTTTTCTGACCCGAAATTAAAACCGTAAAAAATAAGTTTTAACTGAGCAATTAGGTTATAAAACAATAAATACATAAAATTTTACGGTTTTGATCAATACTTAACAGCAAGTAGATCTATTTTAAATGTTTAAGAAACCTATTAAGTGGCCAACAATCTATTACTCGATTGCCCTTGGTATCGTTTCTCCAAGCTGGAAATGTCTTGGTGAAATTTTTCGCTGCATTCGTCACTAATATTCCAGACGCGAAATTAGGAAGTGTATTTTTAACGATATGTTACAGCCTAAAATTTTGAAAGATGCTGAAAATTCATTAATTAAATCTAAATAGTTTTCTGCCTTATGGTTTTCCAAAAAGTTTTTAACTAAAAGTAATTTCATATTTTCATTTTTTCATCGTAGCGTCATGACCCATTGGTACAAGAAAGCATATTTTCGTTGTGCAGGAACACAACTTTTAAATTTTTGTGAAATGATAATGAAACTGAATAACATAGATATCGAGTAAGTGCACCAATATAAATACCTGGAACACGAAATCAGCATAGGACGAGCGAAGAATAGGTCTCTCATGGGCTGCATATGGCAAACTGGCCTATGTACTCAAATCTAACCTTCCTATGCGTTTGGGGCTAAAAAACAGGCAGTATCTCTACTTATATGACACACCATATAAAAAAGAAGACGAAGAAAAAGTATTGAACTCTTTTGGGACTATTTATATTTTTTTTTGAAAAGGAATTGATTTTAAATCATGTATTTGAATCCTCCTTCAGCACTGTAAGGTATTACTCAATGCTCGAGCAGTGTGCAAACTGTAGGAATTGTAGCACATATCATGCCGGTCGCAGCGGGTTATTACTAGTAGCTCTTTGAACAGACAGACGGGCAATTATGCCTACGTTCTTAGCCATCTGAACCGTTTCTTAAACGTCCGAAGGCCCAGAAAAGAAGCTGGCATTTTAATTTCTTTTAAGAAATTAGAATTAACTACTTTACTTTCCCAAAACAATACACTATTCTGAACTACCAATATCCGAAATCACGTACATTCGAACATTTTAAAATTTCAACCAGGCAAATACGAGTTTTTAAGTAGTCCTCATTGAAAATATTAAATAATTTCGGGTCCGCATTTAAAATTACCCATGCGGTTCGTTCAATACTTCCCGCGAGTGCTTATTAGACTTAAAAACAAAGGGTTTTTTAATTAAACACGGTTTCACACATCAATTGCGAATTCATTTAAAACAAACTGCACCACGAGCCCGGCTCATAATTAAACTGATACGAGACATTGGAAATATATTTCCATTTTTTATCCTGTGGCGGTTTTTGTTCTCCTTTTAGTCCTTTTCTCCATACTTGCCCGATTTAGCTTCCATTCTTGGGCAAACGTTTCATTTATATTTTTATTTTTATTTATTTTTTGAGGCTTGTCATTCAGCGAGTTTAAATTATCTGAAGGAGATTAGTAATTACAGATTATTTGTTCGTAACAACAGAAGAGGTAGAAGTTCTATTCTGCCTGTCCCTACCATAACATTAGTACATAAGATGGTCCACGGCTATAACCGAAGAAGTGAGTAAGCTATAAGGCAAAATGTTGTAGTTAATATTCTAAATTTAATGCCACCTCGGCTTAAGACAGGTATCAAAATAGTGGAAGCACAAAAATTTTGTAGATACCATACCATACTGAGCAACTAACATTTCGAGCAGACGACAAGACATGAGGTGAAAATTCCCGAGACTTTCCGAGAGATGGCAGCATAAACAAAAAAAAAATAATATGATTTTCAATTAATACCAACTCTCAGAAAATTCGGAGAAGATATTATGTCATTTTGTCTATTAATTTGCGAGTTACAAATGTTTGAGCTACTCTACTTTTGATTTTTGCAATACGATGCAACAAAATAAATTTCGTGTGTAGTGAACTTAAATGCGGTCGTACCACCGATGATGCACCACGTTTTGAACGTCCAAATCAGGCAGTCACTCCAAAGAATACAAAGTGAGCGAAATAGCGGATATCGTGAAGATATCAACAGAACGCGTGAGGCATATTTGGCATGAAGATTTGCATATGAAGAAGCTACGTGCCTGATGGGTGCCGCGCACTCTCACGATTGATCAAAAACAGCAATGTATCGAAGATTCAGAACGCTGTGTGGCATTATTTCGACGTAATCCAACGGAGTTTTTGCGCCGATTCGTAACAGTGGACGAAACATAGATCCACCACTTGACACCAGGCCAACAGGCAGTCCGCAGAGTGGCTGGAACCACATGAAAGCCAAGCGAGGCGTTCAAAAACACAAACATCAACTGAGAAGGTTTTAGCACGTATTTTTAGTGTTCCGTACGGAATACTTATAAGATCACTTCGGTGTCTGTCCGTCTGTCTGTCTGTCCGTCTGTCCGTCTGTCACACCCGATTTTCTCCGAAACTATTTGTCATCAAAAGTTGAAATTTGGTAATAATATAGAAATTGATGGCCTCATCAGAGCCATGTAGTTTTAAAAGTTAAATTTTGACTTAAGGGGTTAGTTTTGGAGGGTGAAATCGGAAGTGAAAAAAAAATTTTTTTACTAGGTAATCGAGTGTGGTGTCAAATGAAAGCTTGTGAAAACACGAGTAAAATATATATATATATATATATATATATATATATATATATATATATATATATATATATATATATATATATATATATAATGTAATACTTGCGCGCACTTTTTTTTGTATTATTTTGAAAAAATCGCTGTTCATCCGCCTTTTCTCGAAAAGTACTTATCAAAAAATTTTGAAAAAAATTCTGGAATATTCTCCACAGGGTGTAGATTGAACGAAAAATTATCACGAGTGCATTACCTTTAATAATTTATCTGGTACATAAAAAAACAAAAATTTCAAGGTCATCAGATTTCAGTGAAGATCGAAAACAAACTTTGTTGAAAACTCATTTGGAGTATGTTTTGTGAAGTCACTGATCATTTTATACCTCCGTAACAAAATTTTTTATTTTGAAAAGCAATCAACGTACGGAACACTAATTGCGCAAGTTCAACTTGCACTTGACCGGTTTTTTTATTTGTACTATGTTTGGAAATATGGAATCTTTGACCCTACTCAGTATATATCACTACTACACTAAACACTTTATTCTTGCACTCGACGCGTGTTTCGCTAACTATGTTAGCTTCATCAGGAGAGATGATTAGCTACTATTATATCAGTCAAGCAAATCTTCAGAGAGGCATCGGAAGAGGCTAATGAAGGAATACTGCTTAATGGGGAGCAAATAAATAATATTCGTTATGCTGACGATACGGCGGTTATGGCTGATAACTTAAAGGGTCTATAACATCTTATGACAAAAATAAATGAAATCAGTAATCGATACGGCCTCGAACTTAATATCGGCAAAACATAGTACAAGGTAATCAGCAAATCCTCAATTTCTGCTACCTTAGTTCCTCAAAATAACATCACTTTTCAAAAGCTCGGCGATAAAATTAAGCACGAAAATGAGACTCCTCAGATGTTATATCTTCAGTGTCTTTCTTTACGGTGTGGAATTTTGGACGCTGACTGAAGCCACTTCTGAGAAACTTGAATATTTCTTTTACTGACCATATTACCAACGAGGATGTCTTAAGTCGCATGAACAATAAATGATGAAAACTGTTAAAGTGAAAAAATTGGAGTATTTAGGATACATAATAAAAAAACTGCCACAGATATGGATTACTACAGCAAATACTCCAAGGAAAGATACTAAAAAGGGGACCAGGACGCAGACGCATCTCCTGGCTAAACAATCTGCGAAATTGGTTCTAAACAAATACTACCGGTCTTTTCAGAGCTGCAGTGGATAAAGTAATAATAGCCAGAACGATTCCCAATATTCGAACCGAATAGGCACTTTAAGAAGAAGAAAATATCAGTCAATCATCGCTCCTGATAAAGCTAACATGGATCGCGAAACGCGCGACAAGTGCAAAAATAAAGTGTTTGATGTAGTAGTGATATATACTGAGTAGAAATATTTTTTGGCATGCGCATGGAATAATACTTATCGACTATCTAGAGAAGGGGAGTACACAATCTCCGGAGATTATTAACTTGGTTTTTTGGACCATTTGGTGAAATCAAGAAAAAAGGCAGCATTTAGCGCAGAAAAAAGTGTTGTTTTATCAAGATAATGCGCCACCTCACACAAAATCGATGGTAAAATTGCTTTCTCATCCGCCGAATTCAACAGATCTGGCCCAGCAATTTATTACCTCTTTCCAAGTCTGGAAAGGTGACTCCAAAGAAAGGGATTTAACTCAAACGAAGAAGTCGAACAAAGAACTTTTATTTTAGATAGGTCGACAATATGAAAGGTATCCAAATGTTGGCAGATCGCTAGAATAAGTGTATCGTCGCTCTTGAAGGAAACTATGTTGAAGAATCAAATCGATTTTTGGCAAAGAAATTGTTTTTTCTTCAATAATGTCGAGACTTTTCACCCCATGAGCAATTCAAATGTATTTCCCGGGAGAGTATGATTATTACTTTATTGCATCGCAGTCGATTTACTAACTTGGCAGGGATTAGGTATAAGGAATATAGCAAAGAGCCAGAATCATTTATGCATTTACTTTCAGTCTGTCCAGCTCACGCTGTATGATCATTCATACATTATCATAATATAGCATCGCGGGTCCTATAATACCTTCTTAGATCGACGCAATTGACAGACTGCTTTATCTATCAGGAGGACTCAAATCATTTATTCAAAATGACTGGTGCAGCATTTACTGGAATTTTGCCTTTTAGACCACAAGGCTAAACGCCAATAAAATTCTCGACAAAACAACTATAGTCTGTTTGTTTGGAGTTGATAGTACACAAAATGGGTTATAAACATTAAAATGCCATAAACCATAAGCGTCCGAAATTTCTCTACTAATTATTTACATTTTTAGTTTTAATCGCCTTAAAAATTATTTATAATTTGCCTTCTAAACTTTACAATAAGCTAAATCAACGCATTTCAAAGTTTATTTTAATGAGTAAATGATAAAACTAAAAATCTTAGTTGTATAATAAAGGCCTAAACAAGTACAACTAAAAATTCTTAAGAACTAGAAATCTACAGTATTATAAAGCTTAATGATAATGGGTACAAGAAAATTATTTGGAATTTTAGTAGTTATTGGAATATAATTAACCACAGTACTTCTCGGTAGGTAGGTGCCTAAGTACCTAAGAATGCAATAAAAATATTCTGTGTTAGTATAAAAATAAAAGCAAAAAACCTATAAGAGCAGATCAGGGATAAAAACCGGCTGCTCAGAAGAGCCCTCAGGACGGGAGACCCCCGCCTCAAAAGGCTCGCAAATCAAGCAACGCAGCAGGTGAAAGACTCACTTGCTGAATTCCACAGCAGCAGGTGGGAGTCCAAAGTAGAATCCCTCACTACCCAGGACTGTTCTCTTTGGAAAATGGCAACAGCCCTTTCCAATGACGAGCCAAGGTCCATGCCAGCCCTCACCCACGCCGGCACCACAGCCTCCACAACCCAGGAGAAGGCTGACCTTCTGGCAGATCTGCTAGAGGCACAGTTTTCTCCTAACACTCCTGTCCATCCCGATCCAGCCCGTGATCTTAGGGTCGCTACAACCATACAGACCCTAAATCTTGCCCAGCGAACCCCCTCGCAATACGTACTTCACAACCCCCTCCGCTGTTAATGAGATCATTCGATTTACCTCAATCCGAAAAGCCCCAGGTCATGATAAAATCACAAATAAAGCCCTCAAAAAACTCCCCAAGAAACAGATCTCAGAAGCCACCAATATCATTAACAGCATACTGAGACTCAGCTATTTTCCACTCTACTGGAAAAAAGCTGAGGTCATTATGATCAAAAAACCGGCTCTCCATCCCACGAGGCAAGCAGCTATCGGCCAATCAGCCTACTTCCAGGCCTTGGTAAGATAGCTGAAAAAGTCATCCTCGAAATCGTCAGAGCAAAGTCCACAGCGCTCCGTGTTGTCCCTGACGAACAGTATGGCTTCCAGCCCCTTCATGGCACCATCCATCACACCACGAAACTCGCCCAAACCATTTCCAACAGCTTCAACAAACGTCACAAAGTTGGAGCTGTGTTTCTCGATGTAGCAAAGGCCTTCGACCGAGTCTGGCACGAAGGCCTCATTCTGAAACTGATCCGACACGGCTACCCCCTTTTCATTAACAAACTCATTCAATCCTTCGTCTCTGACAGAACATTCCAAGTCAGAGTCGATAAGGCCACCTCCGAAGTCAAGGCCATTAGAGCCGGAGTCCCTCAAGGCTCCGTCCTCTCCCCCCACCTCTTTAACATTTTCACAGCCAACATTCCAAAAACGGATCAGACTACCCTACTCCTGTATGCTGACGACACAGCCATCATAGCAGAATCCAGCAGCTACAGAATCATCACCAGTAGATTGCAGCGCCACCTGAACGTCCTCGCCCCCTGGTTCGACCGATGGAAGATCCAGCTAAACCCATGTAAGACACAGGCCATCGTCTTCGCCAAAGGCAACGGCACTCCTTATGGACAACTCCAGCTCCAGGGATCCCGCATCCAATGGGCAACCACCATCAAGTACCTGGGAATCCAGTATGACAAACACCTCATCTGGAAAGACCAGGTCTGTGCTGCCTCAAGGAAAGCCAAGCAACTACTGGGCAAGCTGTACCCAATCATCAGCCGGTCCAGTAAGTTGCAACCAAAAATCAAGCTGCTAATTTATAAAACCATCGTGAGGGCAGGACTCACACACGCCTGCCCTACTTGGTCTAAACTCACCAAGACACGCAGAGCTCAACTTCAGGCAGTACAGAACAAGGCCCTGAGGATGATCACGGGAGCCCCATGGTTCGTCCGAAACCGTCAATTGCATAGAGACCTCGGTGTGCCAACAATCAAAGCACACATGAGGTCCACCAACATTAAGTTCTTCGCAAAGGCGCTACAACACCCAAACGCCACCATAAGGAGCGCATTTCACGTACCCGCCAACGCCCGCCATCACTATCCAAGACCTTCTGACCCCATATCCGACGAAGACGATGGCCCTCCCCCACCCCCATGAAGATTGTAACCTAGATTAAGTTTAGAATTAAGTTCTAGATTAGTTTAGAATTAAGCTCTAGTTAAGTTAGATTAGTCAACCAATGTAATTAAAACCCAATGTCCTAGGTTAAGTTAATTAGGATTACTGTATAGAACCTAGGTTAAGTAGTATAGGAATATAAGCTATCATAAATGTAAGTAAGAGGCATAGCCTAACTTAAATTCAATAAAGACAATGACAATATAATATGCTTAGTTCAAATGAGAACAGCGAAGGCTTCGACTTTCAGTTTTGCACCGGTCAAACTTCGCGGAGCCTGTAAATCTACATTTTTCCTGCGAGAAAAACAATAATACTTAACGTCCACGATGCCCTAGTGCATCAACAGCCAACAAGCCAAATTAGTGAAACTATGGAAACATGTCGGGAGTTGGATCAGCAACTGTTTATAGATTTTTAATAGAAAGAAAGTTTTCTTTCTATTAGAAAGGGAAGGGAAGGTCCTTGCAACGAACCTTAAAGGTCGATGAAGACTTTAAAAACGCGATAAGAAGAAAAGTACACCATTTTTTTTATTAAAAAAGAAATACCTACACAACATAAAGTTTTGCAAGAAATCAGAGATCAGGACTTATCAGATTTTAAAAAATGGAAAATCCTTCATAACCTGAATTTTCGTTGAGAAAAACACAATGGAAAAATGTTCTTATCGACAAAACAGAAATAATTTGTTGGAGAAGAGAATATCTAGGACTAATCAAAAAATTTCAAGCCGAAGAAAGAAATATTTTTTATTTAGATGAGACTTGGGTTAATGAGGGACACAGTGAAAAAATTCTGGATCGACAAAAAACATTAAGAGCAGGTACATATTGGTAGTGAAAACGGATTTCTCGACGGTAGCTTGTTGGAATTCGAATCAAAGTCAACTAAAGATTACCATGAGGAGATGACGGCCGATGTTTTCGAGAAGTAGTTCCAAAAAATGATTGAATGTATACCAGCAGAATCAGTTATAGTATGAGACAATGCCCCATACCATTCTCGATTATTAGAGCAACTCCAGACAAATTCTTGGAAGAAAGCAGATATTCTTCAATGGATAAGAGACAAAAATCTCAAACATGAAAATAGCATGTTAAAAACGGAACTTTCCAAAACTGCCAAACAAAATAAGGTTCAGTTCAAGAAATACCCAGTCGATGAGATGGCAAAGGAACAGAATAGCACAATGCGTATATTACCTCCATATCATGCGAATTGAATCCCATAGAGCTAATTTGGACACAAATGAAATGTTTCGTTGCAACGGAAAACACCACGTTCAAACTTCAAGACATAAGCTAATTATTACTCACCAGAATAGAGAGGATCAAAGAGTATAGTTGGAAAAAAAATGCTATTCGACATATTATAGAAGAAGAAAATAAAATGTGGAAACTTGACGATTACATCGAAGAAACTGTGGAGTTAGAACCCTTAATTATTAATTTAAGAGAACTCGAGTCTTTAGATTTTGAAGATGATGATTGTTTTTGATTGTAATTATATATTGTGAATTTTGAATTTGTATATATACATAGATATATAGATTAAAAAATTTTTGATAATAAATCTTATATAAACATTAAAAGCAGGTTACGCTCGGACGGCTATGCTACCGATGAACCCTCATTTACATTTTATGACTCTATTGTGTGAGGTTTTCTGACTAAAATAGGGTGAACCCTTCAAAATAATTCAAAACAGGTAGTAAAATCCAGTAAAATTCATAAGAAATCTCTTTTTTTTGGGCGATTTGCATCTACAGTGAGAGAATTCTCCGAACAAATTCACTTTAAAAAGATTTTTCTAACTGATTTTTCGGTACCCACTGAAACAAATATGGCAGCCTTTGTGGGTCGAAGCCACAGAATTTATCACGTCAGATTTTTCTTTTCTGAGAAATAATATTAAAAATAAGCATGACGTAACTGCTGCCATAACATGATCAAACATTTCTTGAAAACTAAATTAATTTTAGATAGCATAAACACCGTACGAGCACTATAATTTAAATTTAATTTAGTTACATTATAACATAATTCCGTATCCGCACCTTTAATATACCTATTAACCCGTACTACCAAAAGGCAATACCAATAAATCGCCCATATGGTACTGGGTACCGGTTATGCATAGTATATCAGGCGCAGCTACCATGGTTGTAATTAAGGTAAATTAGCAGTCGGCCATTATTATCTGTAGACGTGGAGGCGGCCCTAAATAACGCGCAAAAGACGAAAGAAAAACGACGTCATATATATTAATCAGTAATCATACGAAAAAGGATAGATATATATTTTACATACATAATTTATCTCAATGCTTGATTGGACTCAATAACTTAATACTTTCCGTTTTTTTAGTGTATTATTATGTACAATATATATATATATATATATATATATATATATATATATATATATATATATATATATATATATAATATATATATATATATATATACATATATATATATATATATATATATATATATATATATATATATATATATATATATATACATATATATGAGGCTGGTTTGAAAAGTCCGTGCAAAGTCCGAGAGATGGCACCACCGGCGCGTATCGAGGTCATATTTAGTTAGTAGCATCTCTTGAATGAACGCACACCAAGTTTCAGCCATATTGGTCTATTTCTTTGTGTTTGGCATTCGTGTGAATCAAGGAAGTCGAGTGATTTTCAAGAAATGGACGAAAAAGAATTTCGTGTGGTGATTAAACATTACTTTATGAAAGGCAAAACGCCTCAGGAGACTAAAGAGAAGCTTGATAAACATTATGGTGACTCTGCACCTTCGATTAGAAGAGTTTATAAGTGGTTTCAAAATTTTCGGACTGGCCATATGGGCACAAGTGACGCTGAACGTTCTGGACGGCCTGTGGAGGTTACGACTCCAGAAATCATTGATCAAATCCATGATATGGTGATGGATGACAGAAGAGTTAAGGTGCGTGAGATTGCTAGTGCTGTGAGCATCTCGACTGAATGGGTACATAATATTTTGCATAAACATTTGGACATGAGAACGCTATCCGCAAGATGGGTGCCGCGATTGCTCACGCTTGACCAAAAACGGAATCGTGTGAAGTGTTGCAAGGATGGTTTGCAGCTGTTCCAGAAGAATCCGGAGGACTTTAAGTGTTGTTTCGTCACTGTAGATGAAACATGGAAACATTACTATACTCCTGAGACCAAACAACAATCTAAACAATGGGTTAACAAGGGGGAATCTGCACCAAAAAAGGCGAAGACCGTTCCTTCGGCCGGAAAGGTTATGGCGACTGTCTTTTGGGATTCGCAAGGGATAATCCTCATCGACTATCTGGAAAAGGGTAAAACTATTACAGGTGAATATTATTCATCGTTATTGGACCGTTTGAAAACCGAGCTGCAAGAAAAACGCCCGCGATTGGCCCACAAGAAAGTCCTTTTCCATCACGACCATGCACCAGCACACACCTCAGCAGTTGTGGTCGCAAAATTAATGGAAATAGGATTCCAACTCGTTTCACATCCCCCCTATTCTCCAGACTTGGCTCCCTCGGACTACTATTTGTTCCCCAATTTGAAGAAATGGCTGGCGGGACAAAGATTTTATTCAAACGAGGAGGTGATTACAGACACTAATGGATATTTTGCAGACTTGGACAAATTCTATTATTTGGAAGGGATTAACAAACTAGAACATCGTTGGACGAAGTGTATAAGCCTAAAAGACGACTATGTCGAAAAATAAAAAAGGTTTACCCCAAACACATAAGTAGTTTTTATTTTTGCACGGACTTTTCAAACCAGCCTCGTATATATATATATATATATATATATATATATATATATATATATATATATATATATATACACTTTTTTTCCAAGTTTGTTGAACCTATGCTACCGATATTATATTATTAGTTTTTGAGTTTTCTTGGGAATTTTTTAAGGTTCATAATGAGAAAAGTACTTCTTGAGGTTACATTTATTATAATACGTTTCAACCAAATTATCTTGGTCTTCATCAGTTGTATTTATAACTTAAATAATATATGTATACATGAGCACATGGAAGTTACTACAGAAATTAATAAAATTATTGACTTATAGCCTGTCCCAAAATATAATATCCCGATTTTTGCCGTTTTAAGTGGAAAATATAAAAATTCTGACCTTTCGTTTATGATAGGTTGCAGAGATGGACTTAAAAATTTTATTCATTAATGCAAATAAATAAAATTATATGTGTTTTTGGAGATGTTTATTTATAGATGTATGTAAAAACAAATGGATAAGAAGTACAAATATACGCTTTGAATGAATGGGGACGTATTGTATAAATAAAAATAAATTTTAACTTATGCCTAATTCGATTTCACTATCACTGTTATCAGCTAAGGTAATTATCAGTGGTTTTATATTATTTACATACATATATATATATATATATATATATATATATATATATATATATAATATATATATACATATATATATATATATATATATATATATATATATATATATATATATATATATATATATATATATATATATGAATCTTTAACTTTAACAACGTGCTAAATGGAATTCATCCAGCTTTCACAAAGTATATCATTTATAACTTTTTTTACTAATTCAACAACGGACAGGCTTCAAGTAGGAGAAGCATTTTGTGCCCTTATTTTTGATTTAACTTGATGCCAAATATGTTCAATTGGATTAAACACAGAATAATACGGAGGAAGCCGCAAAACAGTGTGTCCCATTTTCTCAGCCATACTATCACAAACATATTTCTTTTTAAAATTCATAGTCTTTCAAAACTTCCAAAAGATCACTTTTTTATTACTAAAGTCAAAATAAATATCAGTTTCTAACATATATTCCTCTATTTCCGATTTGGTGTTAGGACGACTATGGTAACTTGCATTGTCCATAACTATAACACTCTGTTCGGGAACACTTGACAAAAAGGAATTTTGAAACCAATTTTCAAAAAGTTCTGCGGTCGTGTCTTCATGATAGTCCAAACTAGAATCTTTTATGTTTTTGGCAGATAATAGTAGACAATTTGAAACCCAGCACTTTTCAGATCCAGCATACAAAATGGTTATTCGTTTACCTTTATCTGAAGGTGTTGTCAACCCACCCTTTTTGCACAGTATCATGGGTATCGAACCATGTTTCGTCAAGGTAATTTATTAGCCAATTCTCTGATCGATACTTTTTAATTTCTTGTAAATAATTATGGTATGTCGCAAGATTCGTAATCTTTGTAACTCCATCACTACTTGCCTTTTGTTGATTTTTCGGAACGTGAATCCCATTCTTAAGAGAATTCTGTGAAGGGTTGATTGGCCACAATGTATATTGGGCCCGTCCTGCACCAGTCTTAATTTTATTTTATCTAGGGTCGGCACCAACTGCTCTTCATACATAGAATATATTTTTCTCCTGATGACGTCTTTTTCATATTCGTCTACAAGATGCATTTAAAAATCTTTCCGTTTATTCCTGTTCCTGAATGATGGTTTTCTTACGATACCCTTAATCGTAGAAATTGGAGTTTTTGTTAGTTCACTGGTTTCTTGCAAAGCACTTTGTTTATTCAAATTTCTGTTTACCAAACTGTCGTAAACATTTTTTACTATTTTGTTTAGCGTCAAGTGATAAATGTTTTCTCTTGCGATAGCCACTATTGCAATTTTCCCACGGACGCCACATAATTAAAATAGAACCGTTACGTTGTAAGTTGTAAGTAAAACTAAAAATAAAAATAATAAAAAGTATCTTTCGAAACTTAATAGGGACCTGTGGTCATTGGGGCTATATTATCAAATACTTTAAGATCTCCAACCGGGTTGCCAGGTAGTAAATATATAGGTAAAAATAGATCCAATATGATTGCAGGTGCGAGTGAGGGCGGTATACAAAGCAGGTAAAATAAAAATACGTAATACTTGACAACTATGAACCACATTGAAAAAGCAAAAAGGCAGGATCTTATATTTTGGGATTTACCATACATATACATATATATACATACAGTCTGTCAAGTAAAAACATGTCAGCGATAATTTATTTTTTGTAGATGCGATTCTAGCGATTCAACAAAAAATCAGTACAAGAAACCTTTGTCTACGACTCACTTAGTAAAAGTATCAGTTGATTCCGATGTTTTCGAAACCACGTAAAATCCAAAATGAGTCTCTCGTTTGCGCGTCGGTTCGAGGCAGTCTTTCTTTGTTCTTATCCGAAGGGGCCGAAAATGACACATTTCGCGGACGCTAAATATATTAAAAAGTCGGTATCATTTGTGAAAAAGTGGGTAAATCGTTTTAACGAGGCGAAAAATGTCCACGACTTGCCAAAATGTAGCTCGATAGACAAAATCACTCACAACCTTTGCTGGGCGAAAATCACGCCGCACTTGGGCCCACGATAAGATACTAGAGTGGCCCTCACAATTGCCGGACGCCAACCCTATTGAAAACGTTGAGTTTTTTATAAAGAGAAAGCTCAGAAGAAAGACTCTGAAGACTTTGACTTAGTTGTCTCGCGAGTTTCAAAAAATTTGGTTATCATTGCCGTGCAATGCAGTTAACGCAGGTAGGCGATTGGACAACTCATTAAGGTAAATACTGCTTACTGGTTCCTTGTTGCCGATAAAGTTTTACTCTTTTGGTTTTTTCAAACAGTTTATCGTCGACCAGGAAGCATGAACAATGTTTGTACTTTTTTTTAGGATTCCGAAAAATTAACACTTTTTTTAAACTGAGACATTTTTACTACTCAGTATATATCACCACTACACCAAACACTTTATTTTTGCACTCGACGCGCGTTTCGCTAACCATGTTAGCTTCATCAGGAGCGATGATGAAGCTAACATGGTTAGCGAAACGCGCGTCGAGTGCAAAAATAAAGTGTTTGGTGTAGTGGTGATATATACTGAGTAGTATCATTGTGCCAAAGATTCCACATTCCCAACTTAGTTGAGACACTTTTATTTATTAATTAAAGCTAGAAAATTATTGAGTTCAGGAAATTATTCACATTGAAGATACCTGCCTTGCCAGATAGTCCCTGGCATTATTAATAAAATTTTCATTTAGTTAAGATTTTTGCAGGCCAAGCTACGCTGGTGCTGGGGTTTAATTGGTAAAGTGCAAGGGGGTATACTCTGAGACCGTGTGGGTTCAATTCCCACCGACACCGATAATTTTTTTTTTAAATTTTCTAGTGTTTTTTCGTGAAGAAATGCAGAAATCTCAAAATGTAATTTTTTTCACGAATACTTCTCATTAGCAAAAAACAGTAAAAAAGAAGTAACAAAAAAATTAAATTATATTTAGACTCATAATTCCCGTCCATCTCGTCCTCCACGTTAATTTCATTTCGTAAACCGTGTGCACCGTATTATCGGCATTTCCGCTCAAGTTTCCATGCATCCCTAAAACCGAGTTTATCCCTTTGTCTGAGCAGCACAGAATAAGCATAAACAGAAAAGACCCTTACCTCTGTCGCTGACCATGGCGTGGTAATCGAGCCAATCAGCACTGTGTATATATACCTCGTGGTTATATATATTCACACGCTTTGCTGCTACTGCTGCCGCTGCTACTACTACTGGTGTTGACAAAGTTAACACGAGTATGATGCCTTTAGGCTTTTTGCAGTTGGTTAAATTTGTCGTCGTGGATAAACTACTTTAGATACGGAGTAATTAAGAAATCTAAATAAAAATAGCCTGTTAAAGGTTTATAGAGACACATTATTTCGACGAATTTTATCTACGAGGGTGCTTTTTTAAGTTATCTACTTAACCATACATAAAATTGCTTTGTTATCTGGTTATTGTCGCTCTTAACTAACTTTTGTACAAATTCGTTGCATTTTGCAATGTTTATGATTTTTTTTTTCTTAAAACAATAAGTGAAAGTAATTGAAAGCATCGCACAGTAAGAAATTTTTAGTGTTCACATTTATAAGATCAGTTCAGTGTCTGTCCGTCTGTCTGTCTGTCAGTCTGTCTGTCACACCCGATTTTCTCCGAAACTATTTGAGAGTGAATGTTGAAATTCGGCACTAATATAGGAATGATGGCCTCATCAGAGCCGTGTAGTTTTGCAAGTTAAATTTTGACTTAAGGGGTTAGTTTTGGGGAGTGAAATCGAAAGTGAAAAAAAATTTCACCAGGTCGTCAAGTAGGATGTCAAATGAAAGCTTGTTGAATTACGCGTACAAAAATATATATAATTTAATACTTGCACACACTTTTCTTTGTCGATTATTTTTAAAAAATTGCTGTCTCCCCTTATCTCGAAAAGTACTGATCAAAAAATTTTGAAGAAACTCTGGAATATTCTTCACAGGATGTAGATTGAACGAAAATTATCACGAGTGCAACTTTTAATAATTTATCTATAGTATATATAAAATGCAACATCTCTCTGTCTGTCTGTCTGTCCATTAGTACGCCTATTACTCGAGAACCACTTATCCGATTTACGAGCTTTTTTTTAAACATACATATGTTCTCTGGCCAGGTTATAGGATATATTTTACTACGTTAGATAACATAAGGAATAAGCAGTGACGATAATAGTGAATCAAGTCGAAAAAAGTTTGCCGCTAACGCGTTCTCTTTCAATACACTGCCTAAACGACTAAATATATATATATATATATATATATATATATATATATATATATATATATATATATATATACATATATATATATATATATATATATATATATATATATATATATATATATATATATATATATATATATACAGTCCCTGGCCAAATTATTAGACGCACTGCAAGATTTCATGTAAAATATTAATTACCGAGTCATATTGTACCGTTTTATTATTTTTAAATTGATTTGTTTTTTTATTTTTATATTATCCAATCAATTACCTATTTATTTGACATAAATAAAACAGCATTAATTTAGAAAAGCATAAGTTTATTAAGTTTTAAAGAAAAGTGAAATTAATGTTAGTAAAAGTCAATATTTAGTTGAGCCACCTTTAGCCGCTATCAAAGCTTTAATTCTGCGCGGCATGCTATCAATGCAAGGGTTGTACTGTCTCCTGCATTTGAGGATGATGATTCCACACATGAATAATCTTTTCTAGGAGCTGGGTTTTGTTGGTAATCACATCTTTAGCCACTTCTCTTTTCATCAGCTCCCACACATTTTCAATGGGGTTCATATCAGGGCCAATCCAACAGAGGGATACTTTTTTCTGTCAAAAAAGCTTTAACAGACCGAGCAGTGTGGCAGGGAGCTCCATCTTGCATGAAAGTGAATGGTTCCCCATTTGGAAATCATTCTCTGAGCTGCGGAATCAACCGATTTTGTAATACTTCTTTGTACTGATCTTGCCTCATTATTCCTTTGACGACGTACAGACGTCCAGTGCCCTTGCCGCTGATGACTGACCAAATCATCACTTTGGTGGGATGTTTAACCATCGGGACGACACAATCAGGATGAAACTTTTCTCCATGACGACGACGCACATACTGAGCTTTATTCTGCAAAATTTCGAATGTGCTTTCGTCACTGAAGCAGACCTGTTAAAAATAGGAAAAAAAATATATAAACTTCCATGTTTATTTGCTTTATTTAACTGAAAATGATAATAATGTATCAATTATTGATTAAATTGCTGTATCTTACCGATCTCCAGAAGACCACATCTTTGTCTTGCCATTGTTTGGCCCACTTCAGGCGCTTTGCTTTCATTGCAGCTGTTAACTTGGGCTTCCTGGCGGGGCGACAGGCCTTAAAATCTAATTCTTTCAATTTTCTTCGAACAGTGCGCTCAGAAGCATTTACGCTAGCATCCTGGAGTTGTGATTTTATTACCTTTGTGGTAGCAAATCTGTTTTCTACACAAATTTTCTTCAAAACATCTCTCTGACCGTGGAGTGAAAATTGGTTTTCTACCGCATCTTTTCTTTCTTTTCGGGCTTAATTCCTTCCCTGACTCAATTTTCTTTTTTATGCGTCGTACACTAGCTTCAGAAACCTCCAATCTTCGTGATATTTCTCGGTTTGTAAATGTTTTCGCAATCACAAGGGCCTTCACTTCAGCTTTTTTACGTGGTGAAAGATCGCCTTTTCTACCCATAATGAAAATAGTCCAATTACTTTTTTAAAACACTGCATACAAAATAAACTAATAACTGAGTAGTATAAAACTGTTAAACAAACAATCACAGTCCATAAAGCCACAGAAACACGTCCGTACCTGACTCGATTCCGATCGCGACTGATACAGGTTTGTACTTATTTACGTTCATGTATCACTTTGTCAACACAGTGTTGCCATATGTTAAAAATAAATACAAATATGCAGTCTACAACAATTCTTTTAAATAAAAATCAATAATATTGTAGTTTAAATATACCATTATTGCATAAAAACTCTTAAGAAACATAAAATTACTAAAAAAAATACAGTGCGTCTAATAATTTGGCCAGGTACTGTATGTATATATATATATATATATATATATATATATATATATATATATATATATATATATATATATATATATATAGTGCAACGTCTCTCTGTCTGTCTGCCTGTCAGTTAGTGCGCTTATGACTTGAGAACCACTTATCCGATTTACATGTTTTTCTTTTTAATTCATACATTTGTACTCTGGTCAGGTTATCTATAATCTTCTATAATATATATAAAATGCAACGTCTCTCTGTCTGTCTGTTCATTAGTGCGCTTATCACTCGAGAACCACTTATCCGATTTACGTGTTGTTTTTTAATTCATACATATGTTCTCTGGCCAGGTTATATAATAATAATAATCTATATAATATATATATAAAAACGCAGTGTCTCTCTGTCTGTCTGTCCGTCCGTTAGTGTGCTTATCATTCAAGAACCACTTATCCGATTTACGTGTTTTTTTTTTAATTCTTAACTTAATATTTATCAAAAAAAATCTATAAAATATATAAAACGCAACGTCTCTCTGTCTGTCCGTTGGTAAGTTTAGTACTTAAAAACCACTTATCCGATTTACGTGTCTTTTTCTAAAATACATACGTTTTCTGGCCAGATTATAGGATATATTTTATTAAGTATCAAGTCCACGCGAGAGGAGCCGCGGGCACGGCTAGTATTGTATATAAAAAAAAAACCTAAAATTTCAAGGTCGTCAGTTTTTAGTGAAGATCGGAAAAAATACTTTGTTAAAAACTTCTTTGGGGTGTGTTTTGTGAAATCATTAATCATTCTACACCTTCGTGACAAAATTTTTTATTTTAATAGCAATCAACGTACGGAACACTAATTGCGCAAGTCCGACTTGCACTTGACCGGTTATTTTCACAGAGAAAAATGAACCGGAGCAGAACCCGGCGACGAGAAGACAGTTTTCTATTCTATTGGGAGAGTCCCACGAAGTAGGAGTCGATGTTGGAGATGCCCCAAAAAAGGCAAAAGCTCAGTCATTTTTTAGAAAATTAATGGCTACCGTTGTTTGAGACTGCCTATTTTTTCGCGTTCTTTTAGTGGGCTATATTTGCTATTTGAAAATATATATAATTTTAACCCTTTATCGTCATTGTTATCTTTCAGGCTACATTGAAAAAATTTGAATATTTGCTTCATTCTTTTCAATTGACTTAAAAATTGAAATCAAAAAAATAAACTGGCTCCAAAAAAATGATAAAAAATACAAAATAATATATTTTCTTAATTCTAAAGGGTTAGTGCATGATATGCTTATAAAAGAAAATATTAATAACAAAAGAAATCTTCTCTTCGCAAAATATGACACTATGACACACAAATTTTATTTAATTTTATGGGTGTTTTTTATGTGTTGTGTATTAGGAATTTCGATTTTCGTTTAGAGTGATAACAATTAAGAATTCTTTCGCTAATTATATTTTCTTTTATAAGCAGATGTTAACTTTTAAAATTAAGAGAAAATATGATTTTGTACTTTTTATCACGTTTTTTTGAAGTTGATTTAATTTTTTTTTTTTAAACTTTAGTTTTATTTCTTTCTTTCAAATTTAGACTGTGGTAGGTTAGTTACTTATGTATATTTTATTTTTACTGAGTAATAGGGTTCAGGATTTGCTGAAGACAGGTTTTTGATAAGGAGTGCTATTAAAAAAGAACATACATTAATATAAAAGTAACGCAAAGAGAAAAGACACAAAATACAGTTAGTTGCTGTTAGAAACAAAGGTTTTGAACTTTAAAACTGATTTGAATGAATATTTCACTATGGCCTAAGTTGTATAAATGAATATCGGATAGAACACAGAAAATTTCATTAAAATCAATCCACTAGTTTTAGTAGATATTTGAGAACAAACATACATTCATCTGTGAAATTTGATATGTCGGTTCGAAAGCGTATATATGCTAACCTACATACATATTACGATATTTGGACAATATTATATACTGCCATTTTTAACTAAGACAAACTCCATTTTACAACACTGTAAACAAGAGAGCGGAGTACGCTGGCACAATGACATTACACCAAACTCTTTATGTTGCTCTCGGCGACCGTTTCGCTAACCATGTTAGCATCATCAGGAGCGATGATTGACTAATCTTTTAATATAAAATAATTTCTCTATAGTAGAATATTTATTTTAAAAATTTAAAATATTTCGCTTAAAAATATTTAGAGTAAAACATAAAAGGGACGAAAAAAGGTGGAGGAGGATATTATATAAGCCTCGTAATATTGCGTTATATGTCCTTTTCAAGGTTTTTTTTTAATTATTTACAATTTTAACCCTAGTTATTGAGGTCTAAGAGTTGAGGATCGTTAAAAATTATCTAGTTTCAATAGTATTTTGAGTATTTTTCAAGGTTTTTTATTGATGCATTTGACAAATTTTAATTAGATTATCTGTAGTAAAATATAAGAGATTAATGGGGTGGGGTAGAGGCTTAAAGGGTTTACTTCATATACCAGGTCTACAAGTATGAAATGCGGATTTTTTTTTCTAAAAAAACATATTAAATTCGGAAGAATGATAAAAAGTGCTTTATTCAAAGTATGCTCCATCGCTTGTTATACATATTTCCCATCTTTCGGGTAATTTGTGAATACCACGCTAGTAAAAATCTTCCCCTTTTGCTGCGAACCACTCATCGAGCCAATTTTTCACATCTTCGTACGAACCATAGCGCTGCTCAGCAAATGCGTGACCCATCGATGCAAACAAGTGGTAATCGGAAGGAGCCAAGTCTGGTGAGTAAGCTGCATGGGGTAAAAGTTTCCAGCTGAGTGCTTCCAACGTGTCGAGAACTGGTTTTGCTGTATGTGATGGAGCATTGTCATGAAGAAAAATGACTTTGTGTTGCCTCTTTCGGTATTCTGGCCTTTTTTCAAGCAGCGAACGATTCAAATTGGTCAATTGTTGTTGGTAACGTTTAGTATTAACCGTTTCCCCAAGTTTTAACAGCTCATAATAAACCACTCCCCTCTGGTCCCACCAAACACAGAGCATCGTCTTTCTGCGGTCGATGTGGATGGTGCGCCTGGGTCTACCCATGATTTTTTGCTCCTGGGATTCTCAAAATAAATCCACTTTTCATCCCCTATAACTATACGATGCAAAAACGACTTCCTTTTGTACCAAGCGAGCAAAATGTCACACGTGTTTTTGCGCTTTTCCATTTGCCTGTCGTTCAACTCATGTGGTACCCATTTACCGGTCTTCTGAATATTTCCCATCTCTCGTAGCCGATTGGAAACAGCTTGTTGACTAACGTCCAATTACTCGGCGAGTTGTTTTTGTGTTTGCAAATCATCTTCGTCCAACAATGCTTGCAATTCCACATCTTCGTATTTTTTTGTCGGTTTTCCACGTTCCTTGTCTGCAACTTCTAAGTCACCACTTTTGAAGCGCCGAAACCATCGTTCACACGTCTTGCGATGGAGCATGTTCACCATAAGCTTCTCGAAGTAATCGATATGACTCAACAGCAGTTTTCTTCAAATGAAAACAAAAAATTAATGCTGTCCGCGAATGCTCTTTGTTCGGTATAAATTTCGACATATTGAACACAACACAACACTATGCACACACTTTTCCAGTTTATCACTCGTGCGCATCTGACACTTGTTGATGACCCAATGAAATGGTGTAGTGTCAAATCTTTATAGCACAAACTGCATTGGTACACCATCTGTTGTCTGAAATCCGCATTTCATACTTGTACACCTGTTATATCGTACTATGTGTCCTTTTCAAGGTTCTTGGATTATAGGAATATGAAAATTAGGTTATTCTTTCATTATTTTCAATTTTAGTAGGAGAAGAGGGTGAAAAAGATGGAAGAATCTTGTGTAATTTCATTAGTAAAATGAGAATCTTTTTGGATGGGACATATTTGGACAATATTATATACTGTCATTTCTAACTAAGACTTCTGTAAGGCGTTTACCCAAGGTGTTGGTATTTTACTTTCTATTAGGCACCTTTTAAATAGAGCTTGAAGAGATAGTATTATCGATACCCCTCCATACTTTACCATTTGTATAGTTATTTCATCGTCCGCGGATTCTTTGTTGTTGTGCATATGTTGTAGGCGGTCATTATTTCATCCGTTGTTACATCGATCTCTTGGTTATCGTTATTTATAAGATTTATTATTTGATGCCTCTCTTCATTCATTTGTTTGTTTAAATGTTTGAAACTTTTCCTTCTGTCAAAGTTTCTTCTATTTTCGAGTTTCCATGCTGTATGACGTCTTCTGTGATCTTTTTCTTTATTTTTTTGTCTATTTCTGCCAATTCTAATCTGCAATTTGAAGGATAATTTCTTAATAGTCGTCTCTGTTTCATGAGTGTGTCTCTTTAATCAATTTTTGGGTTCTTTTATTATTATCTATTTTTATAAAGAGATTTAACCATTTTTATAAAGAGATGTAATGCAGTATGCGCAGTATTAGAAAAATCTTACGTCGATCATCTTAACTCATTATATCAACAACTATTTTATTCTTTCCCTTCTATACAAATAGCATTTGTTCTTCGCTAACAATTATATCATAAACTCAACTATTCATTTAGGTCGACTTGCCTCGAAAAAAAACAACCTCTATTCGAAACAATTGAACATTTGCCCTGGTCCCCAACCACCCTATCGGGCTATCGACCAAAAAAACAAAAAACGGTCAAAGAATTGTCCATCGCAGCGAACAGCGAAAAAGCCGACGGGTTCGTCCAGAATGGACATGGCTGACTGCGACCGATCCACCAATCATTTGTTTTTCGCGTTTTTCTTTTTTTTTGTAGTTTGTTTCGCGCCCCGCAGTGACAGTTGGTCATCGGTGGATGAAACCATAGGTGGCGAAAAAGAATGTAGTTAACCATTTATTTGTAATTTAATTGATTTATTAATAGGTGAGCTCACCAAGGAGAAAGGAGTTAAGCTTACCCTTAATGCAGTAATGTCAATAAACCTGTCCCTTGGCAGAACATCTGTAGCGTTTTTGGAATTTTCGTAAAAAAAATTTACCTTCAAGTTATTTGAGGCGGATACTTTTCATTTAGACATCCGGTACGTATAAGGTACATTTCCAAATATCACTGGAAAATTGTATGATTGACTAACTTCTTTAGTATTTTGTTATATCTTGTTAACTTTAATGAAGTAACCCTCTTATAAGGGTTACTGTCCTATCCACCTGTTGTTGTTTTCAGAAAAGTACTAAAATTACACAGGTTATCAAAAAAAAAATGTCTTTTAAGTGAGACACGTGCTTTCTTAAGTATTTTTTTCTGCTGAATCAAAAAAAAATCATAAAAAAACATCCACCGTGAGGTTTTTTTCAGAAAACACACACTTGCCAGAGAACTATTAAATTCAAAAAAAAATCATTTTAATAAATGGAAATTACAAAAGAAAATTAAACATTTGGTCATTTGAAGACAAATTGAAAAGATCAAAAAAGAAAAGGTAAAGTAATAAGTAACAAATTTTTAATAAAAAGAAACGAATAAAAAGAAAATTAAAAACAGAATTTATAAACGAAAGATTTAATTTTAATTTTATGTAACTCACTACCTCACTCACCCACTCACATTTCCCCATATTCACTCAATCAATCTATCCACAAAATTGACTTCTAAAACTGTCATACATTAGACTGCATTTTGCAACCTTTTGTTCCTAAACAGTAAACAAATATTTTTTTTTAAACACTATACACTATTCCTACTAGATAGATTGCTACCAGAAATGATAATTTTGTTGGAAAAAAAATCTTGTTTAGCTGTTACATTTATTTACTTAAAAAAGCATTTTACCAACCACATAGCACCCTTGTTAGTGTTAAAAGTGAGTTTTTTGTTGAAACTAAACATAAAACTTTATTTTTTGATGTCAAGTTAGGATAAGGATCTTCTAGAACACCGGAAATAATAGTTTTGTTCAATATTAATAAAAATTAAAAACAATTTTTAAATTTAGCGGTTGCACATATTTATTTGACACATCATTTAGCTACATAGCTTAGTTAAAGGTGGTGTATACGTGTTTTGTGTTAAACATGAACACTAAAGCTAGACACCAAAAAGGCTTCAGGCGCTGACGGAATACCTGCCATAGTTCTCAAGAACTGTGCGAGGGAACTAACACCAGTTTTCTGTAGGCTTTTCAACCCATCCTACAGAAAGGGAATATTTCCTTCCTGCTGGAAATGTGCCACAGTTCAGCCGATAGCTAAAAAAGGCAAGAAGACCTTGCCAAACAACTACCGACCAATCGCACTACTCTCAATAATATCGAAAGTCATGGAAAAGGCTATCAATCAGCATCTTCTAAAATATCTTGAAGGATTCAACATTATTAGTGATCACCAATATGGCTTTCGTAAAAATAGATCAACAGGAGATCTTCTGACTTATGTAACACATGTTTGGAACAACACAATTGAACACTTTGGAAAATCTCGAGCGGTTTGCTCTTGACATATCCAAGGCATTTGACCGTGTTTGGCACGATGGGCTGTTGGCTAAGCTACGTTCTTATGGTATGTCTGAAAAGTTCTGTTTGTGGCTCTCATGTTTCCTCAGAGAGCGTTCTTTACGAGTGGCAGTCGACGGATTTCTTTCTAACACCTTCACTATTAACGCCGGTGTGCCCCAAGGTTCCATACTGTCTCCTACTCTCTTCCTCCTTTATATTAACGATCTGCTGGAAAAGACCGAGAATCCAATCTACAGCTTTGCAGATGACAGTACACTTATCTCTTCATTCACTTTGAACGCTCGGACATCGACTACTCAGACGAATATCCGCAGACAGCAGGAAGTCATTCAACTTAACAAAGACCTGGAAGAAATTCTATCTTGGGGTGACAGTAACCAAGTGGAATTTAACGCTACAAAAACCCAGGCGGCAGTTTTTTTCTAAAAAAGTTAACGTTGCAGAACCCGACATAGTTATGTCGGGGCACTTCATCCCTCTAACATCGTCACTCAATCTGTTAGGCGTTAATTTGGGAGTAAATATGTCCTGGCATGAACATGTTGCAGGCATAGCAAGGAGAGCTTCTCAAAAGTTGGGAATATTGTTTCGAACCAGAAAGCTTTACACTCCACAACAACTGTTAATTCTTTACAAAGCTCAAATTCGACCAACTATGGAATACTGCTCCCATGTTTGGAGCTCCGCTTCCAAACATACATACACTGCATTTGTTGGATTATATCCAGAGAAGAGCTATTCGTCTGATTGGACACCCGGAACTGACCGACGGCCTTGATTCGCTGGAACATCGAAGAACGGTTGGCGACTTGAGCCTATTCTACAAGTACTTTCATGGAAAGTGTTCGAAGGATGTAGCCCGTTTAATTCCTCCCAGAGCGGTGCATATTAGAAGTACACGTCGCGCTAATACTTCACATCCGTATGAGGTTCAGCTTGTTACTCCTCGTACAACGCTTTTCAAGCAGTCTTTTATATGGAGAACATCATACCTTTGGAATAGTTTGCCCAGGGCTGTGTTTCCCATCGAGTACAATCTACAGCGATTCAAGAACAACGTGAATCGCTTTCTCCGCACACGTGTCGCTCCTGTAGCGCTTTAGGGACTTCCCTGTAGCACGTGTGCTAGACCCATAAAAAAAAAAACTAGTATTTTTAAGATTTTGTGAAATATAGATTCCGAACATTTAAAGATGATCGAAATAATAGTTTTATTTCATAATTTTAGTCATTATACAGTTTTACGTTATTAAATTGTTTTCAATTTAATAATTTTCTAGCCACTTTACGTGTGTTTTCTGAAAAAATCTTACGTTAGATGTGTTATGATTTTTTTGGATTCAGCATAAAAAAATACTTAAGAAAACACGTATTTCACTTAAAAGACAGAGAATTTTTGTATACCTGTGTTATTCACCCAGTACTTCACCGGCAAACCCGAGTTGAAAAATAAATACTAAATTTGGCTCTCTTCTTCTTCTTATTTGTAGATCAGTGACCAGTTCTACTTCGGGATCTTTTTTTTTTAAACCTGTTCTTGAGAGGTGGAAGTCCAGCTGTCCTTCTATGGTTTTGGAGGTCTCTCTCCATGTGATGTGCTAATCATGCATAATTTAATTATTCTGTCATCGCCCATTCGTTGCACATGTTCTCTCCATTTTTTCCTTCTCTTTCTTCCCCAACTGACTATGTCTTCCCCGCCACACTCTTCTCTTATGGTTCTATTGTTTATTCTATCTGCTAATATTCTGCTCGTTATACTGCTTAATATTTTTATTTCAATAGTTCTTACTGTCTGTTTAGTTTTCCGTGTGTCCGATCTTGTTTCTATACTGTAGGCAAGTATTGGTCTTATACAGCTCTTACATATTTTTACTTTACTAGCTATATTTAGATCTTTATTTTTCCATATTACGTCTTTGAGTGCGCAGGATATTGTAGCGGCTTTTTTCTTCACTTCTTCAAGTATATCACCATAACTAGTTACCAGAATTCCGAGATAGGGAAAGGATATTACTTGTTAAATTATTTCGTTCTCCACCTCTAGCTTCCACCGTACTGGTTACTTAGCCATTGTTAGACATTTAGTTTTCGCCACATTAATTTTCATCTTATAATTCTGTGCTGTAGCGGACTTAGACTATCCCCTTGTCTTATACCTGTTCCGATCTTTACATTTTCTGTTAATTCATTATTATACTTAATCTTAGTATAATTGTCAATGTTTAGTCTATATACTGTGTTTGTTATTTCTTGGGGAATATTTTTGTCTTAAGATTGTTATTGTATCTTCTAATTTCACTCTATCAAAGGCGCTGGTTAGATCTATAAAGCATAAATATGGGGCTTTCTGGAATTCCATTGCTTTTTCTCTTATTTGTCCAATTATAAAGATAGCGTCTGTTGTTGACTGATTTTGCCGGAATCCCTGTTGTTCGTCATTTATTTCTATGTGTTTGGTGATTTCAGTTTTTTTCTTACACTAAATAAATATCTAAGCATTACTACTAGGTGTTTAAAAAAAAGAAATGATCTCGCTACTTTCCAAACCCGTTTGTATCCGTAATATGAGCGATTACTTTCAAAATAAACTTCTCTCTCCATCCCAAAACGACTAAAAGGTGAATAAAGCTACTGAGTGATTTTTTGGTCACTCTGTAAACACATTTCCGTCTAACGTAATGAAAGACAATTTGTCAAAATTTCTACTTTTTATTACAAAATTGCATGACGCATTTCGTTACATGGTAACGTTGCTTTTCGCAACTAATAAACAAATATTCCACCTTATTATCTACTTTTACAATTAGTCTGAAAATAATTAATTAGGGTATTCTTAGAATTCATACTGAACTTTATAAGGTATATAAATTTAATAATGGAGATTTCCCATCGGTCATATTTATTTCTGTTTGTTCATTTAAAATGGAACCTATGTTTTTCAAACGGTTTATCTCTAGGCATTCCAAAAGGTTTAACTTTTTTCCTTTATTTTCGACATGTAATATTTCAAACTGGTCATTAAATTGATGGTTCTGTTCTATTAAATGATTGAATAAATAAATAAATAAATAAATAAAATAAAAATATATTTATTCCTGCCAACAAATCATAGTTGTTACACTTTAAACTTAAACTTAAAACTACAAGAACCAATACAAGAAAAGACAATTTCCCTAGCAGTAAAAACCAAATTACAAGGCAATAATACATTTTAAGCGATGCACAATTTTCTTAAAGATGAATGTGCGTGCATCACCATTTTATAATCTACTATTAGTGCTTATTACAAATGTACTAGAACCATCTTATTTTAAATACATACTTTATTTATTTTCTCAATAATGATCTATTTTGTTATCAAGCAACCAGTTAGTCAATTTATTTTTACCAACCTATATGCCTCACTTTCAGTTCGTGAGGAATTATATTAAAAATCCTCGGAGCAGAAAAAGATAGGGACCTTTGAGTAGCACTAAAGGGGGTAGATGGTACATACACGTTGTTCAGGGTAATTAGTCTAGTATAAATAGATTGATCAACTCTATTTACCTTATGTTTGTTATTCAGTAAAATTCTTACCACCGATTTTATGTATAATTGCCGTATGAAGAATCTGTTTTGTTGTTAAGAAAACTTCGTTTGTGTTCTGAAATTCTAGTTTCAAATGAGCGCCCTGTCTGCCCTATGTGTACGCCTTAGTACACGAACCACAATTCAATTTATATACCCCTGATTTTTCACCTTTGTTTTGTTTAATTTTCGATTTTTTTATGAGTTTTCCTAGTGAATTATTAGCTCAGGTAGTGTTTAGTGTGCCAAAATGGGTTGATATTGCTGTCTTTAATTTTGGGGTAGACTTTAGAAATAGCTTTGTTTTGTAGTTTTTTATTGAGTGTTGAATTGACCATATTTGGGGGTAACCAATGGCAATTGTTATTGAAATCATTTTCAGATAAAGAAACACTCACTAGCCTATGTAACATGCTGTGATATGCTGCAAATTTGTGTTGTTCTAGATACTTTGTAGTATTGTGTATTATTGTGTCTGTGTGTGATGTTTGTGAAATATTGAAAATTTGTGTTTGTTGTTATCCCTTGATATATTAAGATCTAGGAAATTAAGTGGATTATTTTCCTCTATTTCTATTGTAAATGTTATATTTTTGTGGATGGAATTGATGTGATTAAAAAATGTCTTCAGCTGTCTATCCGTGCCATTTAAACAAACTAAAATGTCGTCTACATAACGGTACTAGATATTAAAGATTCCTACGTATCATCTTTTTGAATTACATTTTCGATGTTATTCTAAAAATTTCTGCTAAAAGGGGGGTTAAGGGGCTTGCCATTATAAGTCCTTCTGTGCTATTGTAGATTGAATTATTAAATATAAAATAATTTTGTTTCAGACATGTTTTTAGTAGGTTAAGAATATCTTGTTTTAGAATAATATTGACGTTGTTTTTATTTAATAGATGTTCTACCATAACAATTGTTTCATTTGGAGGTATGCTGGGGAATAAATTTTGTATATCAAATGATACTAATTTGGCTCTTGAAGGAAGTTTTATATTTGAATTTTTCTGAATTAACCCTAAAGAGTTTTTTACAGAACAAGTGGGTTCAAAATTTGTGTGATTTTTAATCGTGTCTCTAAGAAAACTTGAGAGTTTGTATGTTGGTGCTGCCATGTAGGAGACGACTGGCCTAATCGGATAATCTTGTTTGTGTAGTTTAATTAAAGAATAGAATTGAGATGGTTGGGGATTCACAGCTGTTAATTTGATTATTATATAATCTGGTATGATACTTGACGCTTTTCCTATTTCTAGGCATTTTTAAAAAAATTTGTTGGGTCTTTGCTTAAAGCCTGAAAAATTCTATTGTTTTTTCTATATATTGTGCCATTTCCGTCCCCTGTACATTCTATAACTGTTGAAGCAAGTCACCGAATGGAAGAAATCAATGGGACGTCCCAAGAAAGAGATGAAACGACGATCTATAGAGCAGGGAACAAAAAAAAAACAGACAATAGTGCTTAGCCATAAGTCGGAAAAAGAAGGAGAACTACTCACAGTATGTGTCATTGTAACACATACACATAGTAATGTTTTATGTCAAAAACAATAAAAAAATTTAATAATATTTAATTGTTTGTTTGTTTTTCTATAAAAATCTATACTAGAGAGTATCACCAGATTAGTGAGTTCCTAACTTATAAACATATTCAACGTCATCGATGATCAGAAAACTATACCCGTCACTGCTGCATTCAAACCGAACGGTCGTTCAAAAATTAAATAGAAAGGGGTGTGGGGACGACGGCGCCCGTCTTCCCCTCCAAATCCCCGACCCTAATGAGTAATGACTAACGAGTCCGGGCGCGAAAATATGCAAATCAAATTGGGCGGCTGTTTAATTATTCCCTGTAACCGTTTTTTTCCTCGAAAAAAATGCGCTCTAATACGATTTTTTGATGTTGCAACTGTTCTGGACTTTTCCAATAAAATTATTCGATGTATGGTAGATTGACGTTCCGGTTATGTCATCGTGGTTGGTTTCTTTTGTTTTTATTTTTTGTTTTTGTTTTTTTGCTTGTCTAACAAAGCAACTGCGTACTGTACTATAACCAAATAAAAATAATACTACAAGTTACGGAAGATCCTGTGTAATTAAACTGAAAGTAGTCTAAAAAATTACAATACTGTTTTACTTTCCTTCCTTAAGGAAAGTATTATATTCGTGAAAAAATCACAATCCGAGATTTTTGCTTTTCTTCACCTTTCAGGGATTCTAAATCACGAAAAACTTAGTCACTTATTTCGTCAATCTTTTAGCACAATAATTCTAAAACGAAATGAAATATCAATTTCAAATTTGGCATAGGTATTTTCTAACAAGGGGATGAAGTCTATAGTTTTTGAACGATATGGCTTTAAGCCAAGGGAATAAAAGAAGTGGGAGCTCGATAATTGTTATACGTTTTATTAGTACTAGGTAGCTTATCCTTATTTTTTTGTTGAAATCATAAATAAATTTTATGCCTAAATATTTATAGTAAAACATATAAGGGATGAAAAGAGTAGAGGGGTTGATTGATATATATCGTATTATATATCCTGTTCTAGGTTTCTGAATTCTAGAAATCCAAAAATTAAATTGTTGTTTTCATTGCTTTCACAATTTTGCCCTGTTTTTGGTTGGGATATTTTAAAAAATTTAGCTAATCATTTATAGTAAAAGTTGAAAAGAATAGGGTAGGGGGTTGGAAGAGTGGTTGCGCATATATCATAATGTCCTTCTACTTCAGTGTTCTTGTTTTTGATTATTTCCAATTTTAACAGAAATAATATGTAGAAGGAGTTGAGACCTGACTACATGCTTTTTTAAGTTGATTATAGAAGAAGTTTTAGAAATACAAACAGTTAACTTGGCCGAAACTTACTCACCTCTGACACAGTAGGCAAATTATTGTTTTTACTTCCCTTGCTAAAGGAAAAGAATTACCCTCTGCAATTATTGCTTTTATCCACGTTTTAGTGTACTTAGATCGCGCAATATATATATATATATATATATATATATATATTATATATATATATATATATATATATAAATATATATATATATATATATATATATATATATATATATATATATATATATAATACGTAGGAGAAAAAGTTTTTGGTCTGACACATAGATGTCGCCATAGGATTTTTAAGAAGTACAAACCTTCGAATAATACGTGCCAAAATTTCATGACATTTCGACGATTCGTTTACAAGTTAGTGATTTTAGTGATACTACTTTTGATATTTCCAAAACAATGGAAAAATCGAATTTCGTGTGTTGATTAAACATGGGAAAAAATACCGTTCAAGCAAAGCAATGGCTTGATAAGTGTTACAAGGACTCTGTCCCTGGAAAATCACCCATCACTTACTGGTATGCTGAATTTAAACGCGGTCGTACAGACACAAATGATGCTGAACGCTCTGGACGCCCAAATCAGGTAGTTACACCGAAAAACATCAAAAAAATCCACAAAATTGTTTCGGATAACAGTAAAGTGAAATTGCGTGAGATAGCTTTGTATGGACTGGACAAGAACGTGGTCATATTTTGCATGAACATTTGGGCATGAGAAAGCTCTGTTCGAAATGGGTACCGCGTTTGCTCACATTGGACCAAAAAACAACGTGTTGATTCTGAGCACTGTTTGGACCTGCTTAAACGCAATAAAAAGGATTTTTTCATGCGATATTTGAGAATGAATGGAACATGGATCCACCACTACACACCG